>JACYFF010031958.1:1640717-1983756 GCA_017589665.1 Selenicereus undatus | reverse complement strand
TTATTATTATTATTATTATTATTATTATTATTATTATTATTATTATTTTTAAAGAAAAACAATCCTCAGACAAAAGTCAAATTAAAGAATTCATTGCACAAACTTGTAGGATGTGAGAGAGAGAGAGAGAGAGAGAGATACCTAATTGTCTTCTGTTTTGTACAAGTGTGGACATGTTCTCTACTATGATATCAGAATCTTGAGCAGGATTTGCCATTAACTTCTTAAGATTAGCTTGTGTTCTTGTGTCTATGTACTTCTTCCTAATACTGCTTATCACTCCCTCTACACCAAAATTAAACCAATATGCATACTAAAACACCATCATTTTGATCACTAGATATATTCACAACGACATTATTTTTTTCTCCTTATCCACCAGAAATAAGATAAATATTTCAAAAATGTACCATTTCGTCGATCTTCTACAACATTAATCAGAAACAATCCCAGGAGAAGAAAAAGAAAAAAATGTTAATTACCAAACTTGAGAAAACCATAAGGTTTTGTGATCCTCTCCATTAGTTGTTGATTCTCAAATTTCTCCAACTCTTGCCTCAAATCTTGGAGGTAAAGGAAAGCTAGGGTTCTTGGGTATGAAGATTCACACAATGTGATGAAGCAAACACCATTGGCTACCAAACAACTTGATCATAACCATCATCGAAACATAGTAATGTCAACCAATCATCATAAAATATTCCTTCAAATCCCAAATTAATAAGTTCTCTAATGAGGGGAAAGATCGATACATGAAGAGAGAGAAGGTTGTTATAGTTACTTGAAAGAGTGTTGGTGATCGAGTCGAATGGTCATCTTCGGAACAGGTGCTAGAGAACCACTGGAGATCTCTTTGAGAATGAACTCAGCTTGTTGCTTGTAATATGATGAAAATATGTCATTCTCATCATTCACATACCTTAGACCTTGTGCCAATGGCATCCCATCTCTAATCCTTCCGATAATGGTTAACTTAACCATTGCGGTAGCGTAATCTTCTATGATTACTTGTGGGTTAATTGCTCTAATTTTGAGGACACAAATCAAGGCTTAAACCAAGGGATTGATTAGGTGAATTGGATGCGTATAAGAGGGGGAAGAAAGAAACAAGAAAAGCTGTTTATAAAGGTGAGAGAACTTGGAGACCAAGTAATTCCTTAAGTGAGGAGGATGGTAGCTGTTGTGGGGGAGAGAAAAGACTAGGAAGTTAATTAAGCTTTGCCTTGTCCTTTGTTCGCATTTGAGGTTTTCTTCATGTTTAAGTTTCTTTGTAAAAACGAGAATATGTTGCCCAAAGAAAAAAAGAAATTTCATTGACTTTTTTGACTTGGGTTTAATTAGTTCACATTGAATCAACTGAGGAGATGTAGTAATAATAATAATAATAATAATAATAATAATAATAATAATAATAATAATAATAATAATAATAATAATAATAATGGTAAGAAAATTAAAAAGAGAAGGAAGCAGTGACACAGGCAACACAATCAACTGAGGAGATGTATATATGACTTTACATTCTTTTAACTCTTAACTCATTTGAGTGGTGCATGGAAGATTTTGGGTACAGTAAGAGACTAAAACGTTGGATGCGCAGTGGAGGTAGCCACACTCAGCAAAAAAATGACTGTCATCCTCAACTTAGGAAATGGAAGCTCGAGGTGCTGCATTTGGATACTACCAAGCTCACCATTAAGAAGAGAATCGTCGCTAATGATGCAGACATCTAGTATTATAATTTTCACAACTATCGTATCACTAGGTTATCTAGCTAGTGTTCGCTTCAAGATATATAAGAACTTTTGCAGCAGGGGACACACTTGTGAACGCAAAGTTTCAAGCTAGCAAGAATCGCGTGTGATATGAGGGGGGAGACGGCACAGACGTTTCTCCCCATGGGACAAAAAGTTTTGTCCATTTGTGATTTTTGTATTTGTTTTTATTTTTTTTAAATAAAAAATTATTTAGGTAGTTAAAAAAATAGTTGTGTGTTATATAAGGTGGGTTCAAAATAAAATATTTAATTCATTTGTCCTGAAATGAGTTTCATTGGTTGGAAAAATAAAGGAGTGCAAGTTACAGAATTGTAGAATTTTTGCTGACATGACATGCCAGAGTTCCAAAAATTAGAACTCTAGCTGGGAATGCTCTAATATGCCTTTTGTAACCTAATGATTAGGGCTATTTTCGGTAGTTTTTTTGACGCTTTGTTTATACTGCTTGCATTACTCTAGAGCAGGAAAAAAAAGTGAAATTCAGATTATTATTTTATTTTTAAATGAAAAAGGTTGAAATCAGCCCAGATGTGCTCCTATTTTCATTGAAGGGAGAAGGACCAGACTGCCGTGTTGTGATCCAAATGCACATCAAAAAAATCTCTCAACTGCTGCACCAGCCGGGAATCGAACCCGGGTCTGTACCGTGGCAGAGTACTATTCTACCACTAGACCACTGGTGCTACTTGTGGCCAGCTGTTTGGACATTCAAATTAAGTTCTTGCTCTCCTTCCCTTCTCTTCTTCTTTTTGCTCTTTTTTTTGGGGGGGGGGGGGGGGGGTTGTTACTGGAGTAATTCAGAGCCATAGGAAACTTCCGGTATTATTTTGTCAGCTCATATCATGTAGCTCATATGTTTTTCACGAGTCAAACCAAACACTTAGATTCAGTTAAGCATGAATCAATCTTTACATGTTCCTTTTCAACTCTTACTGCTTCAACCCATTTCCCCTCCCCAAAAAAGGAAAAGTAACAGTTGCAACAGAGAAAGAAGGAATAATACTCAAGCTCTGATGAATCAAGTAACTGATTATTCTAATACCACAATCAAACATATGATTTGAATTATATAGGATAGTAGAGGATATGACTCAGGATAGAAGTTTGTGGAGATCTAGGATTAAGGTTGCAGATCATAGGTAGCATACTTCTAGTCATTCCTTTGGCTTTTGTTAAGTAGTGATTGTTGTTGTATTGTACTGGCTATTATTATTTCCTGCGTTTGATGCAATCCTGTATGCTAGCTAGTAGATTGATCTTGGCAGGGTTATTATTATCGCATATCTGATAGCTTAAGTAGTACCCTCATCACATTTGCGTTATCACTTCCCCACCTCTGATTGTTTAGGTGTAATCCACTCTTGGTCAGATTAGTAGTATATCGTCGCTTGCTGCTCAAGATACGAACAACTTTTATCCCTCATTTGCTATTCATTTTAATGTATGTTATGTAAAGTAAGTTAGGTTTTGTGTTTGTTGCCTTTCTTAAATTTTTTTTGTGGTTCTATTGGAAATTTTAATGCGGGTCTATTGAAAACGATCCTTCTACGTGTAATCATATATGTAGAGGTAAGACTTCTTATGTCAGAACATTTTCAAACCCCGTAAAAACGGAACCCATACCAAAAATAGTTGTTGTGAACAGTCAAAATATTGCTAGATTTTGGCTAAGGCAATGTACTTAAAACAATCTCCTTTGCCTCACAAGTTACACCAGCATAGAGGTGGAGCACAATTCTTCCTTTATAGTCAAGACCATCACTACCAAGCCTAACAAAATTGATACCTCAAAAGTCACAACATCACCTAGGTAGGAGATGTGCAAGAGGAGATGTGCAAAGAGGTGAGATGACGTCAGATTTAGGCAGTTTTACACCTAACTTACAAAGAAGTTTTCTCCTGTTCAATCCTTTGTTGAAAAATGATTTAACTACTTGTTACATCGTAGGAGTGAAGAAAAGAAAGAAAATACTGCCTTAATATTAAGAATAAATCCATGTATGAATAACATGTCACCATCCTCGATCAAGGAACTTTAAAGATGAGCAATTTCTACTACATATCTCCAACATATTTTCCACAAATGCAACACACTACGCATCACAATTTGATACCAGACAAATTTTTTGTGGTCCAAATATGCAAAAACAATTTACACAATACACCCAAATGCAACTGATACCCACAAACAGAAACAAATTGTCCTCAAGCCATCAGAAAACAAAGCAATACAATACACCTAATAAACACATAAAACCAAAGAACAATTTGTACAAATAAAATCAAATGCCCTGTTTCTCCTGTCCTTCAATTCCACAATGTCAAGTTACCTTTGATTTATTCACAATGCCTTAGAACAAACCAAGAAGTTTCTTAGGGGGTTTCCCTGTTGCACGATATTTTGCAGCCATTTCTTCTGCTTTCAGAACAGCTTCACCGCGTTGGGCTTCAACCACCGCCTTCTTCTCCTCCGCCTCCTTGTGAATCATCGCTATCTTGTTCTTCATTTTCTCTGCATATTCCGCCTTTTTCTTCTCCAACTTTTCCTGCAAAAATAGAGTATCACTTTGTATATAAGAAAGCTCTCTTTTACCATGTTAAACTTGCTTCAGGGTTAACAATATCGATAAGAATATAATTATATACATGCCTCGATCTTCTTCAGCTCAGCCTCAATGTCAGCTTTCTTGCTGTTCTCCCATGCCTCAATAGCAGAAATTTTCTTGTGAGCCCTGGTTCAATTAGTTCGGCATGCAACACAGAGTTTAGTACTTCATCACTAGAAATATGACATTGAGGATTTAACTGCTAGACATATGAATTCAACTCTGAACAGTTATATTGCCAAGAAAAGATACCCAAGATGTTGGTACAGTTTCATGTATATGGAAGCTAGTTTTATCTTACTTGTTATCAGCTTTGCACTTCTCATTTTCTTCCCATGCTTTGATTAAGGACAACTTCTTCGCAGTTTCGACTCGTGTAAGCTGGATATCTGATCAACAACATGCTTAGACAATTAGCAAATCAAACCTTTTAACAAGAAACTAATCCAAGTTCATCGACCAAATTGATATTCAATAATACAAGTGAAAGAATATAGCTCAAAGAAAACAATTCACCTCTATCTTTCCCACCACCCTCTGAAGGCTTCTCCTGAATAGGCTTTTCATCAGATGGCTCTGGAATCTCTGCCCATTGAAGTTGTGAAATCAATTGTTACAACTCCAATGAAGATTAATAATTTACATCCCTTAATTTTGCCTTACAAATTTACTCAAAATTTCACAACTTTGTAAGTTATAGAACGGCTTCGTAAGTTAATTAGTATCACATAAATTCATTAAAAATTCTTGCATGAAACAGTTTTAGCATGACTATATGAGACTGGTTCCTTTTTAAAGACCCTGTTGTAGAACGTCTTCAATCCGACTAATCTTACGTAAGACAGTCTCACCTAAGACTGCTAGAGGAACCTGATAAGAATGCAATCCTTTAACCTTCAACCTGATAAACTTATGATCTTTACTTTTAAGCATGGAAATATGCATATAAATTATGAAAAATAGATTCAAAGAAAATAAAAAGAACCAAGAAGAAAAAAAATATTATGAAATGTCAAATTATGGAATCAAAAGCAGGAAATATGCCCATCATATAACAGCCAAACACTTCAAATCCCTGAAACAGTATGTTAATTTCTTGGCATATTAGCAGCCCCCCCCCCCCCCAAAAAAAAAGATATTAAACCAAAATTCAAACCCAAAAATAGAAATGTTCGGAGTTCTGACATATTTTTTCACCCTTCATATTACGAATAAACATACATAAATCAAACAAAGGGAAACCCAGAATTCAGAATCAAAATTAACCCAAAAAAAATTCCAGGCACAGTCTTTGCAATTGGAAAAAAAAGGGGGGAAACAGCGGAACTGTTTGTAGCTTACTTTCAGTTTCAGGAGCAGCAGCAGGAGGAGGTGGTGCCACCTCCTTCTCCTCTTCGACTGCCGGCGGAGGTGGTGGGTCTTGCGGAGGCGTAGTGGGTGGTGGAGTTTCAGCCTCCACTGTTTTCTTTGCTTCTTCCTCTGCCATTTTTCTGCAAAACTACTACTACTACTACCTAAACCCCAGAAACAAACAGGGGTGTTTATATATCTATGTATTGAAGTTTCTTATTTTTTGATCAAAATTTGTATGGAATTTCGAGTTGAGGAAGAAGAAGAGAGAGAAAGGGGACGAAGTTTGGAGTTTGAGTGGTGATGGAGAGTGGCTTTTAGACTGATTGGAATTGGAATTTATTGTAAGGATCAGGTGTGATCAGATGAAACTTGCAAGCAACACAGAAAATAAAATTAAAAATTAAAAATTTCCAAAGCAAGTTTTGATTTTTAAATACTTTATATTTATAACTTATAATTTGTTCTACTCATAATTGACATTTTTCTTTTGCTTGCGTCTCAGTGTTGGAGAGAAGGGAAGAAAAGTGTGCATTAAAGCATGTACATCGTGATATTTTTGGGGTTTTTAAGGGGTAAAAGCAGAGAAAATAGCCTATAATTAGGGCTTTTTGAGGTTTATTTGTTGTAGTATTTGGCTGTTAAAAAAAAATATATTTGCATCGGTTAAAGTTGCTTGAAAAGTATATTTGTTATCGGTTAAAAAATATTTATATTTTGATCATAAATTTGAATACAATTTAAAGTTGTTTGAAAAATATTTTCATCTCGTGCGATGGAGGCAAATTGCAATAGGTCAACTTTTCAAATTGTAAAGAAATTGATTTTAAGTAAATTCTAGAAAAAAGAATTATTGACTATGTAATACTATCATTATGATAAAAGTTTTGTTAAAAAAAAGTAACAGAGATTAGAGAAACATTTTACTTGCAAACATATAATAAATTCTCTTTTAATGTGATGGATTCATGATGTAAATGTCAAATTAGTGCAGTTTTATGATGCATTTTGAATCACTGATTTGGTTATTAAAGAAAAGGATCATTTATTTCCTTGTTACTTAGAAAATTTAATACTATTGAATTTTAATAGAGATGTACATAAATTCCATAAATAATATTACAAAATTATTATGGCAAACAATCTAAGATCTATGGAATGAATATAGAAAAATGTATTGTGTGTTGAATATCTTTGAAGGTTCAACTTGGAGTATAAAGTTTAAGGTCACTTTTATTGGATTAATATGGGAAATTTTATTCATGTGTATGTGAATTAATGTTGAATTATTGAAAAAAGATGTATTAATAGGTTATTTCAAAAACAGGAAAAAGAAAAAAAAAAAGTGTGTTAATAGGTTGGGAAGATTGTTGTAACAGTTCATTTATTGGTAACCTTTTTGCTTGCTTTGAGAATAAAGGTCTCTTGGAATCAACCTCTCTATGAGCAGGGCTGCCGGTTGAGGTAATGTTGTCTACATCTGGATCTCTCCAGACCCCGCGAAAGTGAGATCCACATTGGGAGGTGTTGTTGTTGTTGTTTTTGCTTGCTTTGAGAATAAAGGCCTTATTCAAATATTATGTATATCATCTGCACACAGAGGTCATATTAATATTTTCTGTATCATTCTAATTTTATCAGATGTCTCTGAAGAGATAAAGAGAAGATCATTATGAGACGATCAATATAAATATGTCAATTACTAAACTAAAGTATTAACCATAAAACATTAGGGCCCTGGTAGTTGATTGAGGGAATTGTGACTTGTGAGTATCAATTAACAGTAACAATGATAATTGGGGGCAGCTCATCAACCACCCTAGCAAAATATTAAAAGTAGCTCTTTTTTTTAATAATTAATTTATTTATTTATTGATTAAAAACAGCTTGTCATTGCGATGTTTGTAGGTTGGATCACCTTTTAAGTAAAAATTATTGAAGATTCAAGTGAGATCCCATTGAAATCAAGTGATTGAATCATGGGAATTAGAGTCTAATTGAGGTGCAATTTTGGATACATTATTAGGATAAGACGTGCAAGCTTCCTTGATTAGACAAATGCAATTAATTGCAATTTGTTTTGTTTTTTTTTTTTCCCGGTACGAATGAGACACAAAAGTCGATATAGGTGAAATTTAAATTTATTTTTCAATAATATCGAGCGACTTTACCACTTAGGTTAATTGACATGCACATTCCTTAAGTTAATATAAGTAGTTCAATACTTATTTTATATAAATAAAGTTCTAGTTAGAGTTTTTGACCTCAAAAAAAAAAGTTCAAGCTAGAGTTTTGTACTAATAAATAAATTTTATGATGCAAAAGCCTGCCTTTTATGAGAGAAGATCGAGTAGTTTTGATTTTAGTTAACAAAGATCAAAGGGAAAAAAAGTGGGATTGTGGGAGAAAATACTAAAAAAAATAAAACTTTCAAAATTGGTGAACTCAATAATGAATTTGTTAACAAATTCATTCTTGGAATTCTTAACTAGTTTCCATTAAATAGTGGAGAGTACTTATATGTTGGTTGTATAAATTTAAGTAAAATGCTATATCTTTTATTGGGCTAACAGTAGCTTGACTTCAATGAAATTGAGGATCCAAGATATAAAAAAAAAATAAATCTAAGTACAATTATTTTTTAAAATTCTTACTTTTAATTTAATTTAAAGTTTTTGTGGTTTTAAATAGAAGAAGGGGAGCCTTGGAGCAATGGTAAGGTTGTCTCCGTGTGACCAAAAGGTCACGGGTTCGAGCCGTGGAATCAACCACTGACAAAGTCAGGTTAGGTTGCCTACAATTCACCCCTGGGGGTGCGGTCCTTCCCCGAACCTTGCGTGGACGCGGGATGCTTGTGCACCGGGCTGCCCTTTTTTTTGGTTTTAAACAGAAGAATTCTAAAATATACATTTCTTTTAACTCATATCTTCTTGTATTAAGAAAAGATCAGATTTTCTTTATAACAACAATGTCTTTCTTATTAAACCAAAAAAAAATTAAAAAAACAATATATATATATATATATATACAGATAATCAAAGATAAAAATGGGGAAATTTTCGAAGGATTTTCAACCAAAATAAAGTATACATAGTAATCCAATGTGATCTCAACTTGGTCAAGAAACTTTAAATTCCTCTCATTATCAAACTTTGGACCTTTGAACTCATATATCCTAACCAGCAAAGGAGAATTTCCAGCCAAAATGGAGTGTACTTGGAATAACATTAGGCAATTTGTGATAGCTATTGTCCAACTACCCTTGTGATGTATGACCATGGCAGTCTTACGTATTCGTTGATTTATTTTACTTTAAAAACCAAAGCACGTAGCTGGTTTAAGTAATTTGATGTTAATTATTTCCTTAAATATATAAGAATTTGGAGTCAATTTTGTAAATAAAGAAAACTTATGTTGCGATAGCTCTACCCATATGAACCAACAGCCAGCTCGACGTACTCCAGTCAATGAAACATTGAAGATTAAAAAGAAAAGAAACAAAAAAAATCGTATTATAGTTTTGACTCGTTTAATTAGCTCTCTATCGAGCTAGTTTATATATTTTAGAAACAAAGTAGGTAATACCTCATGCATGATCAAATTAAGTTATAATCTTTGTATTAATTTAAAATTTTTATATTTCAACATTAAAATACAAATTTGATGTCCTTATTAATTGTTTTGATTCAGCTATCATAATCAACGATGATATAAATTTTTGTGAAAATGATGTTGGACATAAATAACTGAAATAGTCATATAATTTAAAAAATAGATGCTTTTAAAAATTAGCAATTGTTGCAAAATCTTACTCCCATCTGTTAAGCATTAAATTAGTGAGCCATCACCATCAGAAAATGTGTGCTGCATTTCCATCAATTGCTTTAACTTTGCGTTCACGTAATTTCAATCCATCACTTTTCTTGCTCAGGCAAGGAGAACACCCCACTTGGAAGAGTGATAAACAAAGATAAAAATAACTCTGATTTTTAAATTTAATTCTTATTTTGTGAGATATTTTTGTGATAGAGGATTATAAGATGTAGACTGAAGACAATTGAATTATAAGAAGTTTTTTTTTTTTAATTTTAAAAAAAAGGGCAATTATAAAAGATGCTTGATGATATAGTAAGACACTTTTACAATAAGTAAGAAAGTAGTTTCGAATATGTCTCATACAAGCATTAATAAGAGAAGTTCAAAACTCTTCTATTAAGCCTATCCTCTCAAACTCTATGTGGATAGTCATACCCGTAAAGATGAGAATATTTCCATTCGAGTTTTCGCAAACTCTGTGCAAGAGGGATTCACATTGAGGGTTGTTGTTATTGTTGTTGTTATGGTCTGCAATTTTTTGAGGGGGAGGGGGGAGGAGTTATATCCTGCTATGGTAGATAGTGCTAATTGTCGTATGCTTCATTTGTTGTGATTTGTCGTGGCTTCTTATTTTGTAAAATAAAGATCTTTTTTGTCCTTTAAATTCATATCCGACAAAATCAATTTCTCACAATAAAATAATAAGGATAGCATGACTTACAATTCCTCTCCTTCCAAGCACTTCTTGATTTTGGAGGTATTTATTTAAGAATAATCTCAATTAAAAACTTAAAATGATAGTTAAAAGTTCATGAATTAATTTTATACTCTAACACACCCTCACATGCAAATGCTCTTTGAGCTTGAAACATGAATGTTGTAAGGACCCTTTCATATCTTACGCAATAAATATGAGTGGCTACTGAAACTCAAACTCGCAATCCTTCGATCGAAACGACTCTGATATTACAGTTAATAACCATTCTAACCAAAAGCTTACATTAATAGTTAAAAACCTAATTGATTTTATTATTTTTGTGAGACATATTCGGAATGCGCTTGTAGTTTACCATCACCAGGGACCTATCTCTTCCAGACCTGTCAGTTCAGGCGGGCGGGTTAAATACGGGTTGGGTGTATTCGGGTTCGGGTAAAATACGGGTCGGGTGTATTTCGATTTTACGGGTTTCGGATCAACCTAACAGATTTAGAGTGCCTTTTTCAGTGAGTTATTTTTCTTTTTTAAAATCAAAAATTCTACTTATTTATTACTCAAAATTGTCATTATTTAATGAAAATCCAAAATAATTGTAATTTCTCAAAAGAATATTAAAATATTCAAACATTTTATTATAATATATGAACATCTTGTAAGGGCGGGTAAAGAATTAAGCCCCACTTGATTTTGGGTAGATCGACTTGTACATTAAAAGAAGGTTAATAGTGGGTCGAACATTTATTGGACAGCACGTCTAGAACATTTTAATGGGTTGTAGCAGCTTCACCGTTAATAATCTATTTAATAATTTAATATTTTTATTAACTAACCTACCAATGTCCAATCAGGTAAAACTTTATTAATGGATCGACCCCAATACGAATACGGCTAGTCATTTTTTACCGTTAGTATCATAGTTCAAGACTAGTCAGAACGAAAACCAAATAAAATTAAATAAAAGAAGTACAAGATATTATCTTGTAATTATAACATCAAATTTTTAAATTATTACAAATTAATTAATTTTAAAAAAATTAGACATATTTGTTTAACTAACTATATAATGGTATGACATTCGCATCTTTAATGTTTGTGTTCTTTTAAATTAACTTTTTAAAAAAGATTAGATAGTTATTCCATACAATTTTGTACCTATTTTAAACGTTTTTTCATTTAAAAATTGTGTGCGGTTTTATTTTTAGAGAATGGAGAAACAAAAATAAGGTTATTATTGTTTAATTTGTAAATAGATACAATAGTTATATATTATCCTTTCAAAATACTCAATAAAAATGACTAACCATTATTGTTAAAAGAGATAAATTAGAGAAAAATAAAAAACTAAAGATATAATGTTCGGGTCAAGCAAGCAGGTTCAGGTTGGATTTGACCTGCTAATTTGCAGGTTTTTCGAGTTCGGGTCGAGAAAATCATGTTCAAAACCTAAAATTTTCAGGCTAATTCGTGTCAGGTTTTCGGATCGGATAAATTTTTGACAGGTCTAAGATTCTCTTCTATTCACATATCTTTGTTGGTTCTATGATTAATATGTAGCCCAATGGGTTAGTCAATTCCAATCAATAAAATTGCAACTATGTTCGTACACCACAAGGCCCATTAGGAAAGACGAGGGCCACAAAGGCAACCTCTGTCAAACTATATTATATCCTTAGACGTGTCATACGCTTGGCACTTGACCGTATACATTCCTATAAATCACTTGACACTTTTCGTTTGTTATAGATCATTATCACTTGTTGGAGTATGTACTTCAAACAATATAACATAGGAATTGACAACGCCAACACTACCCCATTTGCGATCAGCGATCATTCATATCATGCAAAGTGCAAAGCTTTATCTCATCCGAGACCTCTGCAGCTTATCTTGCCCTCAAAATGCATACTTTGCAACTTACAAAGACACTGCTATACATGGAGTCATGGACCAGCCACAAGATTATTTGCTCAGAGTTACATGTTCAATAGACCTGACAAATATACAGGCTATATGCAGTACACCTGAAATGACCTCATACTATATAGCATCAGAATACAAGCCCCCAATACAAAGAGAAACAAGTTCTGCGCTTCAATTGATGGAGGAATAGCTGTAGTCATCACCCTCCTGCTGCTTCTGAGCATACACAGTCAACATAACAGCAGCACCATAGAGTACAGTTGCAATAGCAGTGAAGTTGACGAGGTATGCCTCAGCACTAAATTTGTCGAGGCCAGAGCTCTCAAGGAATGTCAACTTCTCCAAGAACCCTAATGCTGCATTTGCAATGGCTAATCCATACACAAACATCCCAAAAATGACATGCCAGGGGAGTGAATCGCTCCTCAGTGAAGCACTCCCCCCTGGAAAGAAGAATACCAGAAATCCGAATATCCACTGCATGAATTATCCACGACAGATTTTTCCAATGTTAGAAGCCACTTCTAATCTTCTGGCATTCACTTTTACTGTGGTATTTGAATTTTCTGTTCTACAAGCAAAAGGAATATCAATGAAGCAGGGGTGATTTACTATGAGAAAAGAATTTACCTGAATGGCATAGAGGACAATGATGCCAATCCCAAGCCATGAGTGCAAGCTGTAAAGATTGAGAATTGCACTCTCATTATGGAACTTGAAAGCAGCAATAATTCCAACAATACCAAGTGCTAGGGCAATAGCATGCAGCACTAGATGGATCACTTTCTGCACTTCTTTCTTCAAGGGGAGTGACTTGTAGCTCATAATTGCTGCAATTTAGCGCCAATGAACAGATCACAAAAATTATCTCTGATTTCCAATGAAATAGCATGATATTTCCAATATCTTATAGACTAGACCAAATACTAGGCTAGTATGAAGTGTATAATCACCTTCTCCTCCGATAATGATGAAACCAATAAGCATCAGAACAGGGTGAATCTGTTAAAAGACAAATAAAATTGTCGTGAGTGCCGAGGATACAAAGATCAGAAACTAACAATACCAGCAATTATGACTGCCGTGACTAAGAAAAATAAGCACAGCAGGAGACGATGACTACTATGATCCATCAGTCAGGATGGAACAGCCAGTTAAGACAACTCAATTCTTTCTTCCAGCTGTCACATATAGAGCCTTTCAACTCGCAGTTCTTCTGTTTCTCTTGGTGACATAGTTCTAACAAGGCCTATATTTGATGTTAAGACATGTTCATAGTCGCCTGGAACGTGGGATGCTCCGGTGCGGGGGACGAATTTGGGTACGTGATTCGCCACATAGTGGAGAATCCGATACGCGACGGTCATTATTAGTACATCTAGTCCTCTAATTCAAAACTCCACATATCATAGAGACTTCTAAAATGATTTAATAATAAGGGATCTCCCTCTTCCCCCCCCCTAACATAGGGCAATATTTTCATATTAATCCTTATTTCTTTCTCTCTCACTCTCTCTCTTCTTCTCGTTTTTCTCTGTAAAAAGCTTGCTCATTCATCGCAACATCAAAAATTCTTCCATTTTCTTCAAAATTTGGCCTATGGATCATGAAAATATGCAATACCATTGTGGTAGGAGATGGGTTCGCTGAATTCGCCATATTTGGGGAATTGGTACGCTAAAGTATCGTGTTCTGGTTTGTGCGAATCAGTTCGCGGTACGCTAGGGGGTTGAGAGAATCCGGTATGTTTTAGTTTCGCCATCGTGTGACAAGCTACGTTCCGTATTCTCCAAGATAGAAATTGATATTCTATAGAAAGGCCATTGATAGAACGACTATGTTAACTGATGAACAAGTTGTTCGCCCCCCCCCCCCCCCAACCCTCTTCTTCCTAGAGGGACAAATGAACCGAGTAGAGCTAGGTAGTGGCTGAAACTCATGCTTCTTTAATTTGAAGCAAGCTCAAGCTTTAGCCGAATCACAAATTTAGAAATGTGTCCTGATATCTGCCGTCCATGTCTGCGCTTCACTACAGGTTCGACCATCAAAACAAGCCAAACTGAGACTTATAATAGAGCTCAATTTGACTAACGGCTGAGTTGCAACACATTTATGAATTGGCTTACCAGTAGGCTTAAGCATGTACTTTATTACAGCATGCTTGTCAATATTCACTAGTTAACTAATTAGAACACAGAAAGCAATCACGTTAAACAAATGAAAATAAGCAATATAGAAGCATTGTGGATGTGAAGAGGCTAACAGACGAGTTTCTATACAAGCTCATTGTTGAGCAGCTCATGAAATCAATTGAGTAAAGTATCTTTCTTTCACTCAAGGTTGCCTTTAAAGCTCCAACATTGTCCGAGGATAATGAAAATAATAAAATTCTAACTGAGTTCAAGCATGCAATGCTCAGCAAATATTCATTTCATTTATATCCTTCCTTCCCAATTCTTGCATGTACAAGTTCTCATCCAGCTTGATATGAATACATGGATAATTTCTTATTCTATGTTCAATTATACATTTCATAAGTCAACAATAGCTGAAGAATAGTAGGTGAATCTAGAAAAGGAAACTGGACAAACACAAGATGGTTAGTTAGCCCTCAATGCATAGACGAACACATGACTAAATCACTCAATGGATATTTCACAAAATACGCAGTTAATTATGAGTCATTCTAACTCGAGGAAAATAGAAGTATGAGGTGATGGAATGCTTCCATTTTTCAGTACAACAAACCATACAGCTTAAGATAGTAGATGCACATGGACAAGGAAACAAGAAAAAATACAAGATGTGTTAGTTATCCACGACTGAGCAGATGAACGAATATATGGGGTCAACTATTAGATGCCAATTTGAATAAAACACAAAGCACGGCACTCAGGATGAAGTCACAAGGAAGATTTTTTGGCGTTCAAGTGCACCATATTTCATACACTTCACGTGAATCATACTAAAAGCAGTCCAGTTCAGCAGCCCCACCCTCTAAAAAAAAACAAAAAACCAAAATCACAGCCTTCTTAAACTGGTAGCTTCACAAATTCCAGCTGCTAATGAATAAAATCCAATGAATGATTTTTGAAATCTTAAGGAGGACTAGATTAAATGGATTCCAATTTGCTATGCAGCCTTTTGTTTTTCTGAGCTCCTCCCCCCACCCCCCCAAAAAGAAGAGTGGTTTGTGTCTATTTACAAGACCAAACTAATAGATGTTTCGGATTTTATAAACCTAATAACGACGATTACCATTAATAGCCTACTATAAAATTATCCAAAACACCCAATATTAGTAGATAATACATTTGTCTTTCACAAAAATAAATTTTAAGTTTCTTTTTTTTTTTTTTTTTGAGGGAGAGGGGTACAAGACAAGCAGCCTCCTAAAGTCCAAGTAGTCCATGATAAGGCACAGTAAAGTAGGACAAAAGAGTACATCTTACACAAAGTGAAAAATGACCCTAGACGAGATCAGTGCTCACAATTTTCAAATGAGGCTCCTCATGACTGTTTCATGATGTCAAAGAATGGCCCTAAAAGATCTAGAACCCAACCAAGTGAACCATCAATTTTACGAGTCCAAACACATGATTACTAGTAAAAAAAAAAACAAAACAAAACAGAAAAAGGGGCATGAGAATCAAAATCCAAGAATACTAGCATCTAATACTAAAGATGAAAGCAACAAATAGGATAACCCACTCAGAGCTAACACTTCCTAATAATTCAAATCTGATGGAAGGTCGGATTGTTTTTTTGCCATTTCTCTTTGTCTTTCGGTTACTTTATTATTCAATCAAGCTACCTTCTTCATAGTTAAGCTACCCTCCTCAATGAGAAATTTGAAATTAAACAAAACAAAAAAGCTTGGATCGATATCACTACTAGCAGTAATAAGAATATTAAGACTGAACCTAAGAATTATCAAATTATTGATGAATTTGATATTGATGATGCAACTATTGATAAGAAAGAAAATGAAATTGATAAAAAAGAAAGAAAGAACTTTTTGATGATAAAAAAGATATTTTTTGTCAAAAAATTTATCAAAAAATTAACTGATCACATCAAAAGAAAAACCTTTTCAATTGGATAGAAATGAATGAAAAAATAATAAGTCGTCCAATGGAATATTAGTTCGTCCCAAAATTTGTCTAACTTTATAATGCATATAAAATAAAGCCCTCGACTTAGATAAGAAGAAAGATCTAAGCTCATAAATTAAGTTAACTTATGCTAATATCTATTAATATTCTTTTCTTTTTTTTGTGGGGGGGGGGGGGGTGGGGAATAGAAATAGAATGGACTCATAACTGGTTCACTCTAACTTAACACCTTACAAGAAAAAAAGCTTGTTTTTAAAAAAAAAATAATAACAAAATAAAAAGGAGACGAAAAGAATAACAGAGCGGGCAGTGATAACAGCAATAACTGGTAAATGTAAATAAAGAGTACAAGTGCTTACGTTGAAGATCAGGCTTTTGTTGGTAGCTTCCCATGCCAATCCTCCTCTGAAGCTTATACACCAAACCAACACCAACACCGCACACGCCGCCGCCAGCGCGTGCGCCACAAACGTCAACGGCGTCGCCTTCAACACCACCGCCATCCTCCGATGTCCCTCCTCCAACTTCACCTCTCTCTCTGTCTCTCTCTTCTCTCGGTTGCCAAGTTTGAGTCGCCAATCAAAAGCCCAGTTTATCTGCTTCCTTAATTACCTGACAAATGTGTTGTTATAACTCACTGCGGGTTTTTCCTTTTTCTTCTAGTGTGTATTTCCTTTTGTCCCTTGTTAAAAAGCAAAAATATTAGCAACGTCAGATCTCGACCGTTGATCAGGGACCTAGATCTTTCTCATTAAAGAAAGAAGGGTTTAGATTATACTAGCGAGAATCCGACCCGCGTTTTTTTTTTTTTTTGCTGGTCAGCAGACCCACGTATGCTGATGGTGTGATAATTGAATGGTCACTGACAATTGGCAGACTGGGTCCCACATTCTTGTGCCGGCCTCGTGTCTCTCCCTGTGCCCCCTCTTTGTCTTTGGGCCATCAAAAAGATCAACCCGCAAGGCTCAAAATTTCAAACCAACCCTATCCAGAACAGAGACAGAGCCGGTGTTCATTAATTAATAACTTAATGACAGAGGGTGGTATACGCAGGCCCAAAAAAACAAGGGTTAATGACAGAAGCTACTCATAAATTACTTCAATGGCTCATATGAGCGGGGCAAAAATATCCACGTCCACCACTTGTATGAATATTGAATATCATATAATTATAAATATCTCAGAAATATTAGAATCTGTAATTTATGTTGGAAGTACTTTTTTTTAATTTTTCTTTTTTTGGGTGGTGCAACAAAGGCACAATTGGACAGAAGCCTGCAAAAAAGAAGTTTTAACGAAGGATCAAATTTGCAGAACGGGAAGGTCAAACGCGACAAATTCTAAGGACTCTGTGTCATGTGTGATCTACCAATCAAAGGACGGGTAGAATTAATAAGCAATTTCTCTCAAATATCAAGCGCCAGTTTCTTCTGAGGGTTCAGTGTATCCAATAGGAATCGTAAGTAAAGTAATTACAGACTGATGTTTTCCTGTGTGAAATGTCTAATTTTATTTATATATGCTGGTTGAGGGGTACCTCAGAAACAAGAGTGCACTCATTTATATAAAATGGCCAACGAGAATTGTACTCAATTTCACAGACCAAAAGCAAGCATGCATGCTGGAATTATTCTCCCTTGGTTGCCAAGATTGTGCTGGGTCTGTGCTATGTACTCCAATTAGAAGTGCGGAAATTTACAACGTCAGGCTCAGAAGGAATACAAACGCCTTCATTCCTGTCTGAAAATCATTTATGCACAAAGAAAAACAAGTGAAACTTGAATTGAGCTTTTACTCAAAACCTTTTAACTGACCCATTGCATTTGATGCAGGGCAAGCCAGACAGAAGCTCACCATTGACGAAATAAGTAATAACAGTTAACCTCAAGTCCTCAATTAAGTAGTAGTACTTGAACTCGACAGAAAATCTATGTTAACACAAGTTGACACATTCACAACCGCTAACTAATCTAAATTATATTTTCTACGTCTCCATCTACTGAGCGATTCAAATTCAAGACCAACCTGTACCTCCATTGAGCAGATTGATGTCACCTAAATAGATTGCCAGGGATGAACTCTTAAGCTATCTTACGCTCAATCGGAAAATCTGCTGCGCTGTCTACCAGAGACATTGTCCCTCCAAACAAGCTTAGCTTGACCCCTTGTTCCACTCGTTGCAAACGATAAAGTCTGCATTTCAGGCAGGTAAATCGTCTACTGAATTCACAATGAGGAATATATAAACCATTTGCATGAGAAATGAAACTAACCCTTCTTGCTCTTTTATCAGTTGGTGTCCATGTTGGGGTTAATCCTGTAGGCTTGTCATTTACTGGTTGATCATCTTGCTTCTGCCTCTTCTGCTGCCTTGTCACCTTGCTGGGGGTACTGCCGCCCCGGTACTTATAAAATTCAAGGATCGATGGACTTCTTCTCTTAGTGACTCTGTTGATATCCTCACGGGAACTAGAGGAAGGAGCAGAAGCACCAAATGGCTGACGCTGCTGCATTAACCTTCGTTTTTCCTTGATACGATTCAGAAAGTCAATGGTCCAGGGCGATCCTTGTTGCAGCTTGCCTGAATTAATTGCTTTCGAGAGTGGTGTTTCACCATCCGAAGAGAAATCGTTCTCTTTTGACAAATGTATACCGAATTTTTGTGTAGATTTGTCCCTAAAACTTCCCCCCATGGGCTCCTTTTGGGGTTTGAGGCCGCTGTTGCTCCAGTTATATCCTACACTCATGCAATCATCATCTACCCTCAACTGACTGTCATCTTCAAGCCCATATCTCATATTCATCTCCTCAGCTGATGGGAAGGTTGGATAAGAGCTTCCACCAAATGACAATCTTCTAGCAGTTCTACTGTGTTTTGGAGCATGACCGGTTGCCATCTTGCTGACAAATGGGGAGCATGTTACAAATTGCTCAGCTGCTTGGAAGTCCCCATCCGACATGGGTTTGCTGTAAATATGAGCTTTATCAATAAGATCCTCTTGCAGGTCCCGGAGTGTGTCCCCATTATACCATTGGGTGGTTTTAGTCATCATCCCAATTTTCTGGTGGTCAAGAAATCTATCATTTAAAAGCAAGGAAGACTGTGTGAAGCCATCCTCCAATTGGGGATTTTTTGGTGCTCCTGCAACATTTGATCTCCACCATGGGTTAGAGGGATCCTTATTTGAGGTACTATCTAATAAGCCTCCTTCAACAAACACTTCTTCATTAAACAACTTGCTCTTTGAAGAAATAATTTGACCTTTCGAAAGCTCTGAATCCAATGGCCTCCTCGTGCTCAGTGAAATCAACCTGTCCCCTGTTATTTTACTAGAAGGCATGGGACACCTGGAGTCATACATAGAATCAAAGGAACTCGGAACAAATTTCCGTTTCCTATCTTCTGAGCTGATTTTGCAGACAACATTCTTTGAATCAGGAGGAGAAGATATTGAGGAAGAACAGTCTGTCAATCCAGACTTGGATCCCTCCAACTCTCCATATTTGCACAAGACACTAAGAAGGTTAATACTTTCTTCAGGGACATGATATTTTCTGAGCGCCTGGATCCTGCCCTCAGGTGACAACTCAAGGAACTCCAGAAGCGTGCATCCACTAGAAATGATGGCATGTGCTGAAAGCGGATTTATAGAAGGAAACTTGGTCAGGAACGATTCAGCAAGTGTCTCTGATTCTCGTAGCCTAGGGAGTAAGCCTTCAGAAAACTTCATGGCTTGTCCAATGGAACCCAATATGATTTCATCCGTCAGTTCAGCTGAATAGGAACAGAAGATCTGCAAATGAATGCCCAGACCGGCTGCTGCAACATAGAGTTCGTCTGCTGACTCCATTGCAGAACCAAGGAAATTGCTTTCTCCCTCAAAAATCTAGAGAGAAACAGTTGCACATAAACAAAGGACAGACTTCATTAAGCAAAGTATTTAGCACTCAGAAACACTGGGTAAATTCAAGAAACCAACTTGGTGAAAATTTAAAGCCTGAGTACCATATTAATCATAAATTTGCAGAGAAAGCTATAAAATCATGTGTAGCGACAACTACGTCTCATGTTCACTCACGCAAACAGAGGTCAGATCAAGCAGGCAACTTCCTGGAGAAGACGGTCAAAACATATGAACCCCTCAGTGTGTCCACAATCGTGTAGCAATGTGATGAAAGACTTCCAGCGACAAAGAACACCCCCCCCCCCTCCAAAAAAAAAGAAAACGAAAAAAAAAGAACAGGAAAATGCAAGTATCACATGGAAGTGATCTTATAAAGTAGATGCCAAGAACAGACAATACAAACGTGAGTATTGAAAGCTGTAAAGTTCAAAGCATCTGGATCCAACTTAGAAGAACTGTACTACCCCTTTCCCCAAATTGGTGACTAAAAAGGCCAAATAGAGTATTTGAGAACAAGCACGTAGAGGTAAGGACCATTACCAGGATACAGGCAGTGAATACAAAACTCACAGATGTCAAGACATTTGCTGCTATATTCTCAATGCAAATAGGAATGCTTGAAGAACCCTCATCCTGAGCAATGGTTTTGCTTGCAACGTTTTTGCAGTCATACCACACTACACATGTTGTAGCATCAAGTACTATATCTACAGGCAAAATGAGATCTCTTTCTACAACCTGTCCTCCCCTCTTCTCCAATGTAAGTATCTTCTGATATGTACTTCTCCGAGACATTATCATATCTTTATCAGAATTCTGAGTATTGATAACAATGATCACATTTGCAAAAGACAAGTCATTTGGCCGGTTTTTAGATTCTTGAGGGATGCAGGAAACAGGCCTATGCCTGCTCCAAGGACTTGTCCTTCCTGCAGCTTCAGAAGATCCTAATATTTGGTTCTCCATGATAGAACCAAAGTTCAACATGTCTTCCAATTCCTGCCGGTGCCAGTACAATTACAATTTGTGAGCTTCCACAGACACCTTGTAATCTCAAAGCAAAAGCATAAATTTATGATTGACGTGCTAAAAAATGTAACTTGAGATGTCTGCAGTCTGGTCTTGGTATCAGATTTGAACAACAATTCAAAAGAAACAAATAAGGTATGGCATGAAATAACTGACTGAATGAATCACACAAATTGTCTTTCCATCCCTAAGAGGATGTAATGTGGAAAAGAAAGACTCTGGCACAGGCCTAGCAGTTAGGCTGCAAGCTCACCGGTTCCAGAACCACATGAGCCATAGCGGGAACTCACTAGGAAATTTTTATTATGTTGTTTGGTGAAGCAGAAAGATTATGCATTCCACCATAAAAGATCTTATTCATGAAAGATCCTTCAGCCTCCTCAAACGCCTGCTCAGAATAGACACCAAAAGCTAATGAAGGCTCCCTCCTAGGTAAATCCCTACATGAAAACTATAGGCCATTGTGTTCTGATAAGAACCATTCTAGCAACTAGGAATGGAAGAAAAGAAGTGGATTCTAGTTACATAAGTTGCTTGATGTACAAGCTTGAAAGTTGAAAGCCATGTAAGTCATAACACCAAGAAACATGCACTGAAGTAAATTTGATTAACCAGAACCACTAAATAGTAAACTGTCAAGAACTTAAGAGTTTCAACAAAGGATACAAGATCATGAGATTAATCATAGATGAGAAGACTTACAATTCTGCTTCTGTCACCCAAGGCAACAGTAATGCCTTCACAAAGTGCTTTTGTGGGGCCATCCAGCCCAACTTCCAAAAAGTGAAGGCTCCGAGCACCAATGTGCTCAGAAGAAAGGGTTGACACTTTGGATATGCCACTAGGCCCTCCATACTCCAAGATCATGTCAAACTTCTGCATAAGAATGGATGGGGAGATATCCCTGAAAATTCCAAACGAACAAATATTAGATGCAAAAGTCTTTGATGCCAGGTGAGACACAAATATTTGCCAACTCAAAATGATGCATTTTTTAAAACTTGCCCAGCCCACACTAACCAAAAAAACGGGGGGGGGGGGGGAATAAGGTGCACACAGAAATGCAAAAAGCTTCCTCAAACCCAAGTCAGTTTCACAACAGAGAAATTTTAGTAGCTTCAAACATATTCAGGGACACCACAAAAGAGACAGTAAGCCAAGTACGAATCAGGGGAGAGCCTTGTCAACATTTTTATTGTGTGATTATACCAAAGTATCTTCTATTGTTGTACACAAACAAATGTGCAGTAAGAGTCTTCTGCATAAGCAGTTCTAACTTCTTCCTTGTCTAGTGCATGAACCATGACTGACTGCTATGGCACCCCATGAGCTCCCCCACCTGGATAGCTTCTCATATGACGGCTAATTATGACAAGTTAACTCAATAGAATGATTCCTGTGGTTACCAATTATTTGTATAAAGCTGAAGTCACCATGATCCTGGTAATGATCATAATCATCATGGACCAGGTAAGAATGGGGGGAGAGGGGGAGGGCACTAAAGGGGAGAGGGAGAGACACACGAGCAATATGAATAGGATATTCATTTACCAAAGAATGAGTATGAACTACCATGTAGATCAAAGTCACTATGCTATCAAAATTGCTAATCTCCTAATGGGAGTGACTGCAGAAAGTGGTCCCTGAAAGTTAAGACATACTCATGTGATAGCAACAGGCAACCTGTCTTCAGGTGATCACTTGGTCCAGCTGCTCCAGCATCAAAGAAGTCATAAAGTAAATTTGGGTGTCTTTCAAGCATGGAACTGTCTTCCACTTCAGTAAATGCTATATCCATTGAAGTCAATAGTCTCTTCAGTGGCCCCCAAAGAAATTGCTGAGCCAAAATTAATACTTTGCCTTTTCTGCTTGAATTCAGCTGCAGGATTTCTTTGATAATGGCAAGTGATGGATGTGAGTTGGTTATTTCTTTATCTACTTCCGCATAAGCATCCTCAATCAAGGAGCAAAGAAAATAAAATCTTGATTTTAGGCAATCCAGGCGCTGAAACAATTTGCATATGAAGAGATAGAGAGTGTAGATGCCCCAGAAACATAAGCACCAAGCCATACGTTTAATGGAGCACAGTGTGACAATATCCATACCTTTTTCATCCCCATGACCCATGAACGATAGGTGCTTTGTTGGTTTGGTCATGTGCTCCATTAAGCTCTCCTCTGAAAGTCCAAGCAAGTTTAAGTGACCTGAATTGGTCATTGATAGTTCTGTCCCGTTCAGTTTTCTATCATCATCAAATACTGCCAAAAAACTACTTCGCAGATTGTCGATGAGAACGATGAAATTAGTAGGCAAGCTTAATGTATGCAGCTGGACATGCAACTGCTGCATCTGAATTGGAGGTGCTGCTTTTCTCTTGTGAAGACCATTCGAAAGCGCAGAATTATCATCTGGTGCCTTCAATCTGCGGTCCATTTTCATATTGCCCATAGCTTTCCTGGGGTTCAAGAAAAAGTCAAGATCATTGAGGTGAGACATTGATACAGGTGATGGAGCTGGTTTTCCAAAATCATCATCAGTTAGCATTGTGTCTTCTATAATTTGACAATCTTCATCTGAGAACTTGCCCAATGTAGCTTTCTCTGGTTGAGCTTCAGCTATCTTTTCAGTATCTTCTATGATTTGACAGTCATCATCTGACAAGCTGCTTGATGTAACTACGTTGGTTTCCTGTTCGGAAGTAAAACTGCGGCCCGATGGCATGTCAAGCTTGTTCTCTGCAACATTTAGGCAGTCCAAAGGGTCATCTAACAAAAGTAAATCGAGCATCAGCATGCTTCCATCATTTGGTAACTGGCTTAAATCAATTGTTGATTCTTGAACATCACTAAACACCTTCTCAATAGCAGTGACTACATTATTGTTGCATTTGTCTTCTCCGAGTAGGTGCCAATCCAAATAAATTTTATCAGAGGCAGAGAGAGGCACTGGCTCCAGTTTAGGGAATACACCAGTAATGATAACTTGCAATGATAAGGTCTTCTCATCATCCTTGAGAGCTGGCACAGGCAGGGATATGAACGAGTCATTGATAACGGCTAGCTCAGAACTGACTATGAGATCATCGAAACTTTTGAAGTTCATGTCTCCATGGAACAGCTCATGACATGTCTCTGGTGCTTTGGTGTTCTGACAAATGGAATGTGCCTCAAAAATCTCAAAGAAGCCTGAATCAAGCATTTCAAATTCCTCAAAGAGATAAGCATCTATAGTGCCCACGGGAGTTTCCACAACTTGCAAAATATCAACATCTAGAGCAGAATTCAGGCTTTCCAGATCATGACACAGCTTTGATATATGATGGTCATCAATAAGCTCCAAAATGCTAATCTTTGTAGAGCCCAGCAGACATTGACAGTTAAGTTCAAGGTCATCATTAACTGTACAATGTTTGACTTCAATACTTTCAATGAAGAAATGGAGCTCATTTTCAACACAAGCCCATCTCGGATCTTCCATCCCCATTTCATCCACTTCAAAAAGAGGTAAGACACAGTCACAGGAACGAGCATTGTCCAGCAAGGGGGAAAATTCCTCTGGTATTTGAGGCTTCTGTTCCACATAATAGTCTAGACATGTAGCCTTCACTGTGTCTACAGCCTCAATAATATCACAACCATATGAATTTGCAAGCCCTACATTGAGCATTTCCTGCACAAAATCATTTTTTAAAAATAAAATGCCTTTTTTTGGGGGTGGGGAGGCAGGGAGGGCTTCTCTGCAAGTGAAGCATGACTAATAAAATGTGTTGCATAAGCAGCAATAAGTAAGCTAAGCATTTTTGTCATTCTTTTTTCCCCCCTTCATACCAGATTATCATCACATGCTTGCACTTCTGAAAGAAGCTGAATCTTTTCTTTCTCAGCTATGCAAGCATTTTCCTGTAGAAAGCAAAATAAAGGTTTTCATCAATGAAGTTGTTCCGACTCAGAAGGCTTGCCAACTTTTATGCAGAAGAGAAATAATGCTTATATTACCAGATCCGGGCCCAGCTCTGGTATTTCAAGCTGCAAGAGCACAGGCACATTTTCATTCTTACCACCAGTAGAGTCCTTAGTTCTCTCGTGCTGTGCAATACAAAGCAAACATTAGACTTCAAAACCAAACAGCCACTAAATTAAGAAAAGTTATTCATCCTTTCACATACCCCTGCAAGTGTACTCACTGAGTTTTCAGAATCAGAAGTCACACAGGTCTCAGTTGCAGTTTCTTCATAAGCTATGTCAGATGACTCAGATCCTTTCTGCACAGAAAATGCAATGAGTAGACGAATGAAGTGGTTGGGGAATCTCTCTTTGGTAGGCTGCATTTGGATGTTGTTCAAATACAACAAACAACAATCCGGTATTCCGATTTCAAATTGCCTCTTGCAAAGCAATCTAATGGATCATGCCTATTCAACTAAGCCAGACCCAAGCACAGCCAAAAGAATGATCGACTTCCCCACACAAGAGCAAATATCACATTGGATTTTATTTTTCCTCCAGTGCTTGCCCTGCCACTTAATAGTTTATGCCCTGACATTGCTCGGAATCCCTTTCAATGGTACTTTAAATTCAACCCAAAGTGAACAAAAGTCTTAGCATGTGCATAATAGTTCGCACTTTCCTGATGTCCATTCCAAGAATTTAAAAGAAGATCAAACTACAAATACTGTAGAAAATAGTTAATCATTTGACACTGAAGTACTGAACCACAACATTTGCTACAAACTAATATAAAAACAGGTATTGCTTTCCATACATCCACATTCGTTATTCTACTTAAATCACATCACTCAATATTTGAGTTCTACGTTATCCACACTATGTTGCGTTTTTTAATAATCAGTGAAAGCAGGTTGCCCAGTGAGATAATCATCAAGCTGTGAGAAATCATGATTCCATACAAATGTTATAACTCAATCAACCATAGTGGCTTACAACTCCAGATGCTAGAAACAATATCCAGAACACAACAAACTAAGCACCAGAAGCCTGAAAACTTTCCACTCATAACCAATGCTTGTTTGGGGGGGGGGGGGGGGGAGATAGGCAGTCCATCATAAGCTAAGCCAGGTATATCATCACTCGAACCAAGAAATGATGATTCCTAATGAGGAAAACATGTGGAACAGCTTGCTGAATTTAAGTTCTTAGTGTAGATGCTTAAGTGAGATCATCTCTCGATTCATCTTAGATAGCAGAGTTCATTATGGAACAAACTGACGCGATTGATCAACTCTAGCAGTGTAAAGACGTAGACGCAAGCACACATAGGAGAAAGAGAAACCGCAAACTTCTAGAAATTGAAACTAGTCTACTCAATGATGTTACATTCATACAACCTGAGATGCAAATCCAATTTCGACTCAGAACAATTCGGATGACCAAAGCACACAAATCAAGCATCAGATACATATTTCGTGCTTTTTCCGAACGATACAGACGCAAGCACACGGGAGAAAGAGATATAGAAATCGAAAACTTCTAGAAATCAAATAGTACACTCATGTATAGTTATATTCATACAATCTGATATGCAAATCAATTTTCGACTTCAAAATAATTCGGAAAGACAAATCAAGCATCAGCGGCGCACAAATCGCTGCTTATACTCAAGACATACGCCAGTTCAGCTAGCAAGCGAGTGACATAGAAAGAGAGGGAGAGAGAGTATGTAAGCTTCTAGAATTCGAGATTTACCTCCGGAATTTGAAGAAATCCGGTGCTCCGGCGCCGGAGAGAAGCCGATAAAACGCAAGCTCCGGCGTCGATCGTATGAGGAAGAACATTGGAGAAGAATGTCGAAAGAGCATTATCGATCGGAAAACTGTCGAGTTGCAGAGAGACCGACGAGGACGAACAATCGAGGCAGCGAAGAAATTCATCCTCCAAATTGGATGCCAAGGAGGAGAGATCAATTGGAGGAGGTTGGATGTGAGGAAGAGGAAGACGAAGGAATGTTAGGGTTTGGTTGGTGTTGAAGTAATCGGTGGTGAGGAATCGAGTTCGCATTTTCAGAGTAGGAAGAGAGAAGAAGAGCAAGTGAAGCGACCGTTTGATGCCATAGCTGCGAATGTGATCGTATAAGAGGGGGGTTTGAATTTGGAGCTCATGAAGAGATGTAGGCAATGGCGCGCACTTGCTTTGTTAAGGTTTTCTTTTCCTAATTCTTTTTTTTTCTCCTTTTTTTTTTGGAGTAGGATGCACAATGTGAATGTGATAAGAGTTAAATCCAGATATCTATAACTAGTGTCTATGTCAATTATTCCTTACATTAGTAAAATAAATTATTATTTTTAGCCTTTGGTTAAAAAGAAATTTCTAGAGAGAGTGTGAACATCTAGTGAGAGAAACAGTTCTCAAAAATTATACTTTTTCAACATTTATTATGTTTTACAAAGAGTCTAAATCTTCAAATCTATTCCATCTTGATCCCCTCATTAAGAGAATGATCTTGATGTTTCCTCCAAATTTTCGCTCGATTCTCATGTTAAGCACTACTTTAAATGTATTAATTGATTTTTTTATATCATGTTTTTCAATTTGATTAAATCTAGATTTATTAATCATTTTTGAAACTAATATTAATAGAATAAATAAGTATACTAGTGTTCTATCCCTTGCTATGCAAGGACTTGAGTTAATTTTGTTATAAAAAATAATTAAAATATATTAATTTATTAAAATAAGTTAATTTTTGTATGATAGAAATATAGAATAACTGTTATGCTATCGTAATCATTCATTGAGACATATATTTTATCTCGTTCTCAATTACATCACTTAAAATTACATTTTTTTGATATTAAAATTATTTATTTAATTAGGTTAAGTTTTAAACCTTTAGTATGCAAGTCATAATCTTCTCATTTTGAATGCATCATATTTTTTTTTCAATATGATTTAGTTAAGAATATGTTACTATTCTACTAATTATTGCATAAATTATTCAGTAAGTGGTCAATTCTCTTAATTTAATGTAACATTGTGTTAAATTAACTTTATTTTTGTGTGGCTATTCAAATGCCTATGTAGTTAGATTTTTAAAAAAATTAAATTTCAAGTGTAAAGTAATAATATATATAATAACATATACTGAATCCTAATTTTTTTTTTCTTTGGAAGGTTAATGAATCTTAATTAATAACATCAATATTAATTAATATGAGTCAACTTAACATCCACTAATTACTAGCCAATTCATTGTTTTATGCCAATTCATACATGATTTTCTATCCAACTTTGATATCGATGTACTCCTATTTATGAATCATTTGTTTTTAAGTATTTGCCATTTGGACTCTTAACTTTCCACTTGCTTCTTGCCGCATGCCACAACCCAATTCCTTTGCAACCAATTCCTCTGCGCTTATCAGAAATGATGAAAGCCATGAATACCCAGAAGTGTACGTGTCACCCTCTTCCACTACGTGTTGCATAGTTATAGCGCCAACACTCTCCACCAATGCAAAGGTGGCATCTCCACATTCATACCTTCCCATTCCCCCCACCCAATTTTAAACCCAAGCTCACGTCGCCAATGAACTCAATTATCTTTTTTTGTTTTTGCACTCTTATGCAACGCCCTAGGCTGCTCATTTCTATTAATTGATCCCTCTTTCTCTTTAGCTCTTTGTCAATACAAACTGAGGAGTGATAAGCTTGGGAATTGATCGAACCTGAACGTTCGTGTTATAGTGGAGTCACAATGAGCACTCAAATGGAGCGCCCCGAGGTTCATCAGGATGACCCTCTTCACACTCTTGACATACGGCCAGGTAAGATCATATATATCTTATATTCGGTGGTAATTTTAAAATTTTAATACCGTCAATATTTATAATTCAGTATATAGTTGAAGTATAAAAGTATAATTTGTTTTATAATGATAAAATAGTAATTTTGAGCACTTAGATTGTGTTGGTTTTGCAATTGATTGAGTTTTATTTTAACTTATATAAGTTCATCGAAATTCAATTTATATAAAATTTAATATGGCATTGAAGTAAATTAATATTTGATCTGTCATTATCCCTAACCCTAATAGGGCTGTTTGTTTTGCTTTGTGGGGCCTAGTTAATAATCCAAAAAAAATTTGCCTTTATCCTTTGATGTGCTATATTATGTGCAAATATTGTGTGAACTGTGAAGTGACTAATAATTGTGTATGGAAACTATTAATCAAGGTGAAGGGCATCAAGAGGCAGAGCACCATGATGAAAAGAAATCTGTGTTGAAGAAGGTTAAGGCCAAAGCTAAGAAGATTAAGGACACCGTTACCGGGCATCATGGAAATCATGATCATGGTCATGATCACGATCACGATCACGACGATGATGAGATGGAAACAGACCATGAGGTTCATGGTGTTCCACGTAAGCACATATATTCCCCCTATTTTGAAGAACATATAACTTTTTTTTGTAAAAGGAAAAAAATCCTTGCAGGATCTCAACAGTAACTTTCAGGGATTTCCCAAAGCAATATGATGCTGTGGTTTAGACTTGCATCTATGTAACTAGTACAGCTACGTGTTCAAGTGTCAGATTCGACTATTTTCAAAAAAATTGCAGATTTTCATTTTAATTTGAACTGCCTAGCGTCATACCCTTCTTCTAGTGTCCTAATATCGAGGGCACGACACAAGTATGTAGAATAAAATGAATAGTCAAAGTAACATACTATTATGCGAGCATTATGTTGTGACTCTCTTTATGCTATGCAGCTGGAGACAGTTTTGTACCAGGGCTAGATCAGGAAGTTGCACGGCTTAAGGGCACCAACACAGCAAGTGAAAGAACCACTGCCACATTGCCAACCAGCAAACCTGCTTATTTTGAGACCTTTGATCCTACAGCTCCTAGAAGACCCATGGCAATGAGCGAACCAGGTGATTATCAGACGTTTGATCCTTCTGGGGCAAGATATGTACCAGGGCAGGGGGACATTTTGGGACATTCTAGGACTGATACTGGAAGGCCAATGCCACCAGGCAAACCGGGCGATTATCAGACATTTGATCCTTCTAGGACAAGGTATGTGCCCGGGCAGGAGGACATTTTGGGTCATTCTAGGACTGATACTGGAAGGCATATGAGGTCTGAGGAACGACCGTATGCTCCAAGGAATACCCCACTTGGAGCTCATTCTGGTTTGGGTCATGGTTCTGTTGGTCTTGGTGTCGAGCAAAGAGGGATTTCGGAGGAGATTGGAGATGTCCTTGACAGACCGTCAGACTTGGAGGAGGATCCTCATGCTCCCAAAGGTGTACTGAAAGCTTTTGCTCCTGATAAGTATCAGGCAAAAGTCACTGACCCAACTGGCAAAGGTAAGATTGAATCTGTCACTTATGTTTATATGTTTATTATCTAGTCTTGCAAAAGACATCTGATTTCATGTAATATAAGTGATGTAAGTGGATAATTAACCAAGAACTGTAGTGCGTACCCACTGTAGCACAACGTATTAACATAAATTGAGTACTGATACATGTTTGAGAATGGGCGAGTGAAATGTAATTAATGACACTAGATGCATAAGATAAAATTAACCGACTTTATGTCATTATGGAGCTTGGGTCAAGTCATTTTCGGTTTTATTGCCTTCTTGATTTGCCATATACCTTTTCAATAAACTTGTCTAGGAAATGCAATCAACATTGGTCAGACAGAGTAATGTTTTGAGTGCGTGGGTCCAGGGTTGAATCGTTTCTATTGGTAATCAGATATGGGTTAGTTTTAGACACCAGGAGTTGTGTGAACTAAATATGTTGAACTATTGTCAAAGTACACAGACACAGCGTCACTGCAATGTATTTTTACAATATGATGTGCTGATGAACTTTTTTGCGTTCCTGGTATCTCTTTGGTTCTAAATGTCAGGATCTGAGGAAATAGGAGTCACCCCAATCCTGCATCGGCTAGACAGGATGCATATCTGCGATGAATCAGGTGGAGAACAACAACAAAAACACACCACGGGGCAAGAAGAAAGCCTCTTCAAGCCAAGTCTAGACCATGAAACAGAACCCTCAACGGATAAGAAACTATTCACTGGAACCCACGATCAGTTCTCCCCTGAGCCAATCACCCCTGAGACGAGCACCCTTCTCGAAACCCCTGAATCTGAACCTCAATCCCTCGACACCACTCGATCAGCCAGCTCCGAATCACATGACAAGCACTCACAACAGAAGGAAGGAAGCTACAATGAGAAGGTGTCATCAGCAGCCTCAATGGTGGCCGACAAAGCCAAGCAAGCGACGGCCATAGTCACTTCCAAACTATCCGAATACAGTGGTGGGGCCCAGGAGGGGTCAGTTAGCAACAAAGTGGCCGCCATGCTGCAGGAGAACGTGGGTCCGGTTCTTGAGAAGGTGGCGGAGATGGGGTCCACTGTGGCATCCAAGGTGGAGAGCGGCCCAAGAACTGAGCCAGAACTTGAGCAGGTCAAAATGCCAGTAGACAAGGGTGTGTCAATGAAGGAGTACTTAGCTGAGAAGCTGAAGCCTAGCGAAGAGGACAGGGCATTGTCTGAGCTGATATCCGAGAGCTTGCCCTTACACAAGCAAAGAGAAGACCCCCATGAGATGGGTCACGAGGACGGTGGTTCCGGCGAGGCTAGCCCTGGGAAGGGGGTGTTGGACAAGATCAAAGATGCTGCTTCCTCCTTGTTTGGCAAAGGGGGTGAGACTAAGGCATTATCAGAAGGTTCCAAGAATGACACTTCTGCAAGTGGTTACTAGTTTTAATTCAGGACTAATATGATGTTTAGCACTGTCAGACGAAATTACTATGTTTGTTGGAATTTGATGTTTTTTTCTTTTGTGTTTTCTATTCTCTGCTTTTCTTGTTGGCTTGAGACTTTTTTGGTGAAGTATTTTGTGGAGGTGTACTTGAACGTATGCTGAGAATATAGATGATGCCTGAGGTTTTGTGCATCTTCAGTATGAATAGAAGTTCAACTCCCTTCTCGTTTTCCTAAAACTAGTTTGAGCAACTCAAAACTGAGAAATTGGTGCTATGAACTTCTCATGTTTGGAAACTTGGAATCAAACAGAGATAATCTGTTGCATGTAGTTCTACAATGTCTTTGCCACTCTAAAACAAACACGGGATACTTCTAAAATGGTCACAGGATTGAAATTTCATCCTAGATTTTGAGCCAATGAAACGAATGACAAGAGAATTGGCAAGGAACTTTGGGTTTTGGGATTGAAAAGTGCTCTAAGTTGTCAAACATTTAAGTTCCTCTATTTGGAGTAGCATCACCTTTAAGCATTTCACTATAGTGGTATCAAAGTATAAGAGTTATAAGTGTTTGAGTATAAATAGAATATTGCTCATCAATGATTGAGTTATTGTAATTAAAAGTACGTGAATAAGTAATGATTGAGGTATCAATGTATCATATGCAAAATAGAACTGTTAAATAGTTTATTCTCGTTAATGATTGAGATATTATAAATAAATACAGGAATTAAAATTTGGTGTTTTTTTGATCATTCATTTGAGAAATAAGAAGTATTCAGTCACTTTTTTTAATTACGGTGTTTATGTTTGAATCACACTAGTTGTCTACACATAGTCGAACAACTACATATTTTTTTAGAATATCATATTATTGTACTTTCAAATCAATCATACACTCTTTTGTTCATTAATCTATAATAATTGTATTTTTAAAAATTATTCAACTTTGATATTTCAAGTTCTTAACTCATCGATAGCTTAGTAGCATGAGGAAAACACATTCACTCACACATACATAAGAAAATAATAGTCTTTTGTTTTGGGGTTTTTGAAGGGGGGGCGGGGGGGGGGGGGGGTGTTTGGGGTTCTCAGATTTTGCCTCAACTGCGTGACAAGTATTGGACCGAGACTCCATTCCCCCCATCCGGGGCTTTTTCCCTTCCAAATTCCAACGCATCTCATCGGCTTCTTTGTTCATTCTTCGGATCTCCCCATTACAGCAAACTCCACTTCTTTGTACTACAAGTCTCCAACTCTACAAGTAAGCTCTCTCTCTCTGTCTCTCTCCCTCAGTTTGAAACTCTAAAACCCTACTCATCCTCTTCAACTTGTAACCACCTAAAACCCTAACCCTTAACCCCAGTATTTGAAGTTGAGATTTTGATACCCGCAATAAGCTTTTTTCGTCCCGGTTTTTTTGTGAGTGATTGAGTTTTATCCCATACTCTAGGGTTTTTTGAGGTCCTTAATTTTAATGGGCACTGGGAATTTGGGGTTTTACTTACTGGGATGTTCAATTCTGTTTCTGGGTTTCTGGGATTCCTGGAATTTTGTCAACCTATTAAGATAATGGGATTTGCCCACATCTTGAATCCCTTTGATTATGAACTCTGTAGCTCCATTTGCTACAAGGGTTTTGCGGCCCCTTTCATTTCTGCGTATTTTATCTCGGTCTTTTTGTAGTTTAAATGATAATAATGGTGATGGGTTTTCTCATATGGAGAAACTAATAAAAGAATGTTGGAAAAGTTCGGATTTTAATACGAATAGAGGCACTAAAGATGACTACGATGGTGGAAATGATGATGATGAAAGCCAAATTCCGCCCAATTTCTCTATCAAGCAGCACTTTTTTGAGACTACTTGGAGAGATGCAGATAAGGTGTTTGATGTTTTAAGGCAAGATGATCTGGGATTCAATGTTTATGCTGCTTTAGATGAGTTGGATATTAGGGTTTCTTGCCTTCTTGTTAGAGGGGTTCTCTTGAGGATTTTGAAGGTGATAAATTATGAAAATAAGACTTGGTGTGCCAGATTGGCTTACAAGTTTTTTGTATGGTCTGGTGAGCAAGAAAACTACAGACATACGGTGAATGTGTACCATTTGTTGATGAAGATCTTTGCAGCCGCCGAGGAGTTTAAGGCGATGTGGCGATTGTTGGATGAGATGATGGACAAAGGGTACCCAACAACTGCAAGAACATTCAATATTTTGATATGCACTTGTGGTGAAGCAGGCTTACAAAGAAAAGTTGTGGAGAGGTTCATAAAATCAAAGACATTCAATTACCGTCCATTCAAGCACTCCTACAATGCAATTTTGCTTGGGCTTCTCAACATAAACCAGTACATATTAATAGAATGGGTGTATCAGCAAATGCTTGCTGATAATCATATACCTGACATTCTAACCTATAATGTTCTCATGTATGCGAAATATAGGTTGGGAAAGTTGGACCATTTCCACCGGTTGCTTGATGAAATGGGTAAAAAAGGATTTTCCCCAGACTTTTATACATTTAACATCCTTCTTCATGTTCTTGGAAAAGGGGATAAACCTCTTACTGCTCTCAATCTGTTGAATCATATGAAGGAAGTGGGAGTATATCCAAGTGCCCTCCACTTCACTACATTGATTGACGGTTTGAGCCGAGCTGGTAATTTAGATGCTTGCAAGTACTTTTTCGATGATATGGTGAAGCATGGCTGCAAGCCAGATGTAGTCTGTTACACTGTTATGGTCACCGGATACATCGAAATTGGGGAGCTTGAGAAGGCTCAGCAGGTGTTTGATGACATGATTGTGGCTGGGCAATTGCCAAATGTTTTCACATACAACTCTATGATTCGTGGACTTTGTGTGGCGGGGAAGTTTGAAGAAGCGCGCTCTATGCTCAAGGACATGGAAAGCAGAGGCTGTGGCCCAAATTTTCTTGTGTATAATACCTTAATTAGTAATCTACAAAGCGCTGGGAAACTTGCTGATGCTCATGACATAATGAGAGATATGATTGAGAAAGGACAATATGTTCATCTCATCTCAAAGTTCAAGAGATACAGAAGATGCTGAGTTGTAGGGAACTAGTAATTGCTATGTTAACTTCACTGGACAACTCGGTTGAGAATTATGAATACCTTGGAAGATCTGCATTGTTGTCATCTGCAAGAAAGTCTTCATCAACTACATCTATCAACAAGGCAAGACAGAGGGGCATATTGGTTTGCTTTGTTCAGTAATTCTGTCTCAACTCATCAAGTTTGGATGGCAGTTGCCTCGTTGGAGCTGTGTAGTTTTCTTATGCGGAAATGCTTTAAAGTAGAACCCTTGAGAGGAGAGTTGCTTAGTTGCTCTTCTCAAGAACCTCTTCCCCCCCCCCCCCCCCAAAAGCACCAAAAGAAAGAAGGAACGAAGATCAATGAAAGACCTATTCATCGTTCTTTCTACAGGACAAGTTGTGGCTGTTGATTAAATCAGATGTTAGTTGAACTCATCTGGCATGACATTCTCTGCCATTTACTCAGGAAGGCATTGGATTTTATGCTGGTGGCTCTCTCTATAGAAGTTAGAAGTTGTGTAATGCCTTTCAATATGTTATACATGTAATGCTCTTTGACCCTTTCCCTTGTGTGGGAATAACTATTTTGATGAAAGCAATGCTTCGATCTGGGGAAAACTATTTTTCGCACTTATTCTGAAGCACATTTTCTGCATTCCTGCAGAGTTGATCCTTGAGGTTCATTTCACTCTCTTTAGTCTTTGTATTGTTTCAGCCTTTATTATTTGCCTTTGGCTGTGATTGATTCTCTTCATGCTATTTCCCTAAGGCGCCCCCCCTCTTCAAACACAACTCATTTCTGACATTTGAAGTTGTTATCTGTGTTGTTTATATGGTTTCGAAATTCTCAGGAGGTGAGGATCACCATGGAAAAATTAGGTCCTGAAATTCTGAAGTGGTGAGTCGATGATTCCCTGTCTTTCCTGAGTTTGTCCGGTTGACAGAGTTGTTGCATGGTATTAGGAACTTGGACAAGTTCTTGGTTGTATGCGATAGGGTTCACGTCTTTGCTCAACCACATTCATTGATGATTTATAGACTAATACTGTATTGAGTGCTTGCAAGTGCTTTGAATGTGAAGTTATCTTGCTCGTTAGTCAAGTGGTTGCAAAGAGGACTAGAGACGGATGCGAAGTTGGGGGTAGTCTCAAAGAGATCAGTGCTAATGTATTACAGTAGAAGTCTAGAAGGAGGGTTACCCCTTTCTGCTCAAACCCTTTTAACCCCCAGTTTGGACTACCACCAAAGCCAACATGGTGTGTTACTTGGGATTTTAGTTATCCTCCCCTCCAAGATTCTAACTTGTGGGAATGATTTCTACATCGAAAGGGAACTGTTCTCGTAAGTAAGCTTTCACTCCATATATATCTTCTACGAAGTTTCATAAACTCAAGGACAACCTCTATACATTTCTGGTAGATCAAATAGCTTATACCATAATAAAGGGAGAAAAAAAAAAGAAAAAACAACTAGGAATAAGGCATTCACAGCACAAAGGCCCATTTAGGACATTTTCTTTGTAGTGGGAAATGAAAAGAAGTGAACGATATTTTCAAGGTGTGAAAAATTTCTGAGAAAGTCTCTCTACACGTAGGAATTACTGTAGAGGTAAGGTTGCTTACATCTGCATCTCTTCAATCCCCACGAAAGTGGAACTTATACTGAGAGGTGGTGTTGAAAAATTTCTGAGAAGAGTGAAAAATGTAAAAAAGAGTAGAAAGGTATGGGAATAGTTAAAAAGAGGGAGGAAATTCAAATTTACCCATAAAAAAAATCCCTTAATCTATTTTAGGCCAAGAGTCACGGGTCGAGCCGTGAAATCAACCACTGACAAAGTCAGGTTAGGCTGCCTACAATTCATCTCTTTGGGTGCGGCCCTTCCTCGGACTATGCGTGAACGCGGGATGCTTGTGCACCGAGCTGCCCTTTAAATATAAGAGCCCAAATTGCTCTACTATTTTGTTTACCGTTGTGCATGAATTTTGGGGGCAGCCCCTATGACATATACTCTGATATTAGTTGCCAGCATTTGTCCAACCATGGGAGACTCCCGTGATGCACGATGGCGAAGGGTAGGTAGGATCTGGGAAGGGCAGGAACTAGGCGTAAATTATTATGTACAATCGGGTGGACATCTCAATTGTCCACCCGGGCCCACTCAGTGGTTGTAATATATTCAAACAGTGTTTTTTTTTTTAAAAAGGGAGAGAAACTGCTCATTCTTCGCTGGTCAAACGTTTGAGTGTTCAGTTTTTCATAAAACATTGATGTATTGCTGCTCAATGTAATTGATGAATCTTAGGCGTTTGATCGTTATGTTCTGATTTGAATTCGCTGTGGCTGCTGATTTTGTGTTGTTCGTTTATTTCGAATTAGTATTCCACGTGAATTGGCTTACTGCTATCTTCGTTTTGCCGAATTCTCTATTTTCAGAGTGTTTGATGGGTTCCTATAGTTTTTAGCAACTATTCCATGGCTGGATTTGATCTTAACATCTCTATTGACAATGAAGATTTATTAAACGCGCAGTGTTCGTCAGGTTCGTTGTTGTTTTCCGATCTCTGTTTTTTTTTGTTTCGGTTTGAATCTGTAAGTTTTTGTGTGTTTTTTAGTTGTTCTGAATTTTCAACAGTCAACGTAGATCTTGGAGCATGTTTTGTTTGGTGCAATTTTTGAATATACATGATTCTGTTTTAGAAAATTTCTCTATAATATGAGACACATAGCTCACTATAATAAGTGTTGTGCTCACTATTTTTATTTCTTCCGCTCACTAAGAAAAAACATTCAACTCACTACGGTTTCAGCATGTACTGATGAACGATAGATTGTTTCTGTGCTTACTAAATGTTGAATTTTGTGGGGTAAATAATAGCTCACTATGATGAATCATGTGCTCACTATATGTATTTGTTTGCTCACTAACAAAAAACATTCAACTCATTATCATCAGTATAGCTCACTGTGCGAAATACATGTAGCTCATTAGAATCAATCATGTGCTCACTAATCATAGTTCTTGGCTCACTGAAGATACATATTTAGCTCACGAATATTAGGAGTGATAATGTGATCACTAAATGTAATTTTCATAATGAATGACGTGGCTAATATGGAAACCAATAACTCACTGTAATTAGTATAGGCTGTATAGCTCACTGTGAAAAATATTTTCATATGTACTTCGTAGTATTTATGGCTCACTAGAAAAAGCGTTTAGCTCACTATTTTCTAGCTTGTACTCACCAATTGTGACATATAGCTCACCACAAAAATGATGTTACCTATGCAGATAATACTTCATTATTCCAATCTCCATTACACAATTCTGTTGTTGATGTTGATGATAATGCTGGTGATGCTTCAAAAGGCAAAGAGGATATGTCTCTGATAAACCCCATGATTATATGAGGCATAGAAAATGAAGTGTACTATATGAGGCACAGTTTGGATATATATTGAAAATGTGATTACCTGTGGGTGGTTGGATCAGAGGATATGTATCTGATAACCCCCATGATTATATCCTTAGGTGTTGTGGGTGAAGTCTCTATTTTTGATCTATGGAAGAGGATTATATGTAATGTTAATACTATAATATAAAAGACATAGCTCACTAAATTGAAATAATGTCTCAGCAGAAAATAAGGTACATAATTGTCAACTCACCAAATTCAAGTCATGAATCACTATATTTGGCTAATGATTCACTAGAATATAAAATACAGCTCAGTACAGCATGCATATGCACAGGTTATAACATACAACTCACTAAAATATAGATATGGCCAAGTGACCAAAATCAAGTTCTGGCTCACTACACACAACTCATAGCTCACCAACAAAAAGTCATGACTCACTAAAATCAAGAGCCGGCTCATTACTGCATGAATCTGCTCAGGTCAATAATACAAAGTAATGGCTCACTACAGGCAAGTCATAGCTCATCAACACAAAGCCATGGCTCACTAAAATCAAGTACTGGCTCAGTACAATATGAGGCACAGCTGACCACATCATGTATATGCTCAAGTCACAAACACAAAGTAATGGCTCACTAAACGGAAGTCATAGCTCACCAACATGAAGACATGACTCATTAAACCCAAAGTTTGGCTCACTAGTGCAAGTGTATGCTCAAGCCATTAAGAAAAAGCAATGACTCACTAAATAGAAGTCATAGCTCACCAACATGAAGTCATGACTCACTAAAATCAAGTTCTGGCTCACAAGTGTACGTATTTGCTCAAGTCACTAATATAAAGTAATGACTCACTAAACGGAAGCCATAGCTCACCAACAGGAAGCTATGGCTCACCAAAATCAAGTTCTGGCTCACTAGTTCATGTATTTGCTCAAGTCACTAACCCAAAGCAATGACTCACTAAACGGAAGTCATAGCTCACCAATATGAAGTCATGGCTCACTAAAACGAAATATACAGATTAATAACTAATCGCTGTTTATGTTACCTGACTTAGTAATTTTAGGTTTCGTTTTTGTAACATATCTTTCGTGAGAGATTAGTGATTCATCATTTCCAGATCTCTTGGTGCTTACTTCTGAATGTTGAGGTTCCATCTGAAAACATTGTAGAAATGCGATTATTAAAAACTTTGTTTGTTGAAAACCCAAAATGCGATTAGTAATGTTAGTGTGTTCGAACATGAAAATAAATCGCGTATGTTGGTAAAACTTACATCAAAGTGCTTTTTTCAACGTTTATGGAAGAGATTTTGGCTAAAATTGTTGATGAAGTGCTGCAGAATTTCCGAAATGGAGTGAGAATATATGAAGTTCGTGGAGAGAGAACGAAGGGAAATTTGTGAGGTGAAACGTGAATTCGACGGTTGTGCGCCTTTGATGTTTTTGTTTTTTTTTTTTTTATAAAAAAAGGCGGTTTGCATGGATTACGTGGTGAAAATTTAGTGCATTGGTGGGGCCGGTTGTACAAATGAATTTGTACAACCGTGTGGACGGTATAGCTACTGGGAACTAGGAAGTAAAGTTCAGGATAACCAAACCATTAAAGTTAATCCTGAACTGAAAATCAGATTAGTTAATACCATAATATTCGATGCATAAATAATTTTTGGTAAATAAAAACCTAAAACAGGCAGTCGCATAACTACGATTTCATTTCACTGCCAACGGTCCTGACTCCCAAATTATAAAAGGATTAGAAGGTATTTGGTAAATAGTTTTTTTATTAAAAAAAATTTCCTAATTAAAATTAGCTATTTAATCTATTTAAAAAATTAAGCTAAACGTTTGGTAAAATAATTTTTTAAAAGAACTTTTTGGATCCAAAAGTTAATCTCAAAAAGCTGATTTGATTAGTTTTTTGAAATGGCTTTTTCAAAAATTTATTTTTTATTTCACAACTTTATTAGAAATAATTAATTTTATAAAATAATTTTTTTATAAATAATTAATTTAAATAGATAATATAAATAACTAATTTTAACAATTAAAAACTAACAACTAATATGAACCGTTAATAGTTAACAATAATTTACATACAGGATCCAGAGTATTAGTATTAAGTGTTAAATCATGATTCCCTTTCCCTGGTTTAGACAACCAACCACAATGCTCACTCTTTAGCCCTTCTGATTTTCTCTCTCCTCGCACCGAATAGCTCTACTCTCTCTCTCTCTTCCTCTGTTTGAGTACTGCAAGCATCAAAATCACCAGCCCAATCTGGTAATGATTAGCTCAATCTCTCACTTGGATAGCCATTGATTTACCTTCAATCAGCTCAGCTCAGCTCAGATCAGATCAGATCCCTTTTCAAGCTCTGCAATTTCAAGCACTGCTGTGATCTCCAGGTTCGATTCCAACTAGTTGTCAACTGTTGCTGATGCTGATTACTGCATGTTTATTCTGCTGAATGGTTCAAATGAAATGAAGTAGTGCACGAACAGCAGGAGGAAGAGAGAGAGAGCGAGAGAGAGAGAGACTAGGGTTGGTGGAATATGAGCAGTAATTCGGTTGCTAAACTCAATGGATCGGGAGTTCACCGGAACTTTTCCGATTCGGTTTTCCGGCGGCTTCTTACATCTCCGACGAGATCTTCGCTTGTTTTCTTCTTCTTCCTCTTCATCCTAGTCGGCGCGTTCCTTTCCACGCGCTTTCTGGATTCCTCTGTAAGCTCCCTCACCTTTACCTGACTTGAATTTTTTGATTTGCATTTGCTTTTGCCATATTAGTAGCAGTATTAATTGGCTGTTTACTATTTGGAAGTTGTTCAGACTCTGCAAAGATTCATCTGTAACAGTGTAATTGTGTACTTTTTGGGGGAAATAAAAACTGAAAATTAGAAGCAAAATTATGTAGTTAGAATGCTGCAATTTGTAAGTAATTATATTAGCGGTAGATGAGTTTTCAGAATGGTATTCTCAAGTATTCTGGAATATAATTGTTCATTTTTTAACCCAAAAAAAACAGTATAATTGTTTCATTTGGGATCAGGAAAATTTGGAAATTTTATACTCGGAAATGTGTTACAAGGTATTTAAAAAAAAGAAAAAAAGAAAAGGGATGCATAAATAAATAAGGGCACGGGTGTGCTGTGCGTGAGGGAGTGAGACTAGTGTCTGAGACTGAGTCTGTGAGTACAATAAATGCCAATTTTTTTTCTTTTTCTTTTTTTTGTCCTGTCACGTGACTGACTCTGAGTACGCATGTGGGTATACCCGCATAGTTGGCCGCATCTGTGTCTTGACTTCGGAAAACAGAAAAAGGGGAGAACATGTTGTGCTTGAGTTATGATTCCTTTGTTGTATACTAGTACTATGATGCATTGTACTCATCACGATCAGCAAGAGCCACATTTTGAATTCTTAACTCCAGAAGCAGTAAATCTTGTTAATGTATAACTATGCTATTCAGCCACTGTCAGTCTGTCACTGGCTGACTTCTACACTACAGTGTTCACTGTACCTGAGTGATATGGCCGGGGCCGGCAGCGCGCCCTTGGGGGAGGGAGGATAAGGGGATGTTTGTAAGGGAGGTTTGTGAAACCTTATTGCAAATGGGAGATTTATTTATTCGACAAGGCTTTGGGTGCCGAAAATAGCTTTGATGTCAAACTTGTATGATGTGGACACATCAAGAGCCTTAGTGGCATGAGGCTCAAATCAATTGGCCCTGAAAAACTCTGTTGCTTTGTGTTTCAGTGTGAAGGAGAGTGAAGAGCGCCCAACTAGTTTCAAGCCTTGAAGTATAAGTCTGGCTTGTTGGTGTGCCATGGCCCTGGGCATTATGCTGGCAAAACCCTCAAGGTGGTCGGGGTAGATTACCCCATGTGTGCAACAAGAGGTATGAAAGCACCAAAGTGACAACAAAATCCTATCATGGTACTGACTTGCGTCAAAACTCAAAAAATAAGCATAACAGACACATGAAGCTTCCTCGTATGGCTAGCAATGCTCGAGCACTGGGTAAAGTGGCAATCTGTGATTCTGCAACATGTCTCGATTCTTGCTCTCATGCTTGATTTCTGGCTTTGCCTCAGAGAATGGGTGGCAATCTGACCCTATCTGATCTCACTGAAATATTGCAATAGTTACATGAGCAAAAGTATATGGGAATCCTAGTCTCTCCTGAGCTCAACATCTCAACTTCAATATCCCTAATTTCTTTCAAGGATCCCTTAGTATTGGATGGTGCAAGGAGGAGGCAAAAAGCTTTTCTCAGCCTATACGCTGAAAGAAGTTTATGAGATTGATGAAATTTGTAGCACCAATTCGGGCCTATTATATTCCAGTGAAGATTAAACATATTCAGTTTTTATTTATACCCTGGTACTGTTGCACAGCTTCGCACTATTTATTCCTATCTGTTTGCTTGTAGTTTTTGCCTCATTCTCTGTTGATGCATTTGCAGTACAACACTGCAATAGCCGTTTTACTGATTGAGCCTTTTCTTGCAGCCTGTAGTTGATTTTGTCACACAACAAGCAATTTCAACAGCCAATGCAGTCAGTAGAGATACATACCCTGAAATTTCTGTACAGCAAACAATTTCAACAGCCGATGCAGTCGGTAGCAATACACACTCTCATGATAAAACCACTCAGACTACGGAAGAGGCCCACACGAAAGTTGAAATCCCTACAGCCGATGCAGTAAGTAGCGATACACAACCTCATGATAAAATCATACAGACTACGGAAAAGGCCCGCAGAAAAATTGAAATCCCTCTTGATTGTTCAGCTGTTAACATCACCCAAACTTGCCCAACAAACTACCCTGTGGGATTAGAATTAGACCCCGCAACCCCTCCTCCTCCAACATGTCCAGACTACTTCCGCTGGATCTATGAGGATCTTCGGCCTTGGAGGGAGACTGGCATCACAAGAGACATGGTCGAGAGAGCAAAGAGAACTGCCAATTTCAAACTAGTGATCGTGAATGGAAGAGCTTACATTGAGAGATACCAGAAAGCGTTTCAAACCAGAGATGTCTTCACACTGTGGGGGTTTTTACAACTATTACGGAAGTACCCTGGTAAAGTGCCTGATTTGGAGCTCATGTTTGACTGTGTTGACTGGCCGGTGTTGCAATTGAAATACTTCCATGGACTTAATGCTCCAGCCCCACCTCCTTTATTCCGCTATTGTGGGGATGACAACACATATGATATTGTCTTCCCTGACTGGTCCTTCTGGGGATGGTAAGCTAACTTGTCCTGCATTATCATTCTGATTTGGCTTTGAACTTCCTGAAAGGGGTACTGATTTCTGAATTATGTGTATATATTCCCATTCTCTGTACATTCTGATTCATGAATTTCATGGAGATATTTTAGATGACCTATTTGTTTTGAGTGAAATAGTTTTCCTGTCTGAATGCAGTTACATCACTAATAACTACAGACCATGGGTTCATCTCTCCGAGAGAGTCAAGTCTATTCTGGGTATCGCCATGCTGAATAGTGCCCTTTTCTCCCTTTCGGAAAAATAGGGAAGAACTAATGAATTTGCTTCCGACCAGCTGTACTAATTGATGAAGAACCTTTAGACAGCATTTATTGTCTGCTGTGCACCCTCAATTGTCTTGCATGACGCACTCCTAGTTTGACCAATAGTTCATACTTGGCAGTTGGTAATGATCCTTCTGCAGTGATTTGGTTTGTTCTACTATCTTCTTTATTTCCATTTTCTTAGTTTCTTTTGAATCAATTGTATTAACATGCTTTAGACTGGTATTTGTTTCAACTCTGCCCAAAAACTTAGCGAATCAAGTAAATGCACACAACAGCACACCAGTTTTATGAAGCCAGCTGGCCTAGTTTTTTGATGGATGTGCATTAACCAGAAGAGACCTGTTCTTCTACTGTGTTATCTGTCCACATGTAATTGCTCACTCAAGTTGCCAAACTCTCTGTGCAGGGCTGAGATTAATATCAAACCATGGGAACTATTATCGAAGGAGCTAAAAGAAGGAAATAAGAAGATGCGATGGACGGAGAGAGAACCTTATGCTTACTGGAAAGGAAATCCGTTTGTTGCTCCAACCAGAATGGACCTCCTTAGCTGCAATGCCTCTGACAAACAGGATTGGCATGCTCGTGTGTACATCCAGGTTAACATTCCTTTCCTTCAAATGCAATCTTTTTTTTCTATCTTCTCACGTTCTTAGAATTGGTTTCTTCCTGAATTCTGCTGTAAAACTTGAACAATATGAGGTGCTATATTACTTGGCTTGTTCGTTTCCCTCAAGACCTGGTGTCAGATGCTTAAATTTTAGAACAGTATGGAAACTTGACACTTCATTTCAGAGCGGATTTTAAATGGGCGAGGCCTAAGTGTGAACATATTACCTTGTCAGACCCTTGTTGGTGGGCCTGAGTAACCTAGGGCATGAGATATGATGAAATCATCTATTGCAATGTGTCCTTGCCAACTAAAAAGAATATATTATACAAACTGAGGTCTTCTAATTTCTATTCTTTCCCCAAAACAATACAGAACTGGGCTGAAGAAGCACAGCATGGATTCAAGCAGTCAAGTTTGGCGGATCAATGCATACACCGGTATGTGTTTCTATCCCCAGCTTCCCTTCCCATTTGCATTTCTCTTGATATGTGAGATTCCTGGGTGGTCTCTTTGCTGCTAGTATTGATGTCGATCTCCTAAGAAAGCATATCACAAATGTGACATTTTTTTGTGTGCCTTGGAGTAGATACAAGATTTACATTGAAGGATCAGCATGGTCTGTCAGCGAGAAGTACATCCTTGCTTGTGATTCCGTTAGCTTGATAGTAGATCCCCACTACTATGACTTCTTCTCTAGAAGTTTGATGCCCGTGAAGCACTATTGGCCCATCAGTGAGGATGATAAGTGCAGATCTATTAAATATGCTGTTGAATGGGGTGATCGCCACAAGCAAAGGGTAATTTCTTATTCTTATGTATGCAGCTAATATGCTATTGTGAAAACTTGTGCTTGCATCTTGAGTCCGTTGGTTGAGACAACTAGAAATAAGCTAAAGTAAGATCACCCCCCACCCCAAAAAAAAGAAAAAAGGAAACCATAAATCACTGTGTTATTTCTTCATCCCATTAGGCTGCCTGCATGTACTGCAATAGTCATATGAACCTTTTTCCTGTTTGCTTATTGCAAGTGCGACCTTGCTTTGCTCTTTGATTTTTCCTGAGAGAACCTATCTAGCTACATGTGTGAAAAGCAGCACTTAGTATTGCTTGAAGTAGCTCAGATTGTATTGATTTTGACTACATGAATTTACAGGCACAGGCAATTGGGAAGGCAGCCAGTGAGTTCATACTTGAAGACCTGAAGATGGACTACATATACGATTACATGTTGCATCTACTCACCGAATATGCTAAGCTCTTAAAATTCAAACCAACAATACCTAAAAATGCAGTCGAGCTTTGCTCAGAGACCATGGCATGCCCGGCACCAGATCAGCAGAAGAAGTTCATGATGCAGTCCCTGGTGAAGGGTCCTTCGGACACAGCTCCATGCACCATGCCGCCTGCTTATGACCCGGTTAGCTTTCAGGCACTGATCAGGAGAAAAAACAATACTCTAAAACTAGTGAAGAAGTGGGAGAAGGAATATTGGGATAATCAGACTAAGCAGCATTAGGCAGGTTGTGATTTTCTTTTTCCCGCTTTTTAATTCAATACGCGTAGACCAACTTCTTCATTTAATTCTTTTGTTTTGCCTTCTGAGCATAGATATAGTACAACACTAGACAGATATACAGAAACTCCCTCCCCCCCCCCCCCCCCAAAAAGGAAAAAAAACCACTAATCTTCTTAGAAAGTATAAAAGTATGCATTGATTCTTGCAATCATTAATGACCAATACTTGACTGCCCATTGCATTAGATCCACAAAAGATGAGCAATTTTAAAAAGTTTCTGCCTCTTTCTTCTCTACAACATCATTCAACTACTCACAAACCGTTTTCTCTGTGTTTATCCGCCCTTTTCTCCTCAGAATCAACCCCAACATCTGCAATTTCCACTGTATCCCGTCTCAAATGATCCCAATAATGCAATTACCCAAATACCCGTCTTGCGAAACCTTCAAAATCCCTCCTCCTTGTCTCGATCAGATGTTACAGAGGCATTATTGAACTTAAAGGAGGAGCCTTTATCTGCTTTGGAGTACTACCATGGATTTAAAATGTGGCCGATCCGCGGCGAAACAGTCGCATTAGAAAGGTTTTTGAGTTGGCCGAACCGCGTTTTAGTCATAATATGGAACGCGATTTCCGCATTAGAACGATTTTTCCATATCACGACCGAAACTGCAATTGCGACCGAAACTGCATTTTAAATCCTTGAGTACTATAGAAGTGCTAAGAAGCAAGGAGGGTTCAATGGTGGGCATGATTCTTTCTGTGTGTTACTTTACATTTTGGTGGGTTTTCAAGATCAGAAGAAGCTTGTGTACCAATGGGTTTCAAGTCACAAATGCCCTGATGCTGGCATTGCTTTCGATTCTCTCATTGAAACTGCTAAAAGGGGTTTGATTTAGATTCCGAGCTTTTTAATTACTTGTTGAAGGGTTATGTTCGTGCTGACAGATTTGAGGATGCAATTGTTTGTTTGAATGGAATGATTGATAACAACATTGGTTTGACGATATCTTCTGTGAATGGACTACTGAATGTATTGCTAAGCAGGAATAGATCAAGGAAGCTAGGGAGTTGCATGATAAGATGAGTTCTAGAGGGAATTTTGGGAATAGTCACAAATGAGGGTTAACGTTTGCTTTTTTTTGCATCCGATATGCCCAACCCTTAAATTGAGGGTATCCGACTCTTACAAGGCCTGGTTAGGGCAAAAGTTTTGACCTTTGACCCGATTTGCTGACCCTTGCTTAAAAAATATAAATTACGACTTAAAATCAAAAGACACGACTTTCAAGGGGGGGTTAGAAACGAGGGGCAATCCCCTTGTTATGTGTATTTAACTATTCATAATCTTTGCTGTCTATTGATGTTATGCACTCATTCAAATAAGGGTCCCAAAATTTATATAAAAAAAAAACCTTACCCCTTTCTTAGCAAATTTCTTAGCTGTAAATAAGAAAGGAAGACGGGAGGGGGGGGGGGGGGAAGATGGGAGAAAATAAGCAAGAAGTATTGATGTTACATAATAAACATTAAAACATAGAACACAACTCACAGAGTTGTTGCCAAGAACCTGATTTGAATCCCATCTACATAAATCTTTATGATTTTCACACAGAAAAATACAATACAACTGTAGATATGCTTATCACAACCAAAGCCACAAAGCACTTCATACCCAAGTAACCCAATACATGCAGGAACTTTCAAAAAAGACTGGACCTTGCTCCTTTTCTTCCAAACAATTGGTTGATAATAAATGGGTAAAAACAGTGAGTAAATCCGAACATGGTCACACAGCGAACATTTATTTAACAAGCAAACATTTGAATGCTTAAGTTCTTAGGAAACTGAAGAATGAAACACAAGCAGGTTTTGCCACATTGACCCAATATATTATTGACTGATTAGACTATCATTATTGGCTTAAATACAGACAAATTGTAGGACGTAAAAGCAAGAAACAAGACAGCATCCAAGGGGCATAATGAAATGGATATAAATGAGCCTTCTATTACAAAATTTTTTATACCATCTCATTTGTTGGTACACTAAAAGAGTTTTATCCAGAGGGAGGGGTTGTACATCAAGGTAATTGGCATAGACATTTCCTATGAAGCTGATAATTTAGGACAATTTCTGCAACCTCAAATAACCCCCTTAAGAAAAGAATTGTTACAATGTACTAGGCTCCGATGAAGATAAGGTCAAAGTAGGAATTTACTTGCCTTATTTCTTTCTCTAATAATCTCATCTCACAGAAAGCCCATTCTCAACAAATCCGACAGTCATCACCTGGGCCATCATCCTTGCATAAATACAACCCATTTAGGGAAACTTTATAACTTCTGGGCACAGAGCAACTCAGAGGAGTAGCACAACTGAGCTCCGACACTTGAATCTTCTTGCAAAATCCAGCATTATCTGAATCACAGATGTCTTAGGCTTCCAAGGTTATGAATTATATACATAGATCAAGCACCTGGATGATTTATGCACTTGTAGGAGACGGATGGTGTTGATCTGATGCTGCAATACTGAATTTTCCACTGTATTGCCTTCCTTTAAAACTCGCAAATCTGCCCGGCTTCGGGGTGAATAGAGATGTGATCATTTTCTCCAAAGTCTGTGCTGTGTATTTAGCATACTTGCTAGAGCTTGGGTCTTGCTCCACTAAAGGCCCATAGTTCTGCATGTAACTGCGATATATGGGCACGATTGCCTGTATGATGTGTTGCCCTGTCTTCTCCCTCAAACCCTTATCTGACACAACCCAGTTAGACTGCTTCTTGTACATCTCATCGAATGTCTCGTTGAATTTTTTCAGGCGCCTCTTGACAAGATCACGAGCTGTAGCCCGCCCACCAGAGAAGAGGATCAGTCCTTCCCTGCTTAGCAAAGCAGGAAGCTTTGCCCAGCTCTCTCTCATAAAAAGGGTCGAATAGTACTCCTTGAACTGTTCGTGTTCTTTTAACCAAGTGTCGCCTAGGAGATTCCCGAGCTTTGTCCCCTTTAAATGCTTGTACAGATGCCAGTGGTTGTTCATCAAGAAAAGATACGACAGTGCAGTATCCTCGTACATCTTAGACCATGTATCTATATTTACTTCAATGGCTTTGACTATCTCAAGGATGGCATTCACAAGGAGCTTCTCTTGGAATTTCTCATTCTTCCAACTGCGATGAATGACTAGAACTTGAGTCAAGATTGGTTTATAATCATCCCCAAGCAATCTGTTACAGTAATCTGTAATGAAGCTCACAAGCCGGGGCACACTCCCATCAAGAGGAGGGGGTGTCTGTCTCTGCAATTCAACTTGGACCAGAAGTTCCCAGAATATTTCACAAGCGCCCTCAATAACTCTCCGGATAAGATCCCTAGTCAAAGTCTGGATATCAGCACATGCTGGTCCACCAAACAGCCGGTTAAAATCTAACCTCAATTTGTTCAAAGAAGCAAAAATGTCCAGCAGCTTTAGAAGCTTGATAGGGTCCTTCTTGCTCTCAGTTACAGTCTTCCCAAACTGCAGAAATGCCAGTATTCCTGCCTGAGCAGTAATCTTAGCAAAGCAACCCATCCATACATCCAAACCAATCCTCTCAAAAACATCATTGCAAAGCTTGTACTCTGCCTCGAACAAATGCTTCACAGCAAACTCCAAATGCTTACCCCACTGGGCTATGTAACCCTCTATGCTCTGCACGTCATTGAACTCCGACAATGAAATCTCAAGGTAGTCCAGGTTAAGGGCCCGCAAACTTGCCCGCACATTTGAACTTCGAACCTCAACATAAATTGATATGCATTTATCAAGTCTGTTATTCGCAAATAACCTCCCAAGAATTGCTTGAAGCTTTTGAATCACTGATACTGGCAGAGGAGACGGGGCTATACAGGCTTGATCATTATCAGAAGACATAGGAAGTGGGACACTGTGTTCAGTCAACAGACGACGAAATTCATCCTCCAGCTTATCCAGAGCAGCCTCAAGCAGTCCACCATCAAGGCAAGGCTTCCCGCCATTGTTTTGAAAGTCTCTCAGACCCTTCAAGGAATTCTTAAGTTCTGCAAGGTAACGCTCATCGGCAAGTCTATTATCCTCCAAGTACTCAAGAATATCCTCCAACCACTGAATTGCAAGCCCACAGTTATCCCCTAGGAACCTCAACGCCTCTTCGAGTCTCTTGAGTACTGCAAGGTACCCAGGGAGATCATTTCGGGGGTCCGACAGCAATGACTTCTCAAGACCATGTACAGCATCAAAGACCTTAAGTACAGCAGCAGCAGGCCCCACAGCCCGGTCTATGTGGCCCACAACCGCCACAAGGGCATCCTGGTTTGCCCTAATAGGTCGAACAGCAGCCTCAAGGTTAGATAATCTCTGGTTAATTTCCTCCAATCTAGGCCCAGCTTTTTCCAACGCTAACCCTAGAGCTTTGGACTTGTCTAAACTTAGGTTTAGTGATTGCCTCACTAATACCAATCTTTCAATGCTACCCATCAAATATTTACAACCAGGGGACAATCAATTCGCATCAGAAATCATCCAAATCAAAGTGGGTTCTCCTTTCTACAAGTGCCCACAAAGCGAATCGCACTAATTACCAAGATTCAGCTCACACAATGAGCGCTAACAAAACCCTAAGTCAAAAATCAAGTTGGGTTCTTCTTTTTACTGATGCCCACCAAGAGAATCGCACTCGTCACCGAGATTCAGCCACTAACTGAGCACCAACAAAACCCTAACTCAAAAATCAAGATGGGTTCTTCTTTTACTCGTGCCCATCAAGAGAATCGCGCTAATTATCAAGATTCAGCTCACAGAATGAGCACTAACAAACCCTAAATCAAAAATCCTCGAGAAAATTACAACAAACAAATGGAGCACACCCAAAACACTGAAATCTACAGCAACAAACGGAGATGGAGGAGAGAGAAAGTACCAAATCAGCATGCGGCGGAGAACGCGAGGAAGAAAATGGGAAAGCACAAGCAAAAGCCCTGATGAGATTTCGGCAAAGTCGGTATCTTTTTAGGACACCCAAACTCTTCTGTCTGTTTTAGGGGGTGGTGGCTTAATTTGAACTTGCTTGCTTGTTTTGGATTTTTTGGGGTTGAAAGTTCATCATATTAAGGTTTGTGTTACCGTTGCTTTATTTGGTTTGATAATGCATTTAAGTTTTGAATTTATAGTGAATTAGCCAGCTAGTTTTAAAGTGTTTATTTATATTAAATGTCACATCCCATCAAAGTACTTTCTCATTCATGCATATTCACATGTTAATGAAAGTTTTTCTTTTTTAAAGTGGAATGAAATATTTAATTTGTTTACAACGTGAAAATTTTCAAAAAATTAATAGAGAAATTTAAATTTATTGAATCTCATTTACATTTTATAGTATCACAAAAATGTAATTATTGGAGTTAGAGAAAGCCATTGTTCAATCTAAAGAATATTAATTAAAAAATGATCAATTATTAATGGATCACTTTAATGCATTGCAAATATTTGGTTAAATAACAATTAAAGACTGACAAATTTTTTCTTAAGGATTATTGTTACCAAGATATCATCTAGATGAAATTTTATCAGAACTTTAGGTATAATAATAGTTATTAAATAGTTTTGTTTATTTGAAACATCTATATGTTAAGAATTGTAGGCAGTCTAACCTTACTTTGTCAGTGGGTTCTAGCCGTGGAATCAGCCACTGACAAAGTAAGGTTAGGCTGCCTACAATTCACCCCTTGGGGTGCGGCCCTTCACCGGACCCTGCGCGAACGCGGGATGCTTGTGCACCGGGTTGCCCTTCTTTTATGTTAAGAAATTGACAATGAGAAACACTTAATGATCAAATGACATGACACACGGTAGATGTCCACCACCGAGACCTTATGTTTTGAACATTCAGACCACAAGTATATTTTGTTGTTTAAACTTTAAACCATGAGGTTGCTCACTTGCTCACCAATTCATATTGTTGAAAGCAAGAAAGTGGAACGATCTAGAACCAATAACGAAAATGTATTTGAGTGGCATAAATAATGCCATCTAACAATAAAAATCAACATCAACAGTGAAGTAGAAGTACTATGTGCCTTTGATAGAATTGCGAAGGTCAGCATATGTATGATTTTATTCCTTTTTTTTTTGCCTAAGGCTAATGCAACAATGATTTTATTCTTGACTGCATATACTAAAGACTAATGAAGAAATTATTTCCAACAAATCTATGTGAAAAACTTTGAGAATTGAAAACAAAAGTTGAAGTTATTATCCATATAATTTATACATTTGTAGATTCATAAAATAAAGTTTGCAAAGAAAGAATGAGGTTTCGTTTTAAGTAGTAAAATATAAATGGTTCACAAACAACTCATAGTGCCGGATTTCCAAAAGTGCATAATGTTACACCCCTGCACTACAATTTGATTACCAAAACCCAAATGTTCGTCTTTGATAAAAGGAAAAGCTAAGTAATTGAACACCGTTGACTGAATTTAAAGAAGACTTAAATGATAACCGTATGTGCTGATCGCAAATTTAAGCTGAATAAAACCAATAGATGATCCATAGTAATTATCAACCATAGAGAGCGTGAAGCATCTTCATTATATTGCTCGTGCTTTAATGATGTCCATGCTCATCTCACTAGGATCTGTGGCTTGTAATTCAACTTGAATGCCATCAAGTTCTCTCTTGAACCTATCCTTGGAGCTTGCATACACCATCTTCATTCTGACCTTTGATGTGTCTGGAGACCTATACATTGTAATGTACATATATATTTACAAAATGAATCCCCATGCATTAACATTTGATATCTTGTATCAATTTAAACAGACAATGGTGACCTAATGAACACATCGGCTCAACCCACATCGACCTACACTCGATTCAGCTTTGAAATAAGCCAATTCATTGAACAACTCTATCAAACTCAACAATGCCCACCAAATGAAGCTACCGCCTACCAAAGTTTTATTTGGGGTGGTACTGGTTGAGGAGGATTGGGCACCCGGTCCATTTCATGAATTCGGTCCCGGTTCTGGTCCCGATTCCATAACCGTTTGGAATTGGTTCCTTGACCAGGTTCCCGGTTCCTCCTTATTTGGTTGTTTTTTTAATTTGTTTTCAATTTTTGATCAAAAAACCAAACAATTAATCTGATTAATCACCACATTTATAATTACTCATTGCTCTTGACGGGAGAATTAGACGTGAATGGCCAGAGACACATACAGATCTTTGAGAGTGCGATAGTAAGAGAGTGAGAGCACATGCACAGATGCAAAGGCTTACAGATTGACAGACATAAAGTCACCGTTGCAATTTGGGTTTGGTTTATTTACTCCAAATATTTTTTTAAAAATAACTCTTGGATCGGGTAATCGAGTAATAGGTTCGATTCCAATTCCAAGTTTCCAAGACCTGAACCCGAACCTAATTGCAACCGGGTCCAAAAATTTGGAGCTTGTTCCGGTCCCATTTTAACTGGTTCCGAATTTACAAGTTTGAGACAATTTCTGATCTAGAATCAAGTACTCGATTTTTTTTACTCAGGCCTACTACCAAACCAGTTATACTTATCTATTTTCAAACACTCCAGATCATGGAAAACGCATTCTCTTTGTATTTAAGAAGAAGATAAAAATGGGCCAGAGAAAGCGATGATCGAGTACGTACCAGGCAATGAAGAAGATCTTGCTCTTTTGACAGTTCTCATCGGTGGTGAAATCGAAGTCAAAGACAGCATAGCGACATTCATTATTAGGCAAAGAGTTGGTAAATTCCTCATAGCTATCAGTCGGACTGCCCAGCTTATCCACCACAACCTGCTGGTCTTCAATCTTGAAGGTGATGAACCGATAGCTCCTCTTTGCTTTTAGCTCTTGAAACTTGAGCTTACACTCATCATCCACTGCCATTCCAGATGCAGAGTTCGCCTATCCAACCCCCCCGTTTTCATCATCCATGCCCACGTACATAAATACATTATTAAAACTAATTAACACAACAAACTAACTAACAAAATTAATAAGCCGTTTTCATCTTGATTCGTTTATCAAACAATCGAGTGCTACTTATAAGGTAAGACTGCTTACATATATACTACCACAGAACTTAAGTATTTGAGTTGTTAACATAGTTGTTAGCTCTATTAAGACCGATAAGGTAATTATCCGAATATTATGTATGTATGATGAAAGGTGACCTTCATTGTGAAAATTCTGATATGTACATACAATGATACAATGAAAGGTGTCCTTTATTGTGAAAATTCAATTATCTTCTAATATAATATTCTTCGGCCTCTTTAGATATAACAAATCTAGACATTATGTACTTATATTCGTAATTTCAAAACTTGATGCATGTAACAACGATCAAATCAAACCGAACCGACATTTTTATTTGCATTTCCCTCCTTTTGGGTTTTAAACTGATCACTCCATGGCAATCATAATAACAATTCTATTCCATGTACAATCTAAAAACCCATTAATACATAGATCCTTTGATCCATGATTAATAGTAATCCCCATTTAATTAAACATGAGAACCAGTCATTAATAATACAAACATGGCAATGAATTAACATGAATGAAGATAATTAACAATGTATGATGAACAGATGGAGAAAGAAAGCAAGAGAGAGAAACATACCATTTTGTTGGAGTTTGTTGATAGAGAGAAAGAAAAATGAGAGAAGAAGAGAGGAGAGAAAGAGATGAGAGGGGAGGAATGAATGAGGAAGAAAAGGGAAGAGAAGGAGAAAGAAACCCAAAAGAGATCCTTGAATTAAGGACTTAAATAAATGAGTGGGTGACTTTTCCAACGGGCCAGAAATTTGCGGACAATTACCAGAAATTTTATTAGAAAATTAAACAAATTTTGGTTAATATTATTGTGATTATGGGTCACTTTCTCTCTCATCAGAAATCAAATGACTGGCTGATCATGTCTACGACCAACCGTTCTGGTTGCCACGTCCTCTCAAAGCACGTCCTTGCTTATTCCTTAAATATATGATTTCTCTTTTTTTTTTGTGGGGGAGGGGGTGTTCTTTTAATTTGGACTAACATGATAGTTTTTCCTTCTCCAAAAATACCTCATAAATTTCATTTTAAATTCTAGTATGTTCCTAAGAGCATGTACTCTAACTTGCCGCATATATATTTTTTCTATGTGTATTTATCATATAAACTATTTTAATATATTTCTACTGATATAACTGTTGAGAGCATATACGCCTAGGGACATGTTAGACGGTTTGGTCTCAGAAGAAGAAAATAATTTCAACTAGTGGTATAAAATATAACAGTTAGAAATAGGATTAGAAAATGAAATTCAGCTTTATGGAGTCATGCATGATGTGCACTAACTCAGCAGTACAGGCATAATTCATAAGATGTACTCCCAGAACTCAACTATCAACATAAGCTTTTAGTATGGAGAATTGATCAACATAAATGTATTATAACTTCCATTTGAAGAAAACACTTGAATGAATACAAACCCACATATACCAGCCATCTCATTAGTGATGCAGGAAGAAGAAAAAAAGGGGAAATGGGGACAAAATTTCAGAGAATGCTACAAATCTCCATCAAAATTTGAAGGTATTCTCTCTTTTACAATCAAAGCTTTCACCATTATATGTCTAACCTACAAAGTTGACCACTTTGGGACCTTGTTTCTTCTTTACTTTAGTTTGATTATGGCTTGCCTGAGAAGCAATGGGATCAGATTTTGCTGTTTTCTTGGGCTCCTTCTTGGCTTTATCTTCGTCCTCCATGATGAAGTCATCCTCGAGATCATCCCCACTTAAAAACTTCGTCACCTGTGGTCTTGATTCCTCTTGTTTAAAAGCTCCTGAGTATACTGATGTATAAAACTCAGATTAAGTAACATCACAAGAAATGTATTTCTGTAGCCATCATTACATTCATGAAATCACAGGAAAAGGAGGATTGACTTGATTTGTATAAGCCAAAGAGTCCTTGGCTTGATGCCAACTAACATCCTGTCAACTAGGAGGTCCTGAGGGGGGTGGCCAACACATCGGGCTTCAGCCCAAGCATCCACTCCCCCTCCCCCAACCGGCCCCTACCTTTGGACTTAGATCCTCCTAACATATCCCCACTACAATTCAAATAGTGCAATAGTTAACATTAACTTTGGAGACTAGTGCAATGTTTTCAATAAAACTTCAAGCAAGGAAGTGGGTCTGAAAACTTGGTGGCAACAAATATAGTTTAGCAATGCCAATGAAAAGATTGGAATAGAACACTGGACACCCTAAGCCTGAGAAACGGAGCATCCTGGCCAGTGGACAATGCTGAGAAAGAAAGACCTAAGTTTCAGGAGGATGATACAGATTAACCTGTTTCTGATGGTTCATGCACTTTTCTTTCTAGGTTCGGTAGTCATAGATCAAGCAACTACACCTTAGAATCCCCTTGCATGTTCAAAAAAAGAACACGAAAAGCATTGCTGCACAGGTTTGAAGAAAAATAGGTATGCACCACCTAACCAAAACCATGAGCAAGTTATATATTGAACAAAGTCGGCTTACCTCCTCCCTTGGCAGCAGAAAATCCTTTTCTTCCTTTTTCCGGGCAATCTTTGGCCAAATGTGTTACACCACCACATATCTTACAGCACCCACCCTACAGATTAAACCGTGTATAGTTTGTCAACTTATCAGCTGAATTTAGGAAGGTAAAATCAGTTGGATAAGCAAGATTAAGGACCCATGAGATAAATCCAAATACGTGTTTACTTTTGTGCATGAATAGTTGTTTTACCTTTGGATATATGCCATGTGTATTTTTGGGACAGTTCTTACTCAAATGTCCACGTTCTTTGCAGATAAAGCAAAGTGCAAACTTTGTTCCTCCTGCATTACCCGGACACATCAAGCTTCAACACATACAAGAATGCAAGAACTACAAAAGCATATAATGAGGCTACAAGACTTCAAGTTTCATGCATAAAGGGCAGAATATCTAGAATCAAAGGAGTTAAACATCATGTATTCTTTTACACCTTCAGTTTTAAGACAACTGTCAGCTAAGCATGACTAAAGCACGCAGAAACACGGTTGTGAGCTCAGCAGGAAAGGGACATTGCATCAAATGAATTGCTACTACAATATTTGTATCACTTAAGTGACAAATAAGGAAGCTGCACCCTCAAAACTCTTTGTTTCTCTCAAATACTCATACCGCACAGTTGATACTCTGACATGGGCATGGACATGGCACTTTTAGGGTGCGGAGAAGGGGAAAGGGCACTCAAAGCAAAAGAAACGGCAGAACAAAGGAAGCAGAGTTTTTTTTTGGGGGGGGGGGGGATCAGAATTTTAAAGAACATGAGCAACTCTGACTTTTGGACATGTACTCATTCTGGACAATGGTGTCTGAGACTTCTGAGTCTGATTGTCATAGTTTTGAGGGGTGACCTCAAGAACAAAACAGCAGAAGATAGGCATGACTGTATAGGATTCCTCCCCCCAAAACAAATGAAACGAAAACACGTGCTAGGTGGATTTCATTCAACCTTCCAGTGAGGGGGGAAAAACATAGCTAGACAGCCAACCAGTATGACCAAGCTTACACGGTTCTACCGATTCCCAGTGTTGATGGAACACCAAAAGGATTAAATTTTTGCAGCACTCTCATGCGACCAGTAGTTAATATGACGCTATTGGATGCTACTTCATCTTTGATGGAAGATATATGGGTCCTCAAATTTATAGGACAAGGAATATTTTGCAGACACATAGAAGGACAGGAAAATACAATAAGAGTAAGTATCTCCCAGAAATTTTCCATCAAAAAGCAATCATATGCAAGATTAGCTATCTTAGTGTTGTCAATCCAAACTATAGGCTAAAAGCTCCATTGGATCTTCCAATTGGCCCAAGGGGTAAAATCACTGGTTTGGAGGCACTAATAAAAAGGAAACTGTTACATATCACTCTTATGATTTTTAAAAACTAACAAGCCTCAAACAAGCAAGACAGTGGAAGCATAATATGCTATAGGCAAAGCGTGATGGCTCATGTACTTTGAGAAGAAGCCAAGAACCAAGAGCTGAAAAAAACCAGCACCTCAAGAAATTAACAGAATTTTTGACAATGATACAGAGAGGGTTCCTTGTTCGTGTATGACTGCATGAGAACAGTTGTGCTTCTAAGATGTATCCACTGAACTCTTCAGCATGGTAGTTTAAATGTTGAACCATATTAGAACTTAACAGGCACTTTGAAACCACGATGAGTTAGATACTTACAGCTGGCTACAATTTGGTGACTCCAAATTTAGAGTTTCTCTCATGCGAAGTCACACATCAAAGAGACATTTTACTGTGCAATAAACATTGATTATCTATAAAAGAAAGAAGACTTTTCTAGACACATCTCAAAAAAAAATATCAACTTTGTTCGCTGTTATAAGTCCTTGATGCTTGTCCCACGATACACGATATGTGTGTTGGAAATGCTTATGCAAAAGCATTTAGGAATCTATCCTCCATTCAAACCAAATGTCTAACTCAAATGTCATTAGGCTTCCATTATGGCCTCAAACTTAACAACCACAAAGTCAAGTACCACCTAAACTCATGCAAGTAGCATATATAAAGCCCAGCAACATAAGACCTTTCCAATATCAGCAATCAACTGTAAACAAGTACTCCACAAATTAAAAGGTATAAATCAGGTACCATCTTGTATAGGATGGGGGCATTTTGATAATGAATGACTAGTTTCACCACAGTTATAACACAGCTTCTCTTCAGTGACTTCCTCACTCTTGTTAGGACAATTTTTCAGACTATGTCCTCGTTGTCGACAGAACAAACATATCTGTGAAATAACACATAGAGATAACACAATATCAACATCAGAAAAAGACCCAACTATCTATCTCCATATTTAGGGCAAAAACAAACAAACTATCTTTGTTTCCCCATCAAAATCCATATTTCACAAGAGTTCATGATTTGACATATCCCATCATACATTGTTGCATCCTCACAACCATGGAAAAACACCCAATTAACATTACACAGCTCTACCAATAATCAAGGCACACCCTTTCTCTTTCTAACTAGAAATATCAGAAAACTCGTGAAAGAGAACAGCCATTAATCACCCAACATCTGAAAGCCTAACTCCACCACAGGGATCAAATAGTTTCAGCAATCAGTAAACATGAAAAAACTGTTCCTATTGTCAAATGTAATCACATCAGAAGTCCCAGTTAATTACTGGGTCGCCGCCAAATTTGAAACTAGGGGCATTTAAGAGAAAATTCAACAAATGAATAAGCTATTCTCCAACCAATCCAAGAACCAAAAAGGGGAGAACAATACCTTATTCTTTTCCCACTCATCCTTTTTAGGGCAATTCTTCGCAATATGATGCTTGTCCTTGCAAATGAAGCAGCTTTCTCCAGGCTTCAACCCAGGAACTCTCAAGGGGTGTTTCTTGAACTTAGATTTCTGGGGCTTATCTAGGGTTTTAGGGTCAGAGTTCTTGCGCTTAAACTGGGGTTTCTTCTTCTTCTTTTTGGTGGGGTCTTTTGGGGGAGTTGGTTCCGGCTTTGGGAACAATTCTGGGTGCTCTCCTTTGAACCGCTTTCTAGCTTCCCTCTGTCTCTTGCTAACCATCTTCTAGTTGCAATCAACCACCATTAAAATTTGGACAAATACTCAGAATTCCTCGCAGAAGGGTTAGTAGTTAGTACTGGGGATTGGAAGAAGCTGAGTTCTGAGTTAGCTAAGCTAGGGGTTTAACGCGGATACAGGGGACACAAAGATGCAGAGCATTGGGCTTTAGGGGTCAGAAGTCTGTGAACAGAGTATAGTCCAAATGTTCTAACCCCAAAAATAGAGGCCCATTCTACAAGACTACAACTCCTTATTCTTTTCTTAATTCTGGTGATATTCTTTTATTTTCTTCTTTTCAAATATCTTCCTTTTGTTTTCCTTTGTTTTTTTGGGGAGGGGGGGTTGTTGTGGGGTCGTTTATTTTATTTGTAGCACAGAAAATATCTTTTTAAACTTCATTTACTCTATTTTTGTAAAATAGTAGGTAGTGTACGATTTTTCAATTTAGGATCTATCGGAACTAGTCTTTCTGTAATTTTGTAATTCAAGGATAAAATTATTACATCAGACCCACTCTGCTTGATGATGAAATTTTGGTATTATTGGATTTGAATTTGGATTTTGTTCTTGGTTACATCAGTTAAATTTCTCTCTTTATAGATACATAAAGGCAATAAAAATTTTATTTTTAAATAATCTGAATTATCAATTAATTGTAATTATAGGCAGTGTTTATATCGCAAGCACATCGTACACTATTACATTATGCACTACATCATACTTATCGCGTGACATTTTTTTCAAATCAAAGGATTTACCATCTGAATTTTCTGAAATTCAAAGTGAAATCTACACCCATTGAATTACAGTGTCTCATCAAGCAGTCAACTCTCCTATGAGTTGAAACAGACAATCAGCTCACCCTCAAAGGAGTGTAGCATATTAACTCAATGATCAGTCCATATTTTAGAGCAACGTTAACGGTTGGCTTGCCCAAGAGAGAGAGAGAGAGGCGAATGAGGAGAGAGAAGCCTCGGCAATTTGCAGGGATTGCCTCGTGATGCACAATTCACGTGGAGCCTCAGCCTAGGGAGGAAGCTCGTGAGTTTTTTTGGTTTGTTAAAATATTTTTTTATTAGTTTTTCTTTTTTTTAATTTGAAAAATAAAGTTGTATATTATGAAATGGGTCTATGGATATTATTTTATTTAATGAGGCAAAGTTGTGATCCTTCTATTAGAGAGAGTGAGGATTGTGAGACAAAAAAATAAAGAGAAAGCTAATGTGGTAACAATAGGCCGCTACTGGTGAGCCAAAACATTGACATATCACTGGATTTGCTCTTAATACAAATGTCACTTACCAACTGATTCTGGCTCGAGTGATGGGCAGTACAGATAGGAACAAAGCTCAGCTTCCACGAGTAGGCCAGGGTGCATATAAATATAAACATTCACCCAAATCGATGAAAACATACACAGTGATTACTTGATATGTACCAATCATCACAAATACTTCAATATGATGCCTTATGCAACCTTCATTGAAAGGACATTCCATAATTTCTAAATTGATCGGGTACATAACACCTTCATCAGAAAGGCAAAAACCTGTACAAGCCAAAGTAAAATAAAAGTAAACGGGGGAAGAAAATTACAAGCCTTATACTCTAGCTAGAAGATTGAATACACCCATCTTCAATTTAAGGGTGAAGATACAAAGCAGCAATGTTTATGCTTAATAATATCCAGTACCAGTGGACACAGAGTTGGCAAACCAAAACACCAGAACCGCCAACTGACTCCCCAATGGTCCCGGATCATCGGTTTCAGAAGACCTTGACAACAAGGCGCAGGGCACCGGTTTTAAGCACCGAACTTGGGGACTTTGGCAGTAGAGATCTGTGCAAGGAAGTGTTCTGCTACGATCCTTCGCTGGATCTTCCCACTCGCAGTTTTAGGGAGAAAATCGGTGATGAAAACCTTCTTAGGGACCTTGAAGGCTGCCAGATTTTTCTTGCAAAAGGTTATTACTTCATGCTCATCAATCTTTCCTCCTTCTCTCGGGATAACTGCACAATTTATCTGCCAAAGCATAAAACCTAGTAAGCCACAGAAATTCACAACAAATGGGGATGCATACCGTAAAATGTCACCAGATGCTACTCATCTTTTTGGGGGCCTAGATACCAGATAAAATGCTTATCCTTAAAACGCATGACACGATTTCAGAACTGCGTAGTCGTATACTTTATCTTATCTTATTCCTTTCGGCCTTTTCACTACGCACTTGTACCAGCAGATGGGCAAATCTTTTTATAATTTTAATTTTCTTCTTTATTCGGAGAGGGTCTAAAGGTAGGAATAAAGATTAATGTACTTGTCAATTTGATATCGTTTTCTACCACGTAATACGCAATCTAATTGAAAGTTGAAGCCATTGACAAGAAACTAAAGGAATCAATGCTTCCTAGCCAACGTCAGTATCACAAACACAAGCGATAACAATCAGGCATTTAACTTTACGGGAAACTAAAGGAATCAATGCTTCTAGGCATTTAACGAACACAAGCGATAATAATCAGGTATTTAACTTTCGTATCTTCTCTGCAGTCTCGGCCCAATTATGCGTTCACAGACTGTGGCTTGTATCAGTTGACGTTTTACAGGGCATTGAAAAGGATGTTATAAGGTGCCAGATGAACACGCCTACTCAATCTTCTACTTAAACTATGCTTCATGTCAAAAGTAGGTGAGCTCTCCACGTGCCTCACTCACATGTATGGCTTCGTGATGCATAGTGTTACATGGTACTAGGCACCAGTACCACATTCTTTTGTTTTTTGGAGGGGGGGGGGGGGGTGGTTTTGAACCTAACCACTTCAAAAGAAATTAATTAGTTATGGCTCAATTACCTCTTCACCATACTTGTCATCTGGGACCCCGAAAGCAACAGCTTGGGCAATATCAGGGTGAGATAAAAGCACTGCATCCACCTCAATTGGTGAAATCTTTTCCCCTGGAGGTCATTGAATGACAGAAAGCAATGCATACATGAGAACCATTCAGTGAACCTCATCTAATGATCCAATTACAACTTCACAATGAAAGTTAATAAAACCAAATGGAATATAAAACAACCACCACGCCACCACACAAAGTGAATCCCACCAACATATAAGGAAAATTTAATTTCACCAGTGGCAGCAAAGAGGCCATTTACGAGTGACCCAACAAAACTTTTGAGAAATTGCTTCAAGGAATTCAAACGGACCAGAAAGAGACAACCAAACTGACTAATTAAAGGAAAGTTGATGGCTCATCAGCATCAGCAAAACACTTAGGTTGGGTGACCAATAAGATCCCGTTTGAAAGGAAGCTTCTTGGGCATCCCCTTATAAAGGTACAACAGTTTGATGCTAGTCACCCAATAATCAACTGTCAATATAATACAGCACAAGTGGTAAAACTTTCCTAGGACAAGTAAAACCTAACATCCACCAACAATCCCACCATTACAAGAGTAGGGGTTCACGTGTATACAGTCACACTAATACTCAGATAAGTATCCAACATCTTCCCCCCCCCACCCCGCCCATTTTGATTCGCAAGCAAGGTAGTCTCTGTTGGACCAAGAACTTGAAAACCCCAAAAACAGCACCGCGAAATATGCAGGATTCCACAGATTATTTGGACAGTCCTAATCTTACTACATTAGTTACCTCTATCAATAAAATGACACATAACATTGGTTGGAACTAATAATTTCCAAGTTCCCCATACGCAAACTAGCAACCCACAACGGTATAGAGGTTAGGAGTAGCCTTAGCACCTACTTACTCGTTCACATACAAACATGCAAAGATACATTAACACGTCACATTTTATCGCTATATATGGACATGAAAAGCTAATGATACGTTGCTTGTAAATTGGTCCAAAATAACAAACGCAACAACAGAATCTTTCCAGGTTTTCAGCCGTGGAGCTGTAGTTTTATTGACAAAAGCAATTAATCTGAGAGCTTCCCCATTCTACTTGACCGCCCACCGAACAACATTCACATAGTTCGCTTTTAAATCAATCCTTCCTTCATGGTAAAAGCCACCTAACGGGACAGGTTAGCCCTGGATATCAGCTCAAAAGAAATAACAAATTCAATTTGCCACTGTAGTAATAACTAATTAGGAACAACAAAATAAGGCATAAGAAAAAGCTAGGGGCGAAAATAGAAGATGATGAATATACCTCCACGGTTGATGAGCTCCTTAATCCGGCCGACCAAGTGCAAATACCCATCCTCATCAAGATACCCAACATCACCTGTGTGGAACCACCCGAATTGGAAGGCCGCCTTATTTGCCTCTGGATTATTCTTATACCCTTTGGTCACATTTGGACCCCGAATACACACTTCTCCCTTTGACCCGTTTGGTTGGATGACCCCATTCTCGTCTAATATGGCCATCTCCTGGCCTACGGGTCGACCCACTGAACCCGCCTTGTGGGGTCCATCTTCTGGTAGTGGGTTGGAACACATCAAATGAGACGCCTCTGTCATCGCATAGGCCTCCAAAACGGGTGCTCCGAATGACTCCTCCAACCGTTCCAGTATAGCCGGAGCCAGCGATGCACTGCAGCTCCGAATGAACCGGAGGTTCGGGTAATCGGGCTCGGGTTTGTTGATGTGCCTATCAAGGATGATCTGATGGATGGTGGGGACGGCCGTATACCACGTGGCGTTATACTTTTTCATATCCGACCAAAACGACGTAGCAGAGAACCGCCCGGCGGCCGGCAAGGTAACCGCCGCGCCAGCACCGAGTGAACTCAGCAACCCGGCGATCAACCCGTGCACGTGGAACAACGGGAGAACGATCACCGTCGAGTCAGACTCGGCGAGCCTGTACACCGATTTAATATTCCGTACCGAGGAAACCAAATTCAGCTGACTCAGTTGGACCCCCTTGGGCCGGGAAGTGGTCCCGGAGGTGTGGAGGAACAGGGCCACGTCAGATGGCTCATTGACAAGTCCGGCAACCGAGCTGGGCGAGTTTGACTCGGCCTGAGTCAGGGAGAGGACGATGTCCGAGTCGCCGGAGGGAAGAAAGGCGGTGGAATGGGGGATGTTGAGCTTGGAAGCGGCGGCTTCTGCTTGCTTATTGCCTTCAATAGAAGTAACGAGGAGTTTGGACTCTGAGTCAGACAAGTAGAACTCGAACTCCTCCGCCGTATACGCCGCATTTAGCGGCGCCGCCGTCCCTCTGGCGCGCACCACCGCCAAGAACAATATCACAAACTGTACATGTTCACCAAACAACACACCAATTTCTCACTTAAAAATATATATAGGAGAAAAAAAATTTCAGAAATAACAGACATGAAAACTTAATTAAAAACAAAGAAAAATAAAACAAAAGGTGCCTGATTCATGAACAAAACTACAATGAGTACACAAGCAAAACTACAAAAATCACAAAACCAATCAATTTAAAAATTAAAAACAACAACAATTAATAAAAGTTGAATCTCGGAATCCAATGAAAGCTTGATTAATGAACAAAAACGAATTCATTAATTAAATAACATAAAAGCCAAATTAAAGATACAGAAAATTTTATAAAGAATGCAGAACACAATTAGTACTGAAAAATCTATGCAGAGATGCAGCATAATCAGTATTATATACGCTATTGAACGATAAGTACACTATTCACTGTATATACTACACAAATCACAAAAGCAATCCATTTAAGCCCAAAAATTAGTTAAAAAAAAATAAGCATCGAGTTCAATTAGGGCTCGCGTGATTTAGTGAATAGAGGAAGACAGTGAAAGAGTACCTCGACGGTGTTGGGGTAGGTGAGGGCGACGACATCGCCGGGACGAACGCCGGCGGCGACGAGTTGAGAAGCGGCCTGTTCGACCAGTTCATTCAATCGAGAGTGAGTGAGGTCGTACTTGCCGGCGGCAGATATGGCTCGCCGGGAATGGAACTTTCCGGCGACGTCGTTCAATAGGCCGGTGAGAGTCAAGCTCTCCATTGCGATTTTTTACGCTAGAGAATCAGAACCTTCTCGAAATGTGTCTGTGAGGAAGGGAGAGAAAGAGAGAGAAGGGACGAAGAAGTGACGGGAGACACAAGAGGAGCCGGAAATATATAGGCGTGTGGTGGAGGGTGAGAGTTGAGACCACATGAAGAAATGGGAAAGAAATCGCAAGGGAAGGGAAGAAGTGGGGGAGGTTGCCACGTGGTACCGAATGTTGGTTTGGTGGACCCCAGACTATTGGGCCTCCTCGGGAATGGCAACCGTGCGGTGTCGTTTGGTGATTTGGCTGAGGAGGCAGGATTACGTGGCTTTGGGCTCTAATGGAACGTGTATTGGGCTCGCGTTTTTAGGTGGCCGAATAATTCTCTTACTATTGGGCCTGCCACATGAAATCAGAACAAGATACGCTTCTAGAACAAGTTAGATTTTTTCTCAATTGTGAGATAAATAAAACACAAAATGAGTCGGTTTTTTCGCTATTTATTGTGAGACAATCTATGTGACAAGCTAACAAAAGCGACTACATCATACAGGAACCATCTCGGGAGGGTATACTCCGTTAAAACAGCCTATCGTCTCTAAAAGAAACTTGAGTTCGATCAATCGGGCCTGTCGCAACTAGGTCCTTCATCAAACTTCGATGGTCAGTGGGAATGGCTGTGGGATGCGATCGCTTGGCCAAGGATAAAAACCTTGCTTGGAGAGCTTGTCACTATGTGTTACCAACCCGTGTGAATCTGTACAAAAGAGGCATGGATGTTGATGTTTACTGCTCTTGCTGTGGAAATTCCTATGAGATGTTATGACATATTCTGATTGACTGTGAGTTGGCACAAGAAGTATGGGCAAAGTCACCCTTTTGTTTTAAAGTCGACATTAGATAGAGGAAAGAGACTTTGAAAATTGGTGTTATTATCTTTTTCGTCAGTTCAACAAGGAGGATAAATGACGATTCTCAACCACATTTGGAGAGCTCAAAATACCAGGGTGTTTGAAAAGAAGAAGTGGGACATCCTGAAGATACTAAGAGAATCGACTGATGGGTGGAATACTCTCCTCACAGTGCTGGAAATTAAGAAGGGGCCTCGTGAATTGGGTCAAGGAAGTGGGACATCCTGGAACCGCAAGCTAAGAGATGGATTTAACCCAATGAGGGTTGCTTCAAGATGAACGTCAATGTGGCTGTCGGTAATGACAATAAAAGGGCGGGGATGAGGGCTGGTGATAAGGGACTTCAAAGGCGAACATATACTAGTTGGGTGCAAGGAAGTCCAAGCGAGCTGGGATGTGGAAACGAGTGAGGCTTTTGCTGTTTATTATGTGATGAAGATTGCCAATGAAGCGGGGATTAGGGAGATGGTGGTGGCATCGGATGCTCTGAGTGTGATCCACGCTCTTAATTCTTTTGATGAGATAAATAAAATACAAATTCTTGAATGAGATGGTTTTTTCGCTATTCATTATGAGACCATATATGTGGCAAGACATTTTTTCTTTGAAATTTAAGTGGCAATTAATATATATGTGAGACGTTTTTCGATATAAGTTATCGTGAGACTTACTATAAAAAAAAGTGTAGTTAGTTTGTTTGTTAACATTATGGAATTGGTATTAAGGCAATTAACATTTATATGTTGTTACATCAAAGTATCTGATTAGTGCAACTTTCCTCACTCAAATTATTTGTGCATTAAAAAATATATATATTTAGTGTTATTTATTCAACTTTTATAATGAATAAATGTAAATTTTAACCATTCAAAAAACTAGTTAATGTTTGGATAAGAAGATTTTCCAATCCCCTCCTCCTTTCTTAGTAATACTCGATCCCTTGTTATGGTTCAAAAAAAGTGATGAAATTCCGTGTAAGACATATGAAACATAAATCCTCGATGGACATTGTATCCAAACAATTTCGTGCTTCTTTTGTTGATTGAATAAGCTATCTATTAATGGTCACATGCAGGATGACTAGTAGGCTAAGAACTAATGATCAGATAACAAATCGACATGATCTAAGGCCAAGAAACATCTATTGCATCCTAACACAACTTGTCATCACTAGAGATTAAGAAGCACAAAATCATGAGGAGAGGATGCTTACACCTAGCGTAATAAATCATACACCTTGGCTTATGCCCGAGTAATTGAGGGCACACACAAAAGTATCATAGTCAATTCATCAAAGGTCATGAGTTGGTTGGTGAGAAATTTTTCAATGTTTTCAGTGTATTACGTGTATTCAAGCATGAATAATCACCTTTCACTTGTCAAATTTTAACAGCCACAAGTACTCTGAGAAAAGCAATCCACCCTTCAACTAGAAAACAAAGGAAACATGTGAGTGGACGAGAAGATAGATCAACATCATGCATGACATCAATTACGACAGACAAGCATGGCAAATTTCAGATAATAACACGACCAAGTTTCTTGGAAGGGCAGTTGTACGTTCCATTCTATATATGTATTGGTAGCTCCTTGAATATATTTGTAGTTTTATTTGGCCTTTCTGTAAGAAAACTTGGTTCATTTCTTTTTTGATTGGCCCTTCAGAACTCCAAGGGTTGTTTTTAAAATTTTCTTAAGGGTGGATTAGGCCATAAAGGGTAGTGACCGTTTCATTATCTCATCATTTAATTTTGTGGTGTGCTAAATATCTCAAAATTCAGAGATTTTATGTAGTTTCTTGAGTTAAATGTGTAGCATATCTAAAGATATTTTCATGATTAATCTAATTTGTTATATAAATTAAATTAGAGTACCTGGCCGGGAATAAAAATCTAGGTGGATTATCCTCAAGTACTTGTTATTTTAAAAAAATTGTTAAGAGTTAAAATCATGGTCAATTAATATAGATAACGAAGTTTGTAAAAATTAGTACTCACTCCCTCCCTCCCTCCCTCCCCCCCCCCCTCCCCTCCAACAAAAAAAACTCGATTCTTACTAACAAAAAGTATGCTAAAAGTATGCCGATAAATTATGATTTGTTCATTTTAATTTTTATTCATAAAAGTCTTTATTTTGATACTATTTATCTAGTTACTCCACGTCATAGTTGTTAAATTTGATATCAATTTTGTTAGTATATTTAGAATGATTATATGGTTAAATCTAATTGCTAGATAGAATCGTCAAAATTCAACCTGTAGTCATGTTTGACTATTTTGAGAAATATACTATTAATCATCATATTTAAGCTACCAACCACATTTAGTGCACACATATTCTTATATCCCTTAGATGTTATATTATAGAAGGAAGAGGGAGTATAAAAAGTGTAACAAATAGAATTACCCGAGATGGATAAGCAATAAAGGACCATATCTAAACATTAAACCAACTTTTTTCTTTTTATTGGTTTGCATGAGCTATAAAGATCAGTACAATGATAATATAATGGAGAATGGGGGAGTCGAATATAATATAAAACCCAGTATATCTGATATCTCAGTCTTAACCACTAAGCTAAGACCTTATTTGTATCAAACTAAATTTATTAGTTGAGAGTACTCTTTTTAGATGTCACCAAACTCCATACATGCAATTAGATTTATCATGCAAAAATGTCACTAATCATATACGAATATCGCATATACATACATTAGAAGGGATCAACCTATTTACGGGTAGGAATGCCAGTAGAAATAAGGTTACCTACAGCTGGACTTTCCCAGAACCCGCGGAAGAGGGACCTACACTAGGAGGTGGTGTTGTATACATTAGAAGGGAGTTGTAAACTAATGATCTTAATTAATCAACAAATCAACTTAAATGGGGTCACTTTCAAATGTCTCATACAATGGAAAATCTTACAAACAGAAAATACCTCCACATTTGATAGGGAAATGGCATGAGTACAGAGATGTTACAGCTTGATAATTGCGTGTTTTTGTCTCTCAAACACACACGCTAATTAGTGACATCCAACCTAGCTACCTCTACTAGCTAATTGACTGTTAGCCTTGCTACCATTGCATATACCTATCCTTAACTATTATTGATTTATTCCTAATTACTTATTTTCGCGTCAAGAAATTAAACAGGGAGGACCAACCATACGATAAAATTAATATTTATAAACCATATGACAGTTTCAGATCTATAAATTCAAATATGCCAAAAAATATGCCCCTATTTTTATGGTCCCTTAGCTTTTATAAAAACAGTAATTTTCTTTTTTCAAAATACGTCATTATCACATAAGTTTATAGACTCGGATCATCTACCTTGAAAATGCTGAATAAAGTGAGGTAATTAACCAGAAAAACGACATCTTTATTCTCTCTCTCAGTCGTGTGGAACTTGTCCTCTAATTTATGGTCCAACTTCGTTTCAACCCTATTATTTTTGTTCCCCCTTCTTTTCAAAATTAGTAGGGATTAAAGATGGGCCCCTTCTATGGTGGGGTCCAAGAATACGCCCTTCCCTACATGAAACTCTAGGTGGGCGTAAGTATCTTCCCAAAGGACCTCCAATAATATTTCTCATCTTGATCTTTTAATTTGTGTAGGGTAGTGGTACCCAAAAAGTAGAGAAATAGAGATACACACCACCTTTGCATGTAGAGTAGCACTCTACGTAAGGATGTTACTTATATACGTGTATGTAGCTGTATTTTTGCATATGCGCTTAAGCCCTGTTCTTTTCATTGGTCAATTCTAAAATATCAACATTAACTTACTTCAACCCACTTTAACCAACTTCAACCCACTTCAACCAACTTTCACTATTTTAACCAAGTTTAATTTATCACATCAAAAAAATTCAACCCACCTCAACTTACTTCAACCTATTTTAATCTATTTCACCTATTTACCAACGAAAAGAACAGCCCCTTAGTTTGTAATTAAAAAATATCTTTTTTAACTTGCATCAATTGTTTTAGAAGGAAAAAAGAAATAGTTTTTGAGTTTTTTTTTTTTTTAACTCAACTTGCCCAGAAAATTGTCACAAATATTTGTAATGTGTTTTGTCATTATTCACACGCTATATGATAAAATTTCTCAGAAGATTGCCCATCGTAAGAGTGATCCGTAGTAACCAGGCTTAACTAAGGGGATTTTAAGAGTGGACTTTCTGGAGAAAAAAAAAACGAGATACACCTTTTGCAATATAAAGTCATCATTTCGATTCCTCTAAGCCTAGATCATACCTAAAGTGTTACAATTCCTTCGCAAGAAAGTCTTATAGAAGTCATCTTGCTGTAGACATTGCATGACATGTGAATGCTCCTGCAAGACATTAAGTCTTATGCAAGTCATTTCATTTTGGGATGATCAATCTCATTATGCTTGCCACACATTTTATCGACCAATCCATATGTTGATTGATCCAAAACTAGTCATATGATGTATGGTAAGTTTGTTCATGAAACCCCAAAATCTTCTCCAATATTGTGCATTTTTCTAGACACAACTGAGATGAATCAAGTGCTTTTTGAAATGAACTATTACATTGCACAAAGAGATGGAGCCTTTGACAAGTTGAGGGCTCCATATCTGGGCTGGGCTCGTCTAATGATTGATTTGCTATTGATGATTGCTCCAATAGAGAGTCCTGCCCATAGTTTGGCTTCTTGGTTATGGTTTCTAAAGTTGGGCCATGGAGTGGCCCAAAATCTTGTTCAACAAACATTGCATTTTACTTTTTCTTGGCCCAAGTCCGATGGATATTGTCCTCATTTTATCACTAGTAAATGCTAATGTGTGCGTCCAAAGCTTATACTATTATTTATGCATTATTGTCAAAAATGGTTGGCAAGCCAGGCCATCGATTGGACTCCTATATAATGATAATCCAATGAGGCTCTACGTAGACTCATTGAAGAGGGAGGGGGAGAACAAATAAGAGTTGAGATTCAATGTTGGCCTAAAGTATTGCTGGAATATAAAAGTGGGTATTGTCTTGAAATTGATGAAATTCAAAACATATGATAGTGGGTGTTGTTTCACATTGATGAAATTAAAAGACTTGAGTATGTATATAAACTTGTGAGTTACTCTACCTATTGCCAATTGGTTTTGGGTTGGAACCTCATTTGAATTTGTATACAAGACTTGTTTGATTAACGCCCAATTTATATAAATTTTTTTTTAACAAGTATCGACTTTTGCCCTCCGTTCATCAAATCATAGTTATGTCATTTCTTAGAAATTGATCACTATAACTGGACTTTTACCTCTTTTGTTTGTCATGTTTTTTTAGTTAGTAGCTTACTTTAGCTTATTGTTTGGTTTTATGGTTTGGCCTTTTTGTTATTGTGATTTAACCTATTTGACTGACAAATATCCAAAAAAAGAAAAGACGGGGATAAAATTCTTCAAAAAAAGGCATTAGTACACCACACACATGTGATGGTCACATGGTATAACTAATTTATTCTTCCCGAATTATCAAAACATGTTATTCCAAATGTTTCAAATACAAAATGGCTCGAATAAATAAAAGAAAATTTTCTAAATAGATCTTTACAATGGAAAAAGATGGAACAACAATGAACATTTTTTCCAATTATTTCTAAAAGCCAAGAAGGCTTATGAAAGGTAGTGACAATATTGAAGGAAACCATAAAGACACAACCAATTAATCAACACCACTTAAACACCTTCACTAGTCATAAAATACTTGCCACAAGTAAAGAAACAAATGCGTGGGGATAGGGGTGGACAGATTATATTCATTCAATTAATTTCAATACAACAGTACATTCTTCTATCCACTTTGCATATCTCATTGCATATCCATTTTTCTTCTCTAATTTCATGGTATTAGAGCACAGACTCATTTAATTGTTTCTCTATGGATTCGAACAATGCGAATCAAAATGTCATCATACCAGAACCTCCAAACACAGATGTCTTCAATCCTTCACATGATCTATTTCTTCATCCCTCAGACAATCCTAACAACATCCTTGTCAATGATCTGCTAAATGGTAAAAACTATGGCACATGGAAGAAATCCATGGAAATAGCTTTAATCGCCAAGGACAAACTAGGTTTTGTTCTTGGTACCTACTCCAAGCCAGATGCGCCTTCTCCCTTGTTGAATCAATGAGACGAGGTGATAAGATGGTAATTTCTTGGTTACTTCATGCTGTGGAGAAACGAATTTCAGATGGCATTATGTTCTCAAGTTCCTCAAGGCAAATCTTGGTGGATCTTGAGCAGCGTTTTGGTCAGTCTGATGACACAAAGTTCTTCCAAGGAAAGAAAGATCTATACTCAATTTCTCAAGGTAATCAAGATATCGCTACTTATTTCACTGAAATCAAAAAATTATGGGATGAACATGATTCAATGCTGCCAGTTTCGACTTGTTCTTAGGGAATCAATTGTGCTACTTACAAATATCATCAACAAATAAGGGAAAAAGAACAATTGATTCAGGTGCTTGTGGGATTGAATGATGTTTACAAAGGAGTCAAAGGCAACATTCTTATGTCTAGACCTCTGTCTAATGTTAGTGAAGCTTACTACATGCTTCTTCAAGAAGAACATCAACGAGATATGTCTTCTGAGTTTCATATTTATGCCTCAGTCTGCTGCTCTAAATTCCAACTTTAATTACAGTCATAGTCAAGATTCCTTGGGTTTGATGGGCAAGAATATGGGATATAGCAATTTTGGTGATAAGAAAGCTGCCTATAATGGATATAATGGTGGCAGTCACAGTAGCAACAATAATGGGAACAATGATTTTGCTTCCAACAGAAACAATGGCACCAACAGAAGGCAACAACTCTACTGTGATAACCACAAAATTCCAGGACATTCAGTTCAAAAATGTTACAAGATACATGGATATCCACTAGGACACAGGCTATACAGAGGAAAAAGGGTTGTAACATCTGTGACGCAAGAGCAAGAAGGAGCTTCTTGGATAGAAGATATCCATAGGGTAGAAAATCATAACACTCACAACACTTCTGCCATCTCACTGCCTACTGTATGTGCAAAACAATATCAACAGTTGTTAACTCTTCTCAGTAAGCAAACTACTGAAGGATTTAGTTCAGATTCAGTTGGGACAGGATTCTTGGCAGGTACTAAACTCTTCTGTTTTCTCACATCTTTTAAAAGTGGTGATTGGATTATAGATAGTGGTGTTAGTGACCACATCATACCACACCTTAGTCTACCGACCTCAGTACAACCATTGACAAGGCCAGGGATCATCACTATGCCTAATGGCAAACCGTCTAAGATTACTCATGTTGGATCAGTTCAGCTTAATTATACTCTGATGCTATCCAATGTTTTACATGTTCTAAACTTCGAATTTAATCTCTTATCAGTTAACAAATCATGTAAATAAATTGCTGGCACAATGACATCTACACCTAATGATTGTATTCTACAGGGCCTCATGTCACAGACTGTGGTCCTTGGTACGTCCAAAGAGGGATCATCCCATGTTCAACATTCAGTCACTCATAATACAGCTAGCACAACAGCAAACAAAGAGTCATTGGCATTACAGGCTGGAATGTAGCAAATACTTCATCAGCCACAGCTCCAACAAGACACTCCTTTCTCAAAAATAGATTTATGGCATTTTAAACTAGGGCACTTATCCATTGAAATAATGCAGCATATTGGCTTGCCTTGTAATAAAAGGAAACCTACTACTATATGTTTAGTTTGTCCAAAAGCAAAGCTCCATGGGAAGTCTTTTCCATTAAGTAGTACAAGAGCATCTAGTATTTTTGACCTCATCCATGTAGACATATGGGGATCTTATAGATGTCCTACATATGATGAGTACAACTATTTTCTTACAATTGTTGATGATTACTCACGGGCTACTTGGGTACATCTAATGTCCACTAAAAGCAATGCATTCCTTTTGCTCCAGAGTTTTATTGTTTTTGTTGAGAAATAGTTTGGTGCTTCAGTCAAGACCATTAGATCAGACAATGGGTTAGAATTTTAAGCCAATTCAGCTCTTCAATTTTATGCAAAAATGGGCATTATACATCAAAAATCTTGTGCAGATACACTACAACAAAATGGCATTGTAGAAAGAAAACACAAACATCTATTGGAAGTAGCTGGAGCACTAATGATACAAGCTAACTTTCCTCAAAAATTTTGGAGAGAAAGCATTTTAACTGCTGTGTATCTGATAAACAGATTCCCTACACCTATTCTACACCCCAAGACACCCTTTGAACTTCTTTATAATGAAAAACCCTCATAGTCCCACTTACGAATGTTTCATGCTTGTGTATGCTCCAATGCACAAACCAGCTGGTGCAACCTGGTTACTTTACCTTCAAACTACATGGCTTGCCTATTTGCCCCAGAAGAATTTCCAGAGCCTACAACCCGTGAATAGGCTGCTAAACACCCAGGTTGGGTAGAAGTTATGAACAATGAAATAAATGCCTTACAAATCAACAACACATGAGGAGTTATCAATCTTCCCCCCAATAAAAGAGCAATCAGTTGCAAATGAGTTTACAAAACCAAACTCAAATAAGATGAATCCCTAGAAAGGCTAAAAGTTAGATTTGTCATCAGAGGATTCACTCAAAAATATGGTATTGACTACCAAGAAATCTTATTACATGTAGTCAAAATGTCCACCATCAGAACAATCACGGCATTAGCAACAACAAAGAGTTGGAATATGTCTCAATTAAATGTGAACAATGCATTTTTACATGGAGAATTAGATAAAGAAGTCTACATGTAAATGCCAAAAGGAGTTCCAAACCCAGGAAACAAAGTATGTAGACTGAAGAAATCCCCGTATGGCCTCAAACAAGCAAGCAGACAGTGGTTCAGCAAACTTAAAGATACCCTTCTCTCATTGGGATACATTCAATCCAAGAAGGATTATTCTTTATTCCTCAACAAAACATCTACCAAATTCACTGTTATAGCAGTTTATGTGAATGATATTCTTATCACAGGTTCAGACTATGAGGAAATACAACATGTGAAGCATTGTTTAGATACAAAGTTTGGAATCAAAGATCTTGGACAACTACACTACTTTTTTGGATTGGAAGTAAATCAATCACAGCACAGTGTGTTATTGTCTCAGCAAAAATTCACCAAAGAGCTACTAAGGGACTATGGCATCACTATCAGTAAACAAGTTAGCACACCTTTACCTCTCAATAGTAAATTGCTCCCTAATGAAGGGACACTCCTAGATGACCCTACAATCTATAGAACCCTAGTTGGTAAGTTGAATTTTCTTACACACACCAAGCCAGACTTGAGCTACTGTTCAAATCCTCAGGCAGTTCTTTCAAAATCCAAGAACTAGCCATTTACAAGCTGTTACACGTGCATTAAGCTACATTCAAGGGACAACAACAAAAGGCATTCTGCTCAAAGGTGCAGATAAACTAAAACTGCAGGCTTTTTCTGATTCAGACTGGGTAGCATGCCTAAGCTCCAGAAGATCAGTAACTAGATACTTAATACTACTTGGATCATCACCCATCAGTTGAAAATCTAAGAAACAAGGCACTATTTCCAGAAGCTCCTCAGAAGCTGAATATAGAGCAACGGCCCATGCTGCCTCTGATGACACTTGGTTGGTAAGATTACTTGAAGAACTTGGTGTCAACAATCTTGCCCCTGTCGCACTCAACTGTGACAATCAATCTGCATTACATATTGCTCACAACCCAGTCTTCCATGAAAGGACCAAGCACATAAAAATAGATTGTCATTAGGGAAGGGAGTTACACCCGAACCCGAAAAACTCGCCCCAAACCCGCCCCATTTATAGCGGGTATGGGTACGAAATTTTGGGGAAAAATGGGTATGGGGCGGGTATGGGTATTGCGTTTGAAAATGGGTATGGGTATGGGTATGGATTTTTGAAACCCGTACCCGATTGTGTACCCGATTTGCTAGTAAAACGCGACCAAAATACGGTAAAATTCAAAGATAAATATTTGGCATGAAACTCTACGTGTATATTATTTATTTATGTAGAAATGAAAAATTAACTTTTTTTACATTTTTAACTTTTATGAGTTTATCTGACATAAATTTTAGTAGCATCGCTTGAAATTGCCAATCAAATATACCGTGTATGCAAATGTGGGTTGAATATGGGTGACACTTTGCGCACTCTATATATACCCGAATAAAACCCGTAAACTCGAAAAACCTGATGGGTATGGGTATGGGTACAACCATCCAAAACCCGATGGGTATGGGTATGACTTTTGAAAATGGGTATGGGTGCGGGTATAGCTCAACCCGCCCCGAACCCGCCCCACGCCCATCCGTAATTGTCATTTTACAAGAGATAGAGTTCTTGAAGGTCTATTACAACTAAATTACACACCCACTACATCTCAGCTTGCTGATGTTCTCACCAAAGTCCTACCTGGACCACATTTTCAGGATTTATTATCCAAGCTTGGTATGGTTAATGTGTCATACCATTCCAGCTTGAGGAGGGAGGGGGGGGGGGGGGTTGACAAACATACCCCTTCTTCCACACACAATGTGGCTGCTTTGCTGTCTCAGTGGATAACTAACTGTTTTACTTAGTTAAGTTGAAGCAGTTAACAAAGCGTTCCAATGTAAATTAGCCTGGAAGATCCTTTCCAACTCTTCTAGCATCTGGGTTAGATCCATGAATGATAAATACCTACATTCAACTGGGTTTTTCCAGTATGCCAGAAAACCCACAGACTCGCCAGTCTGGAAGAGCATCCTTAGTTGTAGAGACCTAATCAAACAAGGTCTTATTTGGAAAGTAGGGAATGGCGAAAGCATCTCCTTCTGGGTTGATAACTGGATAGAAAATAAGAACCTCGTCGATATCCTTCAGGTTGATATTAATCAGGTCAACCAGCCGCTTGCGAAGGTTTCTGAATTCATACTGAAAGGTCAATCTTGGAATTTTGAGAAACTTAGAGATTGTTTGGGAAATCATCCCATAGTCGAAAAAATTAAAGGGATTGCCATTCCGATGCATAATATACCGGACTCATTTTGCTGGGGTTTAGATAGCTCGGGCAACTTTAGTACCAAATCGGCTACTTGGCTGGCACACGAAAAAAGTAATTTTGATGGTTCGGCATGGCCACTGAGGTGGATTTGGCAGATAGATACTATGCCCAAAATCAAATTCTTTCTGTGGCAATTATGTCATAAGGCAATCCCGGTTCGTGGGATTTTGCTCCGACGAGGTATGATCCTTGATCCCGGCTGCCCAAATTGCAACAATGATATCGAATCTATTGAACATTTACTATGTGATTGCCAGATAACAAATAAGGTTTGGGAATTAGCGGATTCTCACCACTGGTTCCCAATACAGTATGCACCTGTTGGTTGCCAAGATGTTATTGATGGATTGAACAAAATAAGAAGTTCTCACAATGCTATATTGTTACAAAAGTTCTCTTTCCTTGCTTGGAGTATCTGGAAAGAAAGGAATGCAGTAGTGTTTGATAAAAAATTTTTTATCTCTGGTAGATGCCTCATCAGGGCTAAGAAGGCTTATGCTGAATGGAGAATCCGCACTTGTATGGCGGAAGACCGTTTTCACAGGGGAGCTTCTTCTTCTTCCCCTGCCTCTTCCTTCAAGTTGGTTCGTTGGAATACTCCACCCCCAGGGTTCATCAAACTCAACTTTGACGGTTCGGTTGTCAACTCAGCAGCAGCAGGGGGGTTTGTATTACGTGACTGGATGGGTAAAATTGTCAAAATCGGAGCGGCAAACTATGGGCGAACTTCAATTACTGTTGCTGAAGCAAGAGCCCTGCGGGATGGAATCAAAGCAGCACATCAGGCTGGCTTCCACAATCTCTGTATTGAAGGAGATAACCGCACAGTGATTCAGGCGGTGCAAGGTCTGAGCGGTGTTCCTTGGGTTATTTCTACACTCATTGAGGATGTATGCACTTGGATTCGGCAAATGCCCCAGGTTCATATCCACCATATTTACCGAGAAGCGAATATGGCGGCTGATTGGCTCTCCAAGTTTGGCCACACTATCACGGACTGCTTCTCTTCCGATACTTGCAGTTTCTCTGAGCTTAGTTCTATTCTGACTGCGGATGTAGTTGGGCGTACTCTTGTGAGAAGAGGCGCCTAACGTTGGCAGTTTCCTTTTACCTTTGTGAAAAAAAAAAAACTGTTTTACTTAGTTTGTGACATTCCTCACGCTGGCAATAAGATAGGAGTTAGTTATAGCTTCTTTCATCTTCTTTCCCCTTCTTATGAAGCCTAGCTTAGTGTATATATAAGGAAGCCCTTATACAGATTATATTCATTCCATTAATTTCAATACAACAGTACATTCTTCTATCCACTTTGCATCTCTGATAGCATATCCATTTTCTTCTCTAATTTCATTTTATAGCCTTATGTAGTTATGTATGCTTGCTTTTATTTTAATAAATAATCTCCACTAAAAAAAAAAAATTCAATAAAACCCACACACATATTCCAACCCAAAGAATTAAACTTATTTGCCTACTTTGGTGGTAGATTTTTACCGACCTCCCATCTCTAATTAAAGCTTCATATTTCACACTTAATTACATCACTTTCACTTTGGCATATTTCTCTGCGAGACTTCAGATAGAGCCGTTGAGGTGTCTCCTTCGTTATTTGACTTTTGCTATGCACAATTAAGGAGGGGATTCACATGAAGTTAATCAAATATCACATAAGGATTAAAACTTCTAACTAAACTAGCAAACACAAATAAAAGTAACACAAAAATGCACCTATTTTGATGCGAAAATTTTTATTTTCAGATGGTTGCATTTCATTTTATGAGTATTATTAACGACGAATCAGATATGACGATGAATTTGTATCAAAAATCACAATCCATATGGATTGTTATTTTCACAAATTTATAAACCACTTTATTCACTCCTGATCATAGCTTAGGTCACAATAGATCAACTCAATAGTATGAATGTTGAAGGAAGGTGTCATTAATACATTATTAATTAAGATGCAAAATTTGGTAGTCACAACTAACTTAGTCAAATCCAGCCAACACAGGTTGGTTCAAGTGGTTTGACACTTGTTTCTCTTGAGCAAGATTTCGAGTTCGAGTTTTGTGAACTGAGAAAATCTGCAATGGAAGAGCTCTACCTGTTATTGGGCCAACAGTAGCTCGACTCCAGTGAAATGGAGGATCTAAGACAAAAAAAAAAAAAAAAGCTTAGTCAAATCCAAGTACAGGGCTACATAATTACATTGCTTTCTTAGTTAGCTTGCCTAACAGGGGAAATTAATTTGTTTTGTGCTATTTTGACAACGTTAATTAATTAGTTGGTCGTTATGCAAATGCAAGCTGATGTACTACCCAAAGAATTTAATTCAACTAATTAGGCGGTGTTCATTAGTCTGCTGTACCACTCCCAATTAATCCATCTTTTTTGGACATATAAGTCCATGTTGTCAATTTTAAGATTTCACTTTTTGCACCAAAAAAAAATTGATTTACTTTTTAACTTTTCAAAGATAACTTTAAGAATTTTATCACTCAAACTAATTGATATTTATATTTCTTTTTTTTAATCATCGATAATACAGTAAAATTAGAAATGCGGACCTATAATTAGGCTAAGAGATACAACAAACTCTCAGTATGGGTCCCGCTTTTGCAGGGTCTGAGGAGATTCAGCTGTAGGTAATCTTACTTTTACCGGTATTCCTACCCAATAGAGAGGTTGATTCCATATAATTAGGCTAAGAGATAAAACAAACTAAACTAAGAGAAATGCAATTGCACATAACTTTGGTTTGGGGGGGGGGGATATTTGGCCTCTCCTCAATAATGAAGCGCGCAGTTGTTGATTTATAGAGATACAACTCTCTACTTATAAGTTCTTTTTTTTTCTTTTGTTACGAATCCAAGATTTTATTCAAGAAAAACAAGTCGCAAATTGCTTTTTTTTTAAAAAAAGATAGTTAACAATGGGCTACCCTTAGAACCCCTACTTCAGGGTTACCAAACAGGGTTGGCGCGCGAATTGGTTGCAATCTCGAAGAACTCCATTTCTAGATGAGATTTCGTTCGACGTGAGCATCAAACCCACGACCTTCGTTCGAGAAGCAGCCTAAGAGCCGATTGATCGAGTTGAGCTCACTTAGTAGTGTCAAATCACTTAAATCTATTATATTGATACGTAAAAATTTAGACACATAGACACAGGTAACTATGGAGGAAGGCCAACGTGCAACTTGCCTAAAACTATGACAATATATAGTCATGCATGAATAGTAATCTAGCATGTACGATGGAGAAACCACTCCTAAAAAAACCAAGGACAACCCGATGTACACGCATCATGCGTTCAATGGAGAAACCACTCCTATGTACTTGATAACCACTTATTTCTGTAAGTTTAAGTTACAACATCGAATTAATTAATTACATCATTACACTAATTAAACTAGATGTGTAGCTTGCCACCTGCCACTTAAAGCACTATGGTAAAGCTTTTCCACCTGCCAAAATATTATTCTGCCAAGCATATCTAACCATTGATTTTTCTCCACCTAGTGAATTTTCAATAAATGGCCATCTCTTTCAACATGCCACAAAATTAACATAATTTCTACTTTTTCAAGCCTATAATTCTTCCAACTAAACAATTGTCACCTCAAAAATAAATTGCACTCTGCATTCTACAAGACCAATGTCGAAAATGTACGTACTAGACGAAATATGAACATGAAGGGGTGAATTTGATCTACAAAATTCGAATATAAGAGTATTTTATTAGATACATTGAGCTTAATTACTAACTTAATAACATTCATTTAAGTTTTTGTATGTAATAAATTTTAAAACTTTCTATAACAGTGAACATTTTTCTTCGTAACCTATCCATCTAAACTTATCCTTCACCACTGAACACGACGTACTACAATTAGCAGGATTCATCCTTGATAAAATCTACGTCTTTATAGTTGTATAAAAACTTGGCATATGTTATGTTACAGGAAATTAATATTACATGCGTTTTTATACATATATAAATCGTGCAAAAAAAAAAAGTATATATGATTGAATGCGTGATGGACTTTTGCGGCACTAATGGCGTTGTAACTCGTTGATTGATAGGAGCCTTAACCTTTGGGAGGTTCTAAATCTAAGATGCACCAAACTTCCATTGTTTCCTTTCCACGAGTCACAACGTAACTATGGTTGACAAAAAGACGACCCAATATTCAAAAAGTAATCAATTAAGTCCAACTGAAAACTCCTTTCATGTTCTCCACACTGACTCATATACATGTCCATATGTTGTCCCAAGATCTTGGCAACTTTGCCCTAGCTAGCTACATCCAACTATAAATACTTGCCCCCTCTGAAAGTATTTGCACAACCACCAGCACTATAAGAGTAGCAACAATATTCAAATATATATCGATCCTTGGGTGATCTATAAAGCCATGGGTTGTCTTTCTAGCTTCTACTCCCTTGCTGCCCTTGCTCTCCTCTCCTCCCTTTTGGTGCAGGGCACACTAGGTAGGATTACTTTCTGTATCATTGGATGGTCGTCTAATGCTTTATATGATATAATACCTGGTAAAACGGAAGTTTATGAGTTAAACTTCATTTAATTTGATCGAGTTAAAATGGGACAGTGAAGTATGCATGTTGGATTAGGTTCTACATATATATACACTAACATAAGAGTTACATGCTTGGATTTAGGTATGCCATTTGCCTATGTGATGTCGGCATTGGTTAAACCAATTTTAAAATTGTTGGGTTTAATCAATTGAGTTTGTACTAGCTAGGTTAACCATCTTAATATTCGGTACGTATATATGAGTGATCAAGACAATTAATAGAGATAATATCTGCATATGCTTGGGTAGTACTAACCTTGTTTGGGTTGATCTGTACATGTATGTGTAGGAGACATAACATGCGAGCAACTCAACAAGGAGGAATGTGCATTCGCAGTGGCATCTTCAGGCAAGCGTTGTGTGCTAGAAAAGTATGTTCGAAGGAGTGGGGAAGAAGCCTACAAGTGCACAACCTCAAACATAGAGGCTGACAAGTTAAAGGACTTGGTCGAGACCAACCAATGTGTCGAAGCTTGTGGGCTTGATCGTGATACTCTTGGAATCTCCTCTGACTCTTTGCTTGAGTCTCGCTTCACCAAAAAGCTTTGCTCTCCACAGTGCTACCAGAGCTGCCCTAACATCGTTGATCTCTACTTCAATCTTGCTGCTGGTGAAGGTATATGTACCATTGCCTATAACATTCATTAACTCGGCAAATTTCGGATGAACAAAGTTATATGGATGATAACCTACGTAGTAGGTATTCTACATATGGTTTTTAAATATAGGATCGAACAAAACCAGTTTATCTATAATTTTACAATTCAACGGCAAGACTGCTACATGAGACCCTCCGGCCTCCACCACCCCGCCTGACAGCAAAATTATTGTGATATTGAACCTGTATTTGGTTTGTAAAATTTAATATGCATAACTAATTAATTAACCAAATTAAACTGATGCAGGTGTATTTCTGCCGAATCTATGCGAGACACAAAGTAAAAACCCTCTGAGAGCAAAGGCCAAGATCAAAAGCTCTGGGATCAATCCAGTGGTGTTATCTGATGCTCCATCTATTTCTCCCATTTCTTCTGCAGGTTTCTTGGGCTCCCCAGTTGTGCCTCCTAGTTACTAGGTTGCTGCTATATATGTAATCTTCAAGCAAATAGTGCAGGAAAAATAATGTGAGGTGTGTCACATGGTATCCCAAAGTGTATTACTACTTAGTGTTTATTGTACTTGATCATGCATGTATGTCATGAGGAGCGATATATATTGTATCATTTGAGTTTGTTCTAATAAGCGAACTTTCATGGATCAGTTATTATGTACTTATACGTTGGAATCAATGGTTATTAACTGCATTGCAAAGTCTAATTACTGATACATTGAGTATGTGATTTCAGAAATTAAGAAAAAATATGGATCAAATATTGTTGGGTTCCCTTCATAATTGGTGGGACCCATGCAAGAATTGACAAAAAAATCACCAAAGTCATCTTGTTGCTACACCGAATTGGATCAGAAGATGAAGTCTTCTTTGCATGCTATGCCTAATGTCGCGGGTTGGTAATTCACTTAAACTCAAGCAAACACACTTGGGATCCTTCCGTAGTTTGCTAGTAAGCCTTAATTACTGATGCTTAACTTAGACTTAAGAAGTTAAGTAAGCACACACACGCTCAAGAGAGCTAGAGAGAGAAAGTAGGGAGAGAGTGTGTTTGGGAGAATATTTTGTATTGCACTTGAAATGCTTGGTGTACAAATTGGCTCCCCTTGAGGGTATATATACACATCGACCTCCTCAATGAACGGTGGAGATCGATTTGATCCTACAGCTAAGATCGTACATCCAAAATATTCTATACAAATATTTAGAATTCTACACAAGTGCGAAATTATGTGGAATCCTCTGAAACTATCGAGAACATACTTTAGAGAAATCTAGAGAAATTCAAAACATTCTAGAATATTTTGTAACGGTCCGTGACACTAAGCCTAGGTGAATAAAAATTACCAAGGCATTTAACATTTACACCACATTCTTCTACCATTACACTTAATGGCATTTGTAAAAGGAAGATTCTGATGGACTTTGTGTGCCATTTGCAGAGCAAGTTGTTGACTTCCTAAGCATAGCCAAGGATCTTGTTGACTCCCCATAAAATGGGGGTTTCGGCTAAATAGCAAGGCATCCCATTAAAAAAATAAAAAAAATAGAGAAATACTAACTAGTAAAAATAACTCTAGTTAGTGAGTGTATACCACCAAAAACACGAGAGGGAATTCCACCAAAATTAGGTAAGAACAATTTTGCATTCCATCCCAATTAAGAGGGTGAGATATTGAACGTATCCTCTAATTTTTTAGAGGAGATCATTTGTAATCCTACTATTTCAAATAGTGCAAGTATTCTTCGGACTTACAGTCCCGTGATTTTTCCCCTCGTGCTGGAAGGTTTTTCACGTTAAAATTTCGGTGTCTGCATCTGTTATATTTTCATAATTTTTATTGCACATCTTAAAATTAAACAAAAAGGAAAAAAGGTTCACTTCCACTATATAGACCTGTCTTTTCCCAACAAAGGTCAAGTATGAGAATCGCGGTTTATTTTGGAGGTTAAGGGACAACAGAATTTAGTGGTAAGAAGCAAAAAACTGTTGAATGTAGACAATTGTAAGTATATGTATAAAAGAATATATTAATAAGTCTATTGTGTCGTTAACGTATACCTATATATATTAAGAAAATGGTGAATCCAATCTAATTGTAATTACGAGGGATCTTAAGGTGGATACACTAAAAATGTTTTGTTATCATTATAAACCTCCCAAAAAAAAAAAAGATCAGTAGTAGTTAGCGATGATTCTACCATGGTTAACTTTTTTTTCAACTATCATAGTTGAAATTGATAACAGTCCTTGATTTTATTTACAAAATCCCAACCGTTGAAATATTTAAAGAAACCAGTTACCTTTTTAAGAGAACCAGTTAACTTTTTCACACCAATAGCAATTCCCATGCTCTACTGCAGTGAGGATAGCGAACCATGAATACACGGGAAGGAGAGAGAAGGGGAGAAGTCAGTGAAGTCTGGATAGAGGGGAAAAGAGAGAGAGAGAGCGTGTGAAATCAGTAAATGGGGACCTGTTGGTGACCGGCTATAGCAGGTCATTTTTTTTTAACGGCTGAGATCTATATAAATTATATCAACGGTTACAACAATTTCAACTATGATAGTTGATTTTTTTTTTCAAATATGGTAGAATTTTCATAAAAACTTAAAACAATTTGGAGTTTTTAATATTTTAGACCGACCGAGATTAAAACCGAACCCGACATTCAAAACGTGATACATATGGGCCCCAAACAGAAATTTATTTCTGGCTTGTTTCTTTTCAAAATGAGATTTTTATTGCACATGTTCAAAAGTGGTTTTTTTTTTTTTTGTTGGTCCGTAGGAGCCACAAAGGGTAATACAATACAATTATAATACAATTGGGGAGGGGAATCAAAAGTGGTTCTTTTCATAAGCACTAGGAATATTTCTTTAAATAAAGTGAATCATTGAGATTAATCACAGATAATGTACTTGGCTGGTACGAAGTTAAAATCAATATTAAAGGAGGATATAAATTAGATTTAATAATCCAAGAACACTAAAAATAATTTCTGGGTGAAAGATTAAGGGGGGTATGCGACCCATTTTTGCCCGCCATTAGTTTCGAACACTTTTACCCACTAGTAGCTTTAACTAATGACATGCGGTAAAGGTTAATTCGCACTCCTCGAGGGCGATGACGCGGATCACCATTGTTGTCAATGCTGCAGTCGTTACAATTATTTAGGGTGTGTGTGTTTGATAGGGATGAAAATTATTTTTTTGAAAAATAATTTTCTTATTTTATGATGTTTGGTAAAATAAGGGAGGAAAATTTGTTTTCAGTGGAAAATCCTTTTGCTTAGAATGAAGAAAAATATGTTTATTTTGAATAAAACGTAAATTGATTTTATGTTTTTTGGGCTCTTACACGGCCTTACATTCTTTATGTTTTCTGTGTCTATTTCCTCAACATATGATTCGAAGATTAAGGTCGTGACATATGGTCTGAAAATTACGATAGCATACTGAAGATTTGCAAAGTTATATTATGCCGGCATCAACGCCGATGATAGCTTCATCGAAATCAAAAATGCTCTGCAATCTGTTGTCAAGGTTAAGAAGTTAGAGAAGCTTACCCGGGTTTTCTTCTTCTTTGTTTGGATTCCTACTTGAAGGTGGGAAATCAATAAGTGTTGCTAGCATCAAATTGCAGGCAGTATGTAAGATAAAAAAATTGACAAATATATATATTGCCACAATTGATCTAGATAACACCACTATTGCAATATCACTCCCAAAAGAAAAAATATATATAAATTCTCATTTTTTTAAATTTCTTGCTTATTTTTTGTGTTTCATTCATGTGCCTCTTTTTAACTTTTTTATTCATTTTTGCGAATCAAACTTATTTTCTAGAAAGTTCATTTTTCCTGTTACCGAACAACTAAAAATATGAGCTGAAAACTCATTTTACATGGAAAATTATTTTCTAAAAAAATAATTTTAAACCCTGCCAAGCACACCTTTAGACCTGAAGTCACTGCCAACAAAACCGCATTACACATCAGATAGAGCCTCCACGTACATAGCGGTTGGGATGGATGAACCAGTGGGAAAGGTTGAGGTACTCTTTCACCTATACTGGACTCAGAAGCGTATGGTTTGTAAAATGATAGCCTCGCCCTTCCAAATCTCAGCTGAGCTACTACACTAACCCTTCGGGCACGCATCATCTCAGGTTCTCAACACTGGATAATACCTGTACTTAAGTCCAAAAAAAAAAAAGTGAGGTGGACAATGGGTGGGATACTTTATATTTATTGTGTCAGACATAAAAACTCATTAAAAAAAGTCAATATTTAATCAGATCGATGGTTAACATATCCGTTTCAAATTCAAAACCAAATTCATAACCTCAAAGTTCTGCTGTCAGGCGGTGTGATCGGATTTCACCCCATATATGGAAAATTACGAAAGGCTGACTCTATTAACCCTATATGTCAAAAACCGTTAATTACCCAGAGGAAAATGAAATCTCAAAAATAGATTACCCACCACTCCCTAGAGAGGAAAATGAAATTTCATTGAAAGACAATTTGAATTGAAAAAATAGTTCAAACCTGCCTTCAAACTATGGACTCAATAAACATATCCATCTATAATAAGTTAATGAAATAAGTCAGGTTAGTCCAGTAAGAACCTGCCAAACATTATTGTCAGCTTGTAGCATCCTAACATCTAATCTTAGATTCCACCAAGACAAGATGCGGAGATGTTCTAAACAGTTTGATTACAACGACCAAAATCAAATTAGCCATGTGGAGGCGACCCAACACATTAATTCACATGGCGGAACCAACCAAGGCCAACTTATGTAATTAGTCAACTATGACCCAATTTCACACACTTCTTTAAGGGTGCGCCTTGACCCAAATCCATCCAACCCATCGGAACACCCTCCTCACTAGTGACTTGACAAGTCGAGGACCTTATTCATGCCAGCCGGTCTGGACCAACAAGTTGTATAGAGCTTCAGTAAATCATAGTTTGGCTCAGCCGAAGAACCATTACCAAAAACAACTCCAATATATGCCATGCAAGTCTCGGCTATCAGGGAACCAACATCAGGTGACAGCATATAGCTGAGCATCCGCAAAATGCATCAAAATTTAAAACAAGGATCAGGAATAAGAAAACTAAAAACAGAACACCAGCAAAGGGAAAGGGGGTCGCCGCCATGGCAAAGCTAACACAGCATCAACAACTTCCATAGGCATAGCCCAAGGTTGAGTTTGAAAACAAATCGATACCAAGGTCGGTCATCCTCTTGTCCGAATCCAAGCATTTCACTGGTTGCATATGTGCTGCAGTAAACTTGAGAAATGTCACTTGCTCTCATTAGATGCCAGATTCTCCTCCACACAGCTAAGTCCCAACATCTCTCCACCAAAATCTAGTCAATCGTGTGCACCCGGTAACCAACATTGAATCCTCCTCCAGGGTGATGAATTGGCAGGTCTTCCTTACCACGGAGATTGCAAGCCTTACAGCCATTTAAGCCTGAACTCACTGTAAACAAAAAGTCATCGAACAAAGTTGTACAACTTCAGCTAGTTTCAACTTCTAAAAATAAATCCAACAAATCTATAAAAGCATGCAGAAATACATATGTAATAGCCAAAGTGGCAGAGTGACTACGGATTGACCGCAAAACTTGCACTTCCAAGCATAGACTTTGGGGGAGAATGGTGCTGGAAACACGGTTTAAAACAAGCATATCAGTGTTTTGTGGATTGTGACCCGAGAAAGGGGGAGTGTGAGGAGAATAAGGCATTTGAGTCACAGAAAACTCCACCATCATATGCCATTAACCTCAGGAATTTTCTTTTGTTGACGAGTACAAAATAAACAAAATACACTAACCATCAGCTGCTAGAATTCAATGTGAGAAGCTCAGAAGCATTTACCTGAATCGCTTGGCCCCAATGCACAGACATTGGTGACCTTATAAGCTTTCTTCTTGTAAATATTGCCTTTCAACTCAGCAAAGAAGAGCTCTGCTTCAGCTGAATGATCATATTTCAGCTTGGCTTTGAAATTCGCATGGAAGCAAAAACTTGGAGACTCGATGAATCCAACACTGGTTACTACCTCAAGAAGCACACATTCAGGCACCTGATCCAACCCCCCCCCCCCCCCCAAACCAAAAAAAAAGAGAGAAAAAAGAGAGGAACAAACAGAACAACAGCAGGTGCAAACATATAATTAGTTGGTATTCTAATAAGGGGATTGAAAAAACATACTTAAGGGAGATGAAGCAAAGGAACCATATCGGCTTTGCCTATAGCGAAATTTGTATGTAGTAAAAGAAGAGACAAAAGAAAAACAGACTCCAGCTGGCTTCAGGTTTTTGTTCCAATAAGCTCGAGCCACTGCTGAACATCGGCGTGTTTGCTCATAAGACGAATCATCTCTCAGTCTTTTCTGTCTATTACGACCACAAGCATTTTTGCGAGCACACGAACTACTGCGGAGTTTGGAAGCCCCTTCCTCCTTAGGGCTGTTTTTAGTGAAACAAAGACAAACAACACACTTAAGAAGTGAACTGTGAACAGCCCTCAAAACTTATCAACCAGAACACAATGCCAATGGCATTGCCATAGTGAATTGAATGGATCGCAAACACGGATCAGACATCATGATCAAATATACCATGTCCCACAAATGATACCTTACCAATTAATAGCCGTCATATATATATATATATGCAATGCCACTGGCAGACCTCATGAAAGATATGATTAATGAGTTCAAGTCCATGCAGACTCTAAACAGATTTTTTGCCTTCTATTTACGGATACCGGGAAAAGCAAAACACAACCAACTAATCCACAGCAAACAGATGTAGAGACGATAGAATGACCGTACCAGAAACAAATAAATAGGCTGCCTTTCTTTGTTTCCAATGCGGCTACCTTTCCGACTCACAAAAACGAGGGGAAAAAAAAAACAGAAAAGAAAACTACGGCTGTCTGATTTGGGAGGACGAAGGTTTTCGATCATGACGCCGCCCCCGTCACCACCACCACCGCCACCGCAATTTCCCACCAATGAGTCGCGAGGAATAGCTTCACCTTTGTAAGCGTTCCTTCTTCCTCTTTCCCTTTTCTCTTTGAGCCTCGTCTATACGTATTTAAGCAGTTTGATTATCTTTTAGGGTTGTTCGCTCTCGTTTGATTTTTTAGGGTTTCGCTTTCTTCTGATTATTTAGGGTTTGTTTTTCTGTTCGAATGTTTTTGTGCTGTAAAACGCCATTACTTGTAAAGCAATGTTGGATACTTGGATACCGTCGCAGAATCTGGCCTCATTTTTGCTTTCCTTAATCTGCTTGGCTATCCCCATTATGCTTGCCTGACGTTTCACTTGCTAAATTCTGTAAACAAACTGATGAGAACCCAGTAATTTTCTGTTTGAGTTTCTTGCGTCTTTGTTGAAGAATGATCTGCGCTGCACCGCCAAATGCCAATAATCTGCCTCTGATTCTGATCTCTTGCATTTGCGTGTCTTTCTTGTACGGTCATTCTATGGTCTCTACATCTGTTTGCTGTGGATTAGTTGGTTGTTTTCCTTTTGCCGGCATCCGTAAATAGCAGGCAAAAATTCTGTTTAGAGTCTGCATGGACTTGAACTCATTAATCATATCTCTCATGAGGTCTGCCAGTGGCATCGCATATACATATGACGGCTATTAATTGGTATGGTATCTGTTCTTACCTGCTCGGTATCATTTGTGGGACATGGTGTATTTGATCATGATGTCTGATTCGTGTTTGCTATCCATCCGTTCACGATGGCAACGGCATTGTGTTCCTGGTTGATAAGTTTTGAGGGCTGTTCACAGTTCACTTCTTAAGTGTATTTTTTTGTCTTTGTTTCACTAAAAGCAGCCCCAAGAAGGAAGGGGCTTCCAAACTCTGCAGTAGTTCGCGTGCTCGCAAAAAGGCTTGTCGTCGTAATAGACAGAAAAGACTGAGAGATAATCCGTCTTATGAGCAAACACGCCGATGTTCTGCAGTGGCTCTGGCTTATTGGAACAAAAACCTGAAGCCAGCTGGGGTCTGTTTTTCTTTTGTCTCTTCTTTTACTACATACAAGTTTCGCAATATGCAAAGCCAATTTGTTTCCTTTGCTTCATCTCCCTTAAGTATGTTTTTTCAATCCCCTTATTAGAATACCAACTAATTATATGTTTGCGCCTGCTGTTGTTCTGTTTGTTCCACTTTTTTTCTCTCTTTTTTTTGGTTTTTTTTGGGGGGGGGGGGGTTTGGATCAGGTGCCTGAATATGTGCTTCTTGAGCTAGTAACCAGTGTTGGATTCATCGAGCCTCCAAGTTTTTGCTTCCATGTGAATTTCAAAGCCAAGCCCAAATATGATCATTCAGCTGAATTAGAGCTCTTCTTTGCTGAGTTGAAAGGCAATATTCAAAAGAGGAAAGCTTATAAGGTCACCAATGTCTGTGCGTTGGGGGCCAAGCGATTCAGGTAAATGCTTCTGAGCTTCTCACATTGAATTCTAGCGGCTGATGGTCGGTGTTTTTTGTTTATTATGTACTTGTCAACAAAAGAAAATTCCCGAGGTTAACGGCATATGATGGTGGCGTTTTCTGTAACTCAAATGCCTTATTCTCCTCACACTCCCCCTCCCCCCTCCCGGTCACAATCCACAAAACACTGATATGCTTGTTTTAAACCGTGTTTCCAGCACCATTCTCCCCCAAAGTCTATGCTTGGACGTGCAAGTTTTGCAGTCAATCCATAGTCACTTTGCCACTTTGGCTATTGCATATGTATTTCTGCATGCTTTTATAGATTTGTTGGATTTATTTTTAGAAGTTGAAATTAGCTGAAGTTGTACGACATTGTTCGATGATATTTTGTTTACAGTGAGTTCAGGCTTAAATGGCTGTAAGGCTTGCAATTTCCGTGGTAAGGAAGACATGCCAATTCATCACCCTGAAGGAGGATTCAATGTTGGTTACCGGGTGCACACGATTGACTAGATTTTGGTGGAGAGATGTGGGACTAGGTGTGCAGAGGAGAATCTGGCGTCTAACGAGAGCAAGTGACATTTCTCAAGTTTACTGCTGCACATATACAACCAGTGCAATGCTTGTCAGATAATCTAGATGCTGACTACTTGCGGTACTGTAGTTTATGACTTGAATCAAAGAACCATAATGGTATTTACTTTAAAAAAAAAGTGCATGTAAAGGAGTGTTTGTAGACTCGCAGGTGAAGTAACAAGACCATGGTTATTAGTAATTTTATGTGTGCATATCAAGTTCGACAATGCTTATGATTTTATTACTCAGGAGTGAGCTGATTAAAACTTGGATTCGGACAAGAGGATGACCGACCTTGGTATTGATTTGTTTTCAAACTCAACCTTGGGCTAGGCCTATGGATGTTGCTGATGCTGTGTCAGCTTTGGCATGGCGGCACCCTCAGCTCTTCCTTTGCTCTACATGAACAGGTCCTTCGGTCAGTAGTGAGGAGGGGTGTTTCGATGGGTTGGGGGGATTCCGGTCACAGCCGACCCTTAAAGAACCGTGTCAACTTGGGTCATAGTTGATCTATACATTTATAAGGGAGCCTGGTTGGATCTACCATGTGAATCAGACGGGGTAGGGTTGCCTCTAAATATGGCTAAGCTGACTTTTATCTATGATAACATTGAGTGAAGTCCTGCAGAACTCCTAGTGGAAGTCCTAAAATATAGATTGTTGAATCTAATCTCGGTTGAATGTGGCATTTGATGTCAAAATTCTTTCCCATTGAATCGTCATTTGGTCTCATCTCTCACATAGTAATGCATTTTTAAACCCTAGAATATCCTCAGAATTCACCTTAATTTGTCTATCAGAATGTTCTTATCGTGATTGCGTTTGGCAGATAATTTCAAGTTTGCAATCTTGTATCCCCCCTCTCTGCTCGGCATGTATGCTTACAACGCTTTAACATATATTTGACGCAAAGTTCATAAATGGAACGATTGAACTAATATTTTTCAACTCTAATTTGACGTTTTTATATACAGAGAAGGTTACAACAATTATTCAGCAGTGGCCATAACTTTATTCAACACATGAAATAGAAATTTTGGCTATTGAGTTGAGCAAAAGTGGTTAGGTGGGAGGTCGGACTGTGGGAGAAGGCAAAAGACTGGCCCAACAAGGATTAAGAGTGGGTTCAGAGGGGGAGGGGGTGCCGCCAAGACAAAGTTAACAGAGCGTAGTAATGAGACAAGCATATTACTCTTTATGGATTGTGACCCACGGAAGGGAGAGACCATGTAGAGAAATGAGCATTCAAGAGACAGAAAACCGAAACCATGACTAGCCATTAGACTCCAGATTCTTTTTTAATAACAAATACATAATAACAACAACACTAACCATCACACACTAGAAACACATAATAACAACACCACCAACCATCAGAGCACAATACGAGAAGCTTACAAGCATTTAGCTGAATTACCTGGTCCTAATGAACAGACTGTGCTGGTCTGATGACGTTTCTTCTTAACAGACTGTGGTGGTCTGACGACGTTTCTTCTTATAAGTATTGGCTTTCGACTCAGAACAGAAGAGCTCTGCTTGAGCTGAACGTTCATTTTTGGGCATGTCTTTGGAGTTCGCATGGAACATAAAACTGTAAGACGAGATGAAAGCACAAATGTCTACTGGTTCAACAAGCACATAATCAGGCAACTGACAAAAACCACATGCACAGACATATAATTAGTTGGTGTTTTAATCAGGTAATTCAAGAAGCATAGTTAAAGGAGGCGAAGCACAGGAACCAGATCAGTTATATACACACCGGAACTTTGAACTACTAAATGAGTGAACAAATGTACAGAAAACCAGAACCTTTCTGACTTCTGGACATTGTTCCAATAAGCCAGAGCCACTGCTGAACATCGAAAGTGTTTGCTTAGAAGGCGAATTTTCATTTCTTTGTCTCTTATGACCGGATGCCTTTTTATGAGCCCGTGAGCTGTTCGTGGCTTTGGAAGCCCCCTTCCTTCTTAGCCCTGGATTTCAGTTAAATAAACACGAACAATTTACTTAAGAAGTAAGCCACAAATGGCCCTCTACATATATAAACCAGAACACAATGCCGTTTGCATAGTCAATGGAAAGCAAATACTGATCGGACATCATGATCAAATATATCATGTCTAACAAACAATACAAAGAAGTAAGACCAAATACCCACGAATAGCGATCATTTACACGATGCCACTGGCAAGCCTCATGAAAACTATAATTAGAGTTCAAACCTTCTTAATCTTCCCCATGCTATCTTTTGGATCCTGGATTGACAGGGCAAACACAACCCACTAATCTGCAGCGAATAGATGTTTAGACAATAGAATTACCAAGTTCATTAAGAGCAGCATGCTATACTAGAGATAAACAGAAATAATAAGAATTCAGAATGAAGCAAATTATGAGCCTTTGGCGGCGGGGCTCAGATCATTCTTTAGTGACCCAAAATACTCAGATAGCAAATGATTTCATCACTTGTTTACAGAAGCTAGTGAGTGAAACTTCCAGCAACCATAATGTATGTAAATGGCACAGCAGATGAAAGAAAGCTAAATATTATCTAGGTTCTCTAAGAGCTTGTACCATTGTGGCATTGTTCTATTAGTAATGGCATAGATTACAACACAAAAGCACTTGAAACAAAATCTTAGGCAAAGGCAATCCTTTTGACAAAGTTTCACCCTAAGTTGTCATCATTAAGGAAAAGAACCCCACATTACAACAAAACTTTTGAAAACACAAAAAGGAAAGATGCACCCTAATGCCTGTATAATATATCCCCGCCCTCATATCCAACTGTGGTCCTGTTTGGACAAAATCTATGGGTTTGAACCCCTAACAACAATTCAACCCCTCATAGAAAGAACAAAATTGGGTACACGTCAACAAATTTTATATGAAATAATGACACAAAACATGATTTTGTTCTCTAATTACAATCAAGGATTTGCATTGATTTCTGAAAATCTGTCCATGAATTCGATCATTTTGGTAATTCATATACAAATTCATCAAGAGCAACAGAGATTTTTTGTTTGTTAAATACTGGGGTGGAGGTGATTAATATGGAAAACAGGAATTTACCCAGGTGAAGCTTTCTGTAGCAATTCATGTAGAAGGTGGCTTCTTTTTTTTGGGGGGGGGGGGGGGGGGGGGGGTTAGAGCAAACCGGGCATTACCAAAGAATAGACATGTCCTCCACCCATCAAAAGAACTTGCAAAGAATTGCTTGTATTAATGTCAAGTTTTTGTTCGATTGATTTGTTCATCCATTTTCAATTCCATATAAGATCCACCAGTAACTCCACTCCGGTGAAATGGATCGAGGATTAAAGATTCCAAAAAAAAGGACTTGTTATCTATTTTATGAGCTCGGACTACTGAATAGTTGAGTCATTTAATTGACTGCACTCCTTTTCTAAAGGATGACATTCAATTCGATTTAACATGTACGTTTATAATCAATTAGACAATAGACGCTATGCTTTCCTTTGCTGCATAGCTCAATATGCAACGGTCTCTTACTTTTATTTCCTTAACATTCTTCCAAACAAACTAAAAAAGGCGGTATAATATTGTGGAGCATAGAAAATCAAAACCGGGACTAGCTAGTATGTCCAGGGTTTCACTCTTAGGCATTTCTTTGGCATTCTTCCATTTAGGCTTTAATAAACAAAAACACCTGAGTTATTATTACTATTATTTATTATTTATTTTTTTATTTATTTTTTTATTTTTTATTATTATTATCATCATCATCATCATCATCATCATCATCATCATCATCATTATTGTTATTATTATTTCCTTAATTAATAGAAATACAAATTCTTGAATCCTACTATTAGACTTTTGGAGGGACACTAAACATGCATGGTGAAACACGGATTGCTTTTAGGAGGGTTCCGACTTCCATATGAATCGCCTCCTGAGGAAGGTCAAAGCCCATCATGCCATCGCCATCTTCCATCCATAATGAATCACTGCAGAAAGCTTCACCTGGGTAAATTCCTTTTTTTTTTTCCAGATTAGTCACTCCCACCCCGGAAAAAATTAAAGAAAAATCTTTGTTGGTCTTGATGAATATGTATATATGAATGACTGAGAGGCTCCAAGTGATGGACAGATTTTGGGAAAACCAATTCATTCAAACCCTTGATTGTAAATTTGTAATTCGAGAAGAAAACCATATTTTGTGTCATTTCATATAAAATTTGTTGAAATGTACCCAATTTGGCTCTTTCTATAAAGGGTTCAAGTGTTGGTCGAGGTATTATGAACCCATAGATTTTGTCCGTACTTGGATATGAGTGCAGGGCCTCTGTTTGTTAAGGTATAGTACCTTCTTCTGCCATGTTGTACTTATATTTACGTAATTACTGCCACCTGATCTATGTGTACTTCGTAGTTCAATTTTCGGCTGCTTATCCTTATCTAGTCTCATGACACAAGCTACCTTATTGATTTTGCTAGCGTGGAAAACAAGCTTCCCCAGTAGCAGTATTGCCTCAAAGGGTAGCACCCAGTAGCGCATGCCTCAGAGGGGTACTTACTTGTCATTCCAAACTCTTTCCTTCCCCCCCTTTTTTTCTTCATCTTTTTTTTTTCAATCCAAACTCTTGCAACGCCTCAAAGGGATACACCCAGTAGCGCATGAGTTCGTTTTTGTTTTTGCTTTTGTTTTTGGAAAAGGGGGTGCAAGCACATATAAGGGGAACTGTGCAGTAAACAAGTGGGAGAGCCTATCATGGAAGACTAAGAATGTAGGGTAATGATAATACAATAATCATGACTGGATTACAAAATTACAATGGACTGTTGGGGTTAGAACTGAGGCCTACAATGATAAACTTGGGGCGAATATCTATCACGCACATTATACTTATATACGAGCTAATAGCAAGGGTACCGGAGATCAAGGCTGATCAAAATAGTACAAAACTCCCCGAAAGTCCAAAAAAAAGGAAAGATTATACCAAAAAAGGAGAAGAAAACGAAAAATTTACACAAAAATAAATGAAAATTTTTCACAAAAATAAAAATAAAAGGGTAGATGACTCCACCCTCACACCTAAATCTCACAATGTCCTCATTGAGAGTTGGGAGTCATCACTAACCACAGAACACACAAAAATAAAGAAAACAAAATCACACACAAGACATACAAAACAAAACAAACAAACACAGGATACCAAACTTGCACACATATACAAGCTAGCACACTCTCCCAAAAACACTCACCAAATCAAAAATAAGACCACACATATATACAAACTAACACCACCAAAAACATGTATAAACCAACCCAGCAATACCACTAATCACAACACAATAAATATCCACAAAAACACAAAAACGGTGATCGTAGCCATCAACGGCTCAACAACATCCAAATTTCACCACAAGATGATCACCAACAAAAACACAATCTTAGTATTCACAACTAAACAAAAACAAAACGAGAGAAAATAAAAAAAATAGAAAAAAATAAGAAAAGGGGGGTGGGAGTGAGAACGAGTATACCAGGTCGGGTACTGAATGTACCCAAACTACACCTCGCTAGGACGAGGTTGGGGAAGTGCGAGGAGCATCATCCACTCCTCGACGGCATTCAGGACGCGCATCGCCAACTCAGATGCTGTCAACGCTCAAAGAAGTTTATCAAACACCTGAGCCTGCAACTCAGATGAGTGTAAGTAAGAACACCTAAGCATAAACATAGGAGTGATAGTAAGTGCTCTTCTAAATTTATCAAATGCTTTAGAAAAATCCATAGAATGATTGAATGCAATAGGGAAGATGATTTTTCTAGGCATATCCTCTAGGTATAGACTATAAGGGTCAAGGGAAGGGTCATACCCTCTAAAAGCACCTAGGGACTCAAAAGAGTCAACCACGGTTCCCTTGAGCATCGCAAGAGAGTCAATCAGTGAGAGATCACAATATTGAGGGGAAGGGGAGGGTAGTGAACATGAAGAAGCAGGAGAAATATCAAGGGGTTGAGGGATACATGGTCAATAAAATCAGGACTAGATGAAACTGCATCCACAACATCCATACAGGACCCCCCTCGAGAATCTCGTCGAGATCATGCACCTCACTAAAATTATCGTCTGACTCAAAACATAAATCATCCCCATCAATACTAGTATCAACACAAAATATCTCACTTACCTCAAACTCCGTCGATTGAGCTAAAGGGAAAGGTGGATCAAGATAGGTCATAGTGTTGTCCTTAAGGGTGCTAGGTAGGAATGGAGCAACAAGAGGTAAAGTAGGCAAGGTAGGGTCAGATACTTTCTCTAGTCCGGACTCTAGAGCAAGAGAAGATGCACCATCATCACATAATTTAACATCAAGTTCAGAAAAATTAACCCTAAGGTTAGTACTCTTATGTGATAGGTCACACTCCCGCATACGATTAGCAAACTGAACTTGTTGCTGATTAATTGCCTCTATCATACTAGAAATTCTAGCAAAACCATCAGCAGAAATATGATAGGGGCAAGAAACACTATCATGGTCAGAACAATGGCATATCTCACACGCAAGAGGTGTATAATGAGGAACGCAGGGGGATAGGGTGGAGGAAGTAAATTGGCTAGTCTCAAATTCATAAGTATCCCTAGCCAACCTGTTATATTTATGAGGTTACTCACACAAGAGGGGGGGTGAATTGTGTGTGACAAATTTTTGCACTTTTGAAAACACTCGTGGAGAACAGTTCCTGAACAACGTATGGTTAGCAGGGAACTGTTCCTGCCAAGCTTTCGTAATGTGTTCGGGGTAAGAATGAATGCAAAAATAAGAATGAAGACACAAGATTTTTACGTGGAAAACCACCTCTAGCCCATCTGAGGTGGGAAAACCACGACCTACCTCTGTAGAATTTTCACAAAAATTCTACTAACGGGCTGAACACGTTACAAAAGTAACCCCACGTTACAACTTGCAACAACACGTGATTGTCTACCCTAGACAATCACCCCACGTCCTTAGTTACCTTAAACTTAGGACAACTCTATTCGTTTACACAAACAAAACGAAGACACCTTACTTAGCAACTTCTAATAAAGCAAGTGTAAGGTACAATGAAGCGCCTAGTATGCCAATGAGGAAGACTCAATTTTTGCTCTCTTTTACAGGTTTTTCACTCTGGAAATTTGGCTCAGTACAACTCACAAAATCTGAAAAACCACATCCCAAAACGTTGGCAAAAACTCCTTTTTATAGCTTGAAACAAAACGACTAGATGAGAGTTTTTGTGGCTGCGCTTCTTTCACTACTAACGTGAAACAAAAGCCACATATTCCAGCAGCCAACGTCCAGCATTTTCCACAGTCTTAGGACTTTGCTAAAAATAGGAGAAAGAAGATAAAATTTGACTTAGTGAAATCTTATCCAAATCTTATCCCAAAAAATTAGAGATTTTAAGTTTGAAAATCTGTTGGGTTGCAGTTGAAAAATACTTTATCAAGTAGCAAAAAATTATCAGCCCAAAAATAAAAAGAATCGTAAAATCTTTTGCTAGACGTTTGCTGAGAACACTCAGGGTGCTTTACCAGGAACTGTTCCCAGTCAGGATCAGGACCTGTTCCCAGAGTGTCAAAAAGATTTTTCAAAAGCGAACATGAAATTGGGATCCTCTCACTAGCATATTAACAGATGGTCTAATAAAGAAAAGATTCTACCAAACCCATGACTTCTTGTTGATGAAGCAGCTGACTTGCACTGTCAACCCTTGATACTGCGAAGAACTGTTCCTGAATATTGTTCCTGAAACTTCATGTTGTTCTTGGACTTGAAGCATTGCTGTTAGAAACTGTTTATGGAACTTCAATTGATCGTACAAGCTCTGTTCTTAATCACTGTTCTCAACCAACTTTATTAACCAAACATAGCACAAATTCAAGAATTATTATAAGGACTAATACATTTGTGTTTGACATCATCAAAACCTTACACAAGGAAATGGTCAACACAACCACTCAAGTAATTCCCAAGCTTCATCAACATTTCGAGCACAGAAATCCCAATGCTCCAAAAGAGCACAGGTCTCACAAGTCACACCCTCATAGATCATGTTCAAAATTTCCCACTTCTCTAAGCAACAACCACAATGAGTAAGAAAATCATGTAATCTATCGTAATATTTCCAAAATAATTCATGCTCATACTGAGGGAAGCGGAAAATTGTCATTTTTTTTGTGCTAAAAAAAAGAAAAACCTAGTCTCGAATACTCAAGTGGGCATTCGATATTGAAAAACGCCAACTCCCCGGCAACGGCGCCAAAAACTTGTTGCAGAAAAAGTTTTAAATATTTATAAACCCCAAGTGCAAGGTGTGTCGTTGAGTACTTGGGGTGTCGTCCGCAGGGAATTGTGTTTTCAACTACCAGAGTTCACTAGAGCGTATCAATCTAGGCCAGAGTGAGAGTGAAGGAAGAAGGACTAAACTACTAAAACAAATAAACAAAAAGGGATTTGGGTTTATGATTTCACCAAGTGATGAACCAGTTAATTAAGACGAGTCCTAACCTTCATAAACCACACTGAGAACAAGAGATGATCGGTTGCATCATCAAAGACCACCCAAGCTCTCTCTCAAGGGTCATGAGCTAGTCTAATTAGCCTAACTACCTATTTTCATTGGGGTTAGTCCAATTAGACTACAAAACTAGCAACCTCGGACCTAGCTCGGCTCGGATACTATTTTCATGTCCCGAACTCGGCTATTCCCTCTCCACACTAGTTAATTGACCTCACCTCTCAGCATAAGTCAATCGCCCAAAAATATAGATGAAAGCTCTCTCAAGTATTTCATCGAACACTTGGCGGACGTGAGGAAAAACTCTAGGTTCTAGGCATAGATTGGGTATGGTTAGGTCACATACAAGACTAATTAGCCATCAAGAGGCTAATCACAATCCAAACCCACAAAATCTAACTACTAATCATCACAAATACATCAAAACCTAAACTAACAAACAAGAACATAAACTTGAAGAACAAAACAAAGAAAAGAGGCATGAAACTATAAACTAATTCTAACAAGCAATCAAACATGAATTAAACATAAAAACTAAACGATTAAATCAAATCAAAACCAAACATATGAACTAAATTAACAAAATCTAAAATAAGAATCAAACCAGAAATAAAGAGAAAGAGCAGAAGAAAACTTATGAATTGAAGCGAAGAACTTGAAATCCAAGTGCGTCAATCCAAAATTAATCGAATACAATTCCTAATCTAATATCCTCAATGGAGTTTTTATTGGGTAAAACCTAAACTAAACTACCATAGAAATCGCCAGAAAGAAGTCCCAAACGAACCCTGAGCGACCCCCCGTAAAAACGCTCGAAGAGGCCTTAAATAGAAAAATCGCGAAACCGGACGACGGGCCCGGGGGCACGACCGTGCCACATGGCACGGCCCCACCGTGCCATTCCTCTGGTACGGTGGTTCGGTCCCCGGTTCGTCCTTTTTTGCCGGTTTTTACTGTTTTTCTTGGCTTTGTCCCGTCATCGCTCCTTTTCGCGGCGTTTGCTTGATTTGACATTATTTCCTACAAAACATAAATAAAACAAGTAAAAATCCTAAAGATTAAGTTATTAAACGAGCTAACAGTGAGTGAAAAAGGCATGTAAAATGCGACAGATTATCACCTAACATCTCAATTCCCTCCTGCTTATTCTTAGTCTTGCTCCATATTATGTTTTCAGAAAATCCTTCTCCTATTAAATGTTTTCACAAAATCCGTCTTCTATTAAATGTTTTCACAAAATCTTTTTTGTGGGTCTCTTGAAATTAACATCTCTACGAGCAGGAATGGCGGTCGAGGTAAGATTGCTTACAGTTGGATTTCCCCAGACCCTGTGAAAGCGGGACCCGCACTGGGAGGTGGTGGTGTTGTTGATGTTGTTGTTGTTGGATATGAGTGCAGGGATACATTTAATAGGCGCATTAGGGTACATTTTTGGTTTTTTTTTTGACTTTTTTGTTTTGTAATGTAGGGTCGTTTGCAATAGTCAATGATGACAACTTAAAGTGAAACTTTGTCAAAAGGATTGCGTTTGCCGAAGATTTTGTTTCAAATGTTTTTGTGTTGTAATATATGACAACTTAAACTGTTAGAGCATGTAGCCAAATGTTAGCTTTCTTACATCTGCTTTGTGCCATGTATGTCTATTATGGTTGCCTGAAAGTTTCACCCACTAGCTCTGTAAACAAAATGATGAGACCTAGTCATTTGCTATTTGATGTTTGCCGCCAAATGCTCTTAATTTGCCTCATTCTGATGTCTTATTATTTGTCAGTGTCACGACTGTGGCATGGTGTTCGGAATGAATCGGCCTTTCGATTGTCTACATGTCTCTATTTTCAGTGCGTGGATGAGTGGGCTGTCTTTGCCATTTGAATCCAGGGTTCAAAAGATAGTCGGAACAAATCGGTTTACAATTGCATGGGGGAGGTTTTGTAGATTTGAATTCAATAATTATAGCTTTCATGAGGTATGCCAATGGCATCGTGTATATGATTGCTGTCAAGTGGGTATTTGTCATTACTTCCTTGGTATTGTTTGTTGGATATGATATATTTGATCAGGACGTTTGATCATTATTTGCTTTCCATTGACTATGCCAATGGCATTATGTTCTGGTTGATATATTTGCAAGGCATTGATAGTTTACTTAAAGTGTATCGTTTGTGTCTACCGAAAACCCAGAGCTAAGGAGAGAGGGCCTTCCAAACCCAGCAGCAGTTCGGGTGCTCGTGAAAATGCTTCTGTTCGTAAGAAACAAAAGAAGGAAGATTCACCTTCTGAGCAGACATGTCGGTGTTCAGCAGTAGTGCCTATGGATTATTGGAACAGAAACGAGAAGCCAGAAAGGGTCCGCCTTTCTCGGCTTTTGTTTACTGTTTTGGTCCTTCCAATGTTCAGTATATATACAGCTGATCCGGTTCCTCTGCTTCATGTCCCTGAACTATGCTTCTTGAACTACCTGATTAACATACCAACTAATTATACACTTGTGCATGTGTTTTTGCTCAGTTGCCTGATTATCTGCTTGTTGAGTCAGTACTCAGTAGCCAGTTGTGCTTTCATCTCAGTTGACAGTTTTATGTTCCATGCGAACTTAAAAGCCTTATCCAAAATGATAACACAACCCCAACTCAATCTGAAGTTATTGAGAGAAATATGAACCTTACACGAATTAAACCGATTCAATCCAAAATCGACGATTTAACCGCTTAGCATGAAAACATGTTATTTTTCAATTTTGAGTAGATCTAAACTTATTTTAAGATTGACACGAAATTAACTCGTTTATTAAATGAGTCGATCAGAATCGACCTGTTACCCATCTTTAGGGGAAACTTCTCCTCGCTGCAATGAGCATGTTCTCGTCAACTTATCATCAACATTCAGCAATTTTCAGCTCAATGCTACTTTCAGCACTATTAAACACTTATTGAAAATACATATTTATATTTTCTTCAACCATTTAGCATGTTTCAACATGTTTCAGTATGATTAAACATGTTTCAGCAATAAGCATCAATAAGTACTTCTCATAAGTTTAAAGAATGTGCCCTATATAAACTTGGGCCATTTGACATTTGCTGCGAGGAACAGCCAATGCAAATGCATGTTAAGTTTTGTGTTTGACTCTCTTGAATGGAAAACATATATTATGAGATAGTTCTCTTCTTTATTGGACTAACAATTACTCAATTTCAATGAAGTGGAGCCCCTAAGATCAAATAACTTAGCAACTAAACAAAAGGGCATGTCTAAATTAGGTTTTCCGATATTCTTGTGGTACTCTCCTAATATGAAAGGCAATAATTTCAATGTATTTATGATATTAGTGAGTGAGTGTCAGCTAGTTTAATTAATAAAGTTCTTGTAAGTCGTTATTAGGAATATGGATTTGAATTACGTCTACATCGACTTCACGCTTTGTTCACATTGAGAAAAAAATCACGGTGATAATGAATATACCATTCATCATTTTCAACTCAAAAATAATTGTGTTTTGTTTCTTAACATGTATGTATATGATCACATACTACATGAAGTATATAAGTTGATATTTGATAGCTAATTAAGACTTTTAATGGGTAGGTGATTTTCAAATCTCTTTAGCACAAAGATTTAAGCTTCGTTTGGACCTTGGAAAATTTGTTGGAAAGAAAAAAAATTGAAAAAGTTACTTTTTTTTCTTGTGTTTGGTTTAGAGAAAATTGCAAAGAAAAAAAATGGAGGAAAGTTAGGAGGAAAAATTGTTAGAAACAAGTGATAAAATTTTTCTCATAAAATTATGAGGAAAGTTTGATGGAAATTCCCAACGTCCTCCAACCTCGCATTGTTTAGATGATATTAACATGATTTAAGTACCTCATTATCAATCAAATTTTTCATCCAAATTTTTGTATTTTTTCCTCAATCCAAACAAGAAAAAAAAAACTCGTTTTCTCCCTACTTTTTTTTCCTTCAACTTTTTTTTCTATCAAATTTTCTAACGACCAAACAGAGCCTTAGGGCGATACACAAAAGGCCTCTATTACCTCTCTAGAGATATAACTCGTTTACTTTGCAAAGATTATGGCATTAGACAATTGATTTAGCTTACCAGCCAGATTACGCGCAATTAATATATTTAAGCTCGATCTCAAGAGTAAAGACTATATATCTCGGACAAGCGAGTATAACTTAAAATCAACCATTGAATTAGATAGATCAACTTAATTCTAGAGTGGTGAAACCATGCTATATATGAGGATTAAAATGCAATTTTCTTGTTGATCCGGTAATCCTTCATGTCATTATATACATTAGGGTTATCCCCCTAACAAACAAAAATTAAAGGAGAAGCATACAATCGCAGATAAATGAAATGGGAGTAAAAGAAGTATTGTTCTAGTGCCCTACTAACTTTATGTTTCCTTTTTGTATTCCACCTAAAAATGATATCTTGAAAATTTCTGTGCATATCTTTTGGGAAAAATTTTCCCTGATAAAATTTGATGTGTTATATATATATATATTAGTCTATTGTATAAGGTTATGACAGTTATTGTCGCAAGGATATGGACAGTCGATCAACTTCGCCCTGCTTCTACCAAAGTACCAGTTGCCAACTGCTTCTGCTATGGTCTGCAAGATGGATGACATCGTTAGTTATTAAAACTACAACGATCTAGAGGAAATCGACAGGAAAACGACTGAGATTCTGCAACTATGATGTCTATTTTTTTTTGTAACATTAGTGTAATTTGTGTTGGGTTCAAGTGTGATGCAAATGTAAGAAATAGGCAATAAAACACAAGAGAATATGATTACCTTTTGGTGTATTCTAGGGGAGTCAACTGCAAACCAAGTATCCTGTAACTCTGTTTGGCAATGTGCAAAGCATGAATTTATGAACATTCCTCCTCTTCTTGAATTTCTATAGAAAGGGTACAAGGCCTTAAGCATGTCCTGTCGAAAATCTAGACAAACAGATTCTGTTAATTCATACTTTCTGAAAGTAGGAAAGAATCCATAAAACGGAAAATAGTCACAGACAAAATTGAACCTTGAAGTACTTGGATTTGGCTCTCAGTGCATGCTGTGATGCTGATCTTACAATGGTTCCAGTGCCCCCTTATATCAGCAGAAGGCGGCACCAAAATGTGATGGAACTGGCAAAGTAATTATGTAATCGTAAAATTTTCAACCATTTCCAGGATTTGATTGAAGAAAGTGATATTGTGCATATGCCAAATTGCTAAATGCATTTGTTACCTGATATACATCATATGCAGTGTTTAAGACGAAAAAAGGTGTCTTGATGTATTTGAGGGCATATTGTGGAAAGAAGCACTGGGAGCGAAGACAATTGAATTTTTATCAGAATTATTTTCAACTCAGGATTAAATTCAAAATTCGATATGCAGATATTTTAAGCAGTTTGCAGAATTATACTTGCTGAGGAAATGGCAGAGAGCTGGTGCAGTGTCTGTCTAGATTCTGCTCGACTCCCTGTGAATGTAAGCATTACAATGAGTTCTCGACTGTACATTTACAAATAGAAAAAAGGAAGGAGGCGCTTGTGCAAGAAAAATAGCTGATAGGAACATATATTTCAACTCTTGGGGGCTTGTCTATCTTCAAACAATTTTGTGATTTTTTTTAAGGCTCACTTTTAGACGTGCATAGCAAACCAAGCTTAAGAATACAAAGGGGGTCATTACTACAAACTTAAAGCTATGTTGCTGCAACTCTTTATGAGTGTCTAACATGGATATATGTCCAAGTTAAGATGAAGCCATTTAGAAAACTTTGCACATTTTTGTCGAAAAATGAAGTGTTGTTTCTTTGTAGTTCTGTTGAAGTGTCACATGTTTGTCATGGATATTTGTAGTAAAACAAACAATTCAAGTAAAATGGACATAAGCATAAGCAGAATGGACAAATCTAACTTGTCGCGAGGAATGTGAATGCATGCTGTACCTGAAGAGAAATGAGATCATAATAGAAAGACCTCATCGAGTAGCTTAGCTCTATATCTGTCCTGCAAAGAGGAACAACAATGTTATGAAGTAAGGCGTACAGAGTGATGGAACAAAAGTACATCATCGCCCAAAATGAAACGAGGGCTTACACATCCAAGAAAAAGCCAGCATCACTCAAACATTTGACAGTTGCATTCCCGGGGAGAAACTTGGTGAAGCTGTCACAATGCAGGAAGGTTGCTAAACCCCCTGCAGAGCACCCAGACAACAAAGCCTGCAAGGTAGATTACGTCATAGGCCTACTGTGAGCAGCGTGTAATTTTTTCGTTATCAAAACTTTTAGGTTGCAAAATACATTGTAGGATTGATTTTCTCTTCTGTTACTACTATATCCTAGTATCAATCTCGTCCAAGACTAGGGCATCGAGAGATCCTATTTACGAAGAAATGAAGCCATTATTTCTAAGCAACCAAGCACCAACAAAGCGAACTCTCTCTTTTGGGGGGGGGGGGGGCCTCTAAGATATTGTAGACCAGTAAAGATCAAAAACAAAGGGATTGGGAACTGTCAATGGTGGTTGGACTTCAATCGTAGCAGTTGGAACAATGTTTGATGTAATACAGGGTATAAGAATGTTGTTGAGCTACCTGCTCTGCCAATGACAGCCCTTTGGGAAGAAGATCAAGAATAATTGCCTGCCAAATCTGTTGTCCTCTAAAGTAAAGCAACGAGGTCTGCTCATTGTTAACACAAAGTAAAGGAGATCAACAAAGTTCAACTGTTGATTACAGGATATAGAAAAACAATTGATGGAAGTTGAGCTGAAATGTAAACTCATTGTTGAGAATGAGTAAAGGAAGTTCACCTCATTGTCAAACTTGGAATTACCAGCGAACGAAGCACCATCACAGTATCTAAGCTTTACGCGATTCCAATTGTAGAAGTCTGTCATTACAGTCATCAAACATAATTCAACAAACAAATTTGAAAACGGCATAATAGAGCAAGTTGAGGAGAAATGAATGAGATCATGGAATGACAATTCAATTGCCATCATCGCATTTTCATTTATACTCCAAAACTTGCATAATAATTAGCGCAAAGAACGTTAATTCTCAAATAAGACAGTCTCTCAAATTGTTCTTATAAGATCAACTATATTTTTTGCGAGCCGACTGCATAAACCATGCAAATTTTTATCATTTCACCATGCCCAAAACATGCCAAATGAAAAAGGTACAGGACAAGAGGTTAGGCTACAAAGAAATCTAAGCAAATTAGTTATTATATGAAGGAAAATGCGAGGCCATCAAGTATAATTTTCCAAGGGACAAAAAGAAAATGTAGAACATGATGAAGATGGCCATTTTCAGTGCCCATAAAGTATTTATGATTAATTTAATTGCCTTAAATCACCCTTCATTCTGACCTAAAGTTTTGAGAGCCAGTCCACATTCAAGGATCCTATAAATTCAATGCAGCAGGCAGCACCCATGCTACTAAAACCTTCCCCTTGTTTCCTTTTTTCTTTTCTTTTTTGGGTCTTTTTCAAAATGTAATCTATAGGGTAGTCCAATAGGCCTTATACTGAAGGGGACTGATCAAGTCCACGATAACCAAGCCTGAAAGCCTAATTATGTCCTTACAAATCAGCCTGAAAGGCTCGTTACTTTAAAGTATCGACGATAAGATTCGATCCCGTATTCCATGTAGAAAGGGCACTAGTACTAATAAACTACAAGCTCTTGGTTTTCTTTAATTTTTGGAAGGAGTGTGTGTGTGATGAAATGAGACATAAATGTTGGTGTAATTTGAACCCCAATCACCAAAACCAACCACAACTAGGAAGTATCATGCATATTTCATACAGGTTGACTACCTGACTATATGAATAGGCTGGGTAGGCCGAATGCAGCCTAATAATCTCTTTATTAATCATTTAATGAAACGGGGTTGTCTTGCTCAAAGGCTTGTTAAACAACTAATTGGGTAATTGACACTATTAACATTAGTAGAAATAGCTGAAAAATCACTGAATAATGCTGTAGTTATGGTAAACGAACCTGGATTTAAGGACTCATTGTTGCTTAGGATTCCAGAAAAGACTTCTTCCTTGTTCATGTAGCGTGTAGATCCACGGCGGGTATTGGCCCTCTCCAAACATGATTCTACATCATTGCACCACCCACCACCCTGCCAAATTACATGTAATTAGCACCACCAAAAATTCACCAAACTTGTTGCTCATAAAGGAAAATTGATCTCATCATTACTATAACAACACTGTTACATAATAGTTTGTGGCTTCAATATTAAGTTTTGTATCATTTCATCTAATCAACCAACTTCCTAAAACTCCACTCATATGGGAATTGAATTTTTCTCCATAGTTGTAATGTAGATATATAAAGACCGGTTACTGAGATAGGTATTTGGAACTTGGAAGAGCCCATAGGGGTTAAGAGAAGCTAAAGCCTATATATATAAGCCCCATTTCAACCCCCCACGATACTGATGTGGGTCTCAAGTCCCATACATTACGATTGGACCGTAACAATCAAGTTAGATAATTGATATAACAACAACAACCACTACCAGTGTGGATTCCTTGTTAGTAGAATTTACAGATATAAACAACTTTATCCCTCAAGAGCAGACATGTTAGGTAACTCATATGTAAATTGTAAACTAAACTATTTGAATTTCGCCGCCCAAGTTTTGCATGGGTAATACGGAACCTCAAATGTAAAACTTTGTTGGATGTTCTTTTCAGAAGAATATTAGTGCAATATTACCAGCCCTTGAGCACCAATTTTTCCATCCTAACCTCCAAAGCTAAAAGATCTAGGATCAAGATAAGACTAGGTTGAGTATAACCTAGGAGACATGCGTATGTGACCCTAGTTTAATTCATACAGGCTCTGTTCTATTTTGCGTTTTTTATGATTTAGCTAAGAGCTTACATCTCCTTACAGCTTCTTACATCTCCTTACATCTTCTTACATCTCCTTACATCTTCTTAGAGCATTCCCAGCAGAGTTCCAGTTTTTGGAACTCTTGCCTGCCACATCAGCAAAAGTTTCACAATTTTGGAACTTGCATTCAATCACTTCTCCAACAAATAGAACTCAATTTTAATCATCCAATAAAATATTTATCATGAACCCACCTCATAACACACAATCTACTATTTAAATTATTTAAAAATCATATACTTCATCAAAAAAAAAAGAAAAAACAAAAAAAATATTAAAAAACTGAAAAAGGTGGCCCGTGGGGTGCCACGGACAAGCGTGTCTCCCCGCGTGGCACACCTCTCTCTAACCACTCATTTGCTGACAAGTGGCCATTGGGGGACCCGCGTTCCCTAAATTTGCGCTTGCTGCTAGTGTTGTTACATCTCATAAATTTTCTATAACATTCATTTATTTTAGTTATAGAAATATGTATATTTTTTTAATGATATTACCAATATAAAAAAAATTATAAATATCTTATGAACACAACATTTACAGAAACATAAAAACATAATATAACGACGTAAATTATATTTGAGTTTCGACATGAAATATATATTATTATAGATGACCATACATTTATTTATATTTAAAATTATTTACTTAAAATAGGAATTTATTTGGAGAGTTGTATTCAATTTTGTCAAAAAAATTTGTTTTTTTTTATACTTATTCAATCAAACTAATGTTCATATAAAAAATCATCTCAAGTGGACGAAATTTTATTCACTTAATTTATGGGGATTAATATATTTTATTGTTGTGTAATTAACTTAATTAATTGCTTATTTTCAATAAGTATATTATTTTAATATTATTATTTTTCATCCAAAACGTTAATTGTTAAACAAATTATACTATGCAACTCTTCAACAATTCAACAATTCCTTACATCTATCTTTGCATCTTCTTATCCTTACAACTCCTTGCATCTCCTTATAACTCCTTGTAGCTCTTTACTTCTATCTATCTATCTAAACCGCGAAATATAACAAACCCACTGTCTTCTTTTCAACTTATATCCTAACGCAAATTTTTCTTCTGTATATATATCAAACATGAGATAATGATAGCAAATATATACGGAATTTAAACCGGGACATCCAATACACCGTCAGAAAATTTATCAAATAAACCACCTAATGTGTTACAACGACTCTTGAATTCTGATCCAGACATTACAGGGAAGTTTGTTACGGCAGGCCACTGCTCGCTGCGCTGCTGTACATTTATTACTGGATAATCATCAATTCTTGATTAGTCAGCGATATGGGACCGAATGCACAGACGGCCAATTGCTTCAGACAGGCTTTTACAGCCACTATTTCCATGAAAATATTAATCAATCATATCGATGGAAAGGCATATTTATGGACATATTATGGCAACTAGGTTGGAATAAAATGCATTGATCAACAATCAAAGCATATTCGTGTGTTTAGTCTTAATGGTTGGGAGTCCCCTTTGACACAAGGAATATAATACGTGCACGCCGTGAATTAATTTGCATGCGTTTGGAAAAGTGTATATGTATGTTTAGTCAGTGCATGGCTGATAGATGTTGATAAGGAATTTCGTTATTGATAAGTATACGAGTCAAAGATTAGTCGATCTACATCTTCATAATTCATTTCTTTAGAAATCTTATCTATAGATAATGGCATAAGTGATGTATATTGATCAGTGGTACGTAGTTGTCGTCAATTAGTCCAATTACGATACTATTGGAACTCTTGTGTGGGTGGAAGTTAGACAAAAGTCGTTATAATTGAAATCTAAATTTACATACTGCTAACTTCGACTTTTATGCATCCTTAGCTCGAATGACAAAATAGAAATGAGAAATGAGAACGGTAAATAAGAGTAAGGAGAGAAGAACTACTGACTTCTAAAATTTTTAACTTAAATCAATCTAGACAAAAGTAAAAGGGAAACTCTATTGCCTTTTGGGGAGGGGTTGTGGTCTTTCATGCATGTAAAATAAAGATAAATTCTGAAAGACTTCTACCATCCTGAGATTAAAAATTGGTCCTTTAATTAATGCTAGTTTAGAAAACTATGAACACTACAATAGTGCATGTATGGCCGTGATTATTGCAAGTGACTTTTGAGGCTAAACTTTTTGACAAATTTTACTGAATATTTTTTTTTAAAAACAACTAATTTTACTAAATACTTCTTTTATAAAGAGCTAATTCAAATAGGTAATACAAACAGTTAATTCAAACAGCTAATACAAACAGTTAACAACTAATAATTGTTTGCCAAACAGGGTCAATAACTACAAAATTTTAAGGGAAGAAATTAATAATGGAAGAGATTGACCAAAAAGCGAGAAAATATGATTACTATGAAAACCACTCACAATTCCAAACTTAATAATAGAAAATCAAATACATCCAATTATATATCTACAATTTATTTTCTTTTCATGCAAAAAGGACATGAAGTTCTATATTAGTAAATTTAATTCCCACTTCACGAGACTACTAATTCTTAAAAACTTCATTAATGGAGTTAATTAATTAGCACTTATTATATACTATTACATAGAGTTGATCCTCGTACATATATATATCATCTTCAAAAATTAAAGTGTCATGTATGTCGTACTAGTAATCTTGTACGTCTATATATTTTGAAAAGAAACACACAAGTTAAAGAAAAATTACCTATTTTTATGAAAATAAAATGGCATTGATAATCTCATTCTCTCTCATGCAAAAAAAAAAAAATGTGCATACAACGAGAAAATAAAAGCAAATAAAGCAAATTAAAATATAGTAATTTAATTAATACCTCAAACTGGAGAAGCCAATTACGTTCTCCAGAACCGAATCCTCTGTGAAGATGATACGCAGGCAAACTCCCATCCAAGCAATCTTCACTTACCAAAATTATTCCCAATTAATTAATCATTTAATGTCCATCAAAAAAATTCAACATTCCCAAAAATTAAAAAAAGAAACCAATTTTGGAAACTATCACAAAAATAGAACATGAAATAAAATATTTTTCTAAAAAAAGTAGAGATAGATAGAGAGAGAGAGAGAGAATTACAGGCTCCAAGGGCTCGGGCTCGGGCTTTAGGAACCATGGTCATACCCACAAGAAGCTTCTCTTCTATATCTGACTGTGAGTATGTGAACCATGGTGCGCACGTTAGCACTAGCACCACCACCAGATTGATAGCCGGGCTTAAACTTAACGCCATTTAGTTTATTTCTTTGTCTCTTTAAATTGGCGGAGTAAAGGGGAAATAAATTTATATGGATTTATTATCAAAATGAGATGTGAGATTTTTCTTTTTTCTTTTTTTTGAAAATTTGGTTGGGGGGGGGGGGGGGGGGGGCTCCCCCTGGAGTTGCAGAGGGGAATGGCGGGAAGGGTGAAAGGAAAGGAGGAGAATAAAACGAAGAAGAAAAGAGACGGAATTGGGCCCCTTTTTGCCTAACGGTAGTGACTTTTTGTTCTTGACAGTCACATAAACGTTTATGCGTATTAAGTATTAAGGTCATCGGTAACAGTATTTTTCAGTAGCGTTTAGTGTTGATCAGGTCAATAAATTAATTAATTAATTTTTAATATTTGATAAACTAGTGTTTTGATTAGCATTTTAAGTAGCGTTTAGCGTTTTGAAAAGCGAATAGTATCGTTTTATATCAATTTACATTAATCAGCTAGCATAACAACTAAATTTACCGAGTATATTAGTTTCAACTGCTCATCTAAACAATTATTCGTTAACAGTTAAATGCATAGTTGCTATTTTAATTTATAACTATATCCCCCCCCCTCCCCTCTTTTCTTATTAACCAATTCGTTGACGATGGTTAGTGGTAGATTTTGAATTGTTGAAAGCTGGCTAATTCAGTGACATTGCGCTCACCAACACAAAACAAAGAGAAAAAAAACATCAACGCTATTAGGTATACAGGTTGACCGAATGGATTTCGTCAATGAGAGGAACATTATTAAATTACGCAATTACGGTTACTCTTCTTATTTTAATCATCATTTTCCTAAACCTCAAAGACTCAATAGCAAAAAAAAAGAGAAAAAGGATTGAGTTGTCTTTTTTTTACCATTCGAAAAGATGAAATTAGAGTTGGCTATTTTTTTTTTCCCGATATTTGATTACCCATTTTATTCGAGCTGAATTATTGTTGATTCATAAGTATAGAAATTATAGGGTTCTTCTATTATAAATTTCAATCTCTATCCAAAAACTTAAAGCCAAAACCGTACTTAAAATGAATAAATATTAAATTATTTGAATCAATCAATATTACTTTAATAATTTAAATTTATAATCTATTGTAATTTGTAGGCATTTACAATTTGTCTAAGTAAGAACCATGGGCCACGTTGGCCCATTAACTTCATTTCGGGTCCATACGCCTTGCTATACAAGCTTAACCCTTTTTAGGGTTTCAAGTTGGCTTAGCTTGTGACAGTGGCGGATCTAGGGTTTCAAATTAGGGGTGTCCACCTACAAACATTTAACAATCTATTATTTTTTTGGGCTTATTTTAGTGGTGTCCACCCATAATATTGATATATGCTTCAGACAATTTTTTTTGGATTAAGGGTGTCCATGGACACCCCTCTCTCCCACATAGATCCGCCACTAGCTTGTGGAGTTTGAATTCCTCACCAAGTCCTGGCAGGTAGAGATCTCTTAAATTTTTCATGTCCTCTGCAACAGTGAGATCTCTAAGATAGGCGTTATCTCTAATATCCAAGGTGCGCAATTTCTTTAGGTTTTGCATGGACTTGGGTAGCTGATCTATCCTGGTGTTTCTCAGTTCATGTACCTCAGGTTCCTTATCTCTCCTACTTCACTGGGTATACGCCCCACTGTCATGCCCTCCAAGTGAAGAACTTTCAATAACTTGAATCTTTTGCATATGAATTCTAACTCTGCGAATGAAATGGTAGCATTGGGCATGAAAGACAGAAGAGTGCAAGGGGACAGTTGAAGTCTTGGGAATCAAAGTACCTGCCCATGCAACTGTGGATAGCCCAGTGGCGGCACTGGTTAGAAGGCTGGAAGTTGCAGTCACCTTGAATCTCTAGCAGGATTTCTTCTTTTGCCTTCATAATGCAGACCTGCCGCAGAGACTTATGAATTTTACAAAGTTCTGATCCTCCCATCTCGACTAATATCTATAGGGTGTAGCATGTTTCTCTGCAGTCTGCACAAGTGCGTCAAGATTGCTCTCTGCCACATCCTCTGCTCCTTTGCTTTCTTGTTCAATAATCAACTGCTCTGCAATCCATATGTGAGCCAATTTCCGAGTGGAGATCGTGCAATTTTGAGGGAAGAAGCCCATATGGAGGAACCAGTACTTGAGCAGTTGAGCTCTGGTGTCAAGTCATTGTAGCTCAGTTCCAGGCACTCATATATCTCCTTTAGCGGCGGCCTGCCCTCCATGGCTACTACAGTACTACTGAGGGTGGAAGGCCACCGCATTTCCTCAGAATCTGCTTTCCTGTGTCTTGAAGCTCGATGTTGTCAGCGCTCATGGATACTTTCTCATAAAACAACTTCCAACTCTCCTTATTCCCCAGACACTTCATCCTAAAGGGGTTTCCCACGGCAGCATACATTGCCAGTTCATTCATTCGTGTCGTGAGTATGATCCTGCTATTATTCCATGGATTAGGGAAGGCATCGAGAAGGCGCTCCCAAGCAGAGTGGCCTGGTGGGCTCCAGACATCGCCCAACACCACCAAGTAGCGCCTCTCACTGAGAGACCCATTGAGAAGGTTATCCAGCTTCTCTGTTCTCCAACTTCTTAACTCATAATTTTCTACTTGGCAAATCCTTGACAAAATCCTGATGACAACATCTCTGTAATCAAAGCACTGGGTAATCAGAATTCAAGCTTTCAATCGCAATTGATTCTGGGTATCTAATTACAATGATGACAGAACGATTACTCCTACACAAATAAAAGTGAAAGAAAACCTCTATCAGATGGCATCACTGAAGTTGATCACATGTCATCCAGCCAATATAATCATTCAGCAAGAATACAAATGGAGCGCTGACGGTAAAGCAAGCTCATGCTCCCGTATGAGCGTGAAATTTCCAACTTGATTTTTGTGGATACGGCCAAGGTTTCAAACTACATCCCCATTTAGCTTGTTTAATGTCATTTGTTCAAATATACGACATTAACAACTATAGCAGTAACTCCAGTATGGGTCTCAGTAGCACGGGATTTGGAAACATCTGGATTTAGATAGCCTTACCCTTACAAGTATTTTTGCATACAGAGAAACCGATTTCAAGAGATCCATGTAAACAATTAAAAAAAATTCAGAAAACATTTTGTTGCACTGAAATATTTTGGAACACATTCGCAATACGAAACCACTGTCACATATGGGTTCTCACAATACATTATTCAATAAGAAGCAAAGACAAAGTGAAAGAAATTAAGCTAATGCCATTCGATTGAACCTATGCAATCAACCAGGAAGAGTTGAAATGGAGCTTTGAATCACACACACAATGTTAAAAATAAGGGAACAATTACAAGGGAAATGGAAATGTGAATTTAGACATCATCTGAAGACTTTTAAGGAATGGTTTACAGCAGTGAAACCTCCATCAACAAAAAGATTTTCCCCACTTATATACCTGGCGTCATCACTTGCCAAGAACAGTACCGCATTAGCCACATCCTCTGCTGTCAACTCCAACCCCTGCAGATTGGCATTTTGAGCAATAAAGGCTCGGAACCCGGCCTTTGCATCCTCGGTCCTCTCTTCCTCGGCCAAATGGACGAGGGATAAGTCTGTGAGAACCGCGTAGGGAGAAACGCAGTTGACCCTTATCCCATACTGCCCTAGCTCAGCTGCTACACTTTTTGTCAGACCCAAAACAGCATGCTTGGAACCTGTATAGGCATGTGGACCTAGCCCTCCTAACCTGCTAGATACGCTACATAGAGAAATGATCGAGCCCTTCTTTGCAGGAATCATTACTTGGGAAGCGTGCTTCATGCCTAAGAAAACACCCTTCACATTTACATCGAAAACCTTCTCGAAATCAGACAGGTCCGCATTTCGGATGTCTTTGCAGGGGGGACCTGAAAGCCCGGCATTGTTTACTATGATATCAAGTGTCCCAAATTTTTCAACTGTCAAGTCAACCGCACATCTAACCTCTTCCTCCTTTGTAACATCGCAATGGATAAAACAGGTACTCAAGTCACCGAGGGTATTAGAGAGGCATTGGCCAGCATCATCTTGAATATCGGCTATGGAGACTTTTGCACCGTGCTTGTGGAATAAACGCACGATGCTCTCCCCTATTCCACTGGCTCCACCAGTCACTATTGCCACTTTTCCAGGCAATCTGGAGAGATAATTGCATACATGCCCATGGAAACAAATTTGGGTAAGAACATAGCGAAGATTTCACGAGGATATGACAGCTTCTATAATAACATCGAAACCAGATCCAAAGCTAGATATTCAACAAGAAACTTGACAAGATGGTTGGAACTAAGTACAGCCTAGAATAGGCTTGGACTTGGCACCTCTTACCCACACCCGGTAGAGATTCAATCCATAAGAATTGGAAGAGACAAGGATGACTCATGAGTCTAAATGGATAATAAATAGGCACGCACTGATCAAATATGAATATCGCATGGATCGGAAAGTCAATCTTCATGTAAAAAGGATGGGGAGTTCAACGGTATGACCAAAATAGTGTTCCGAATCATTAACTTGGAGATCATTCCTTTTCTATTTCACCTTCTACTCTGATGAGTGTCCCAATGCAACAAATTTCCAAGAGGTTTATCCTATCTATATACATGCCATTCTATCAGGAACAATGATGTTATTGTGGACTCAACAGGCATAGATTTCAAGATGCAAAGAAGCAAGAGTTACTAAATTTCATCAAAATGTTCTATCAAGTCTGCTGAACTCATCAAGCTTTGATCCCATACAACAGCAGTAAAAACCTGAAACCCACAAGAAGATATTCACCATCTTGCTACACATTATGGAGCCCGACAAAAATGGGTCCGACTTGTGATTGCCCACCAGGTACAAACATAATTTTTACAAGCACTCAAACATCGATGATTCAGGTTTTCGTTGAATAAGCCTAAATTAGACTAACCTAGCAATCCGAAAAGGCAAATCACATTCCCACACTACAACCCACAACCCCAACAATCCACGATGTTGATATCATAGGGTTAACAATCAAGAGGCCACCCGATTCCATCTTTTCAAAATTGAAAACGTTTTTCATGGGTCATGCAAAAACAACCTCTTTGCTTGTAGGGTAAGGCTATGACATCAAATGAAAAACACTTCCACAAGTGGAGGAGTACTCAACTTCCAAGTGGGAGGCCAGGGGTTCAAACCCCACCCCTGGAAGGATTTGCTTACCCTTTCGCCCTTTGCAAGTGTCAAGCTAATTATTGCTATTAGCAACAACCCTAGTGTGGATCCCGCTCGGGTGAATAGGGGTTTGGGGAGATTGAGAAGTAGGCAACCTTAATCTGTAGGAAATCTTTGCTGCTAACTTAATATAAAATCTTGTCCTTCGAAATCTTATCTTTTGACAGAAGGAAGTAGACAAATTGAAAACGACCCTGGATTCAAGGGCACTACAACAATAGTACTTCGGCTGCCAACCCATTCTAGAAAATGTGTCTTCTGACAGCAGGAATAAGACAGACCACTGAAACTAATTGAACAACAAAAAAAGGATGATACCCTTCAATCCCCCTCTTGGTTTCAAACTGTTTGCCTTCTCCAAACTAGCACCATAAATTGACTTAAAATCTACAAATCTCATGGCAATCATACAGAGGATTGATGTTCAAAATCAAGCAAAAGCCAAGCACAACTAGATGCCAAAACCCACAAATAATGATTAAGTAACCGCCCCCCAAATTTCCAAATCTCAATCTTTTCAATCAACAGAACTTAAAACAAAAACTAATGAAAGGACAAAGGTGGCAACCATAGCTATTACCTTTGGCATGGTGGTGGGATGCTGCTGCTGGTGGTAGCCATTGCTGCGCTGAGCTCACCTTGCTTTGGTCTCTCTCTCTCTCTCCCTCTGCATGTGTGTCTGTCCTCACTGGATCTCATTTCAGGACATTCCTTTCAAGCGAGCGGTCAATGACTCAATGATTGGGGTTTTGGTGGGGGGGGGGGGGGGGCCAGCAGCACGTGTCACTGTAATCAGAATCACACTGTTAACGTTAAATTTTTGTTAGCGGGTCGTGCATGTGAATGTGATCCATAGAATCAGCTTGGATTTTATTACTCTTTTTACAATTGATTTTTTTTTTGTGCAAATTTTAAAATTGATGTATTTCTAGTTGAGGTAGGATCAAATGTTATACCTAGAAAAAGTTTACACATATGTACATAGTGTAGAATAATCGAATTCTAACTTTGTCAATAGATTCTTTCAAATGAATATACTAATAGGGTAATTAGTTATAACTTATAAATAGTATAGTTTTTTAACTTATGTACATTTAATCTTTTAATTGCTTTTTTATTCAATTTATTTTTTCTATCAATTAATCTTGTAACATAATAAAAATTGTAGAATTGTACTATCACATAAATGATTTATGACTAAAAATCCATCTCATATGAAACTATTTGTTTGAGCTTTTACTCTAGTAACTTCAATAAAGGTGTATCTCTTCCTTCTTCTTCTTCTTTTTTTTTTGGATAAAGCCTTTCTCATTACTCGTGTATAAATATTCATTTGAGAATTTATAATTGCAATAAACATTTAACTTCAAGAATTCAATAATGAATATATAGGTGCTTTCGAATAAACATGCAGCTTTTGCTGCAAATGAATTTTTGTAGCTTTTTCTGCAAAATTAGAAAATTATTAAATATTAACAACTAAACAAATAATTTCAGTCTTGTGAAAAGAGAAATATGTACCTAGGAAAATTCTATTTTTTTATGGGCCAATAATAACCCATTTGTAGTAACAAATGCCCAATAACCCCCCCCCCCAAAATGTTACTTAAAATTATGAAGTAATTTAGTTTAAGAGTTGTCCAACAAGAATCATAATGCGTCTTCTTGATTCCTATAAGACAAAAGCATTGTTCGAACAGCATTGAAATAACATTTTACAGTGTACGTTCGCCTTAATTTACCCTTTTTTATAATAAAATTTACTTCTTTTAGAGTTATAAGTTATGAACTTTGTTAAACCTATTTATAGAAACCAAATAAAGTTAAGAACCTTAGGGGAAACTAGGCCCAAGCACAATTAGCACCATGCACGATTCCATATATTCAAAACTTGCAAGTATTGAGACTGAGAATCCTACAATAAAAGGTGTTTAAGATACTAATAGAGCTAAATTCTTTTACAGATAGTGTAGTGTAATTTATTTATAATAACCGTCTATAAGAAATTTGGGGGGGGGGGGGAGATAGCAAAATATTTTTGTGGTTCATTTGCGAAAATATTACGCTACACACGTATGTACAGTGCTACGTACATACGCGCGCGTGGGGGCCAAAGAACGAGAGGCGCGTTTAATGATGAATTAAATTAAAAAAAACAAATTGTTTTCTTTTACGAATTTTGAACAATCGCCCCTTCGTCCCCTGCTTGCTTTCGACTACTCTGCTTCTCTCTCTCCTTCTGCTGCTCGTTTGCTTGATTCTTCAACTGATTTTTGTTCTCTCATCATCTTGAAGCCAATTTCTCTATGCTAGGGTTTCACTTGTAACTCATTTTGTTCTTCGGATAAGGTAATAATCGCATATGCACTAATTTATCATCCGTGAGCTTAATCATGGATTCTTACTGATTTTTCGCATTTTACTCATTGTAATTTCAGATCTCTCGAGCAATATGCCTACAGGAGAAGATTTGAACGATGTTGCTGCAACAAAGTTTGTTTCGTTTCTAATTTTAGGTTCAATTTTGTTGGTTTTGGGTTTTTGTGGTGTTTGCTAGATGGTTATTTAGTTTTGGTGGCTCTAGGGTTCAATATTCGGATTCAATTTTTGCATTTGTGGTGTTTGATAGTTGGATATTCAGATTCAGCTTGTGGTCCCCTAAGGGAGCGAACCTAATTTTGTGTCAGTTGGGAAGAAAGTAGTTAGTCCTTTGTTGAAGTGCTGACCCCATAGATTAAAGACATAGGTTAGGTCAGAGACCACAATGTTGCTGCAATTTGACATGTACATGGTTAAACAGTTACCTTTATGTGATTATGATCATAGGAGCTCAAGTGAGCTTCAAATTCCATGGCCAACTTGTACTGCTTGTTATCTTGCACTTTGTGCTTTTCTAAATTCCTATGACATTACAGTTTCAGGGTACGTTGTTCTATTCACTTGATCAAAATCAACTAGCAGAAGTGGTTATATGCACGAAATAAATTAAATCTTATACTCTTCACTACTCTTTGTTGTGAATGCCTGTGCGGTTGGATTAGATGTCTAATTGTCCTATTCTAGATCTTTTGATAGAAAGTTTTTCTGAATCCTTGCTTCCGGTTTGACTAGAAGTATGAGACTAAAACATAGTATGGTATGTTTTGGCTATGAACCTCATGACATCCTTGATGTATTGTCATCCGGTTTCACACATTCTTTACTGTCCCTTGCAAGTGCTTGCTTTCTTTTGTCTATGACTCTTTTGAGTTCATAATAGGTCTTGGTTAGTTTTTTGCTGTTTAATTGTTCTCATTTATCTCAGTGATATAAGGAAGAAGCGGATCAAATATGTGGCGTGTAAGACATCAAAAAGAAAACGCTCCGAACAACCACCTATTGGTATGCTCCATATATTTTTTTGCCATAACACTTTAAAAATTAGTGTTCTTCCTATATTGGCACAAAAGGTTCCCTACAATTGGGGCAAGTTTTACTGCAGTTGGGGAAAGGTTCCCTACAATTGAGGAAAGTTTCACTGCAGTTGGGGAAAGGTTCACTGCAGTGAGGGAAAGGTTCAATGTATTGCATAAAAGATTTATTGGGTCAAATTTTATATATATATTAGCTTACTTCCTATATTTTTAGTGATAAGTTTCTGATTTTGAAATTGGAAAAAAAAAAACAGCGGAGGATCAAATGTCTGATAGTGGTAATGAAGATATTCAAGCTGATGACGTTGAATATGATCCTACTAAGTTTAGGACAAGGATGTCTCCATATGGGTTGTGCAGCTTTCTACCAACTATATCAGATGAGCAGAAGAGAGACATAAATGAGCTTGGGTTTGCATTTTTATTGACTTTGAGAGTCGATAAAATCCCATCAAGGCTAGCCATATGGCTCGTTCAAAACCTTGATACTTGTAGGCGAGCTTTGAAATTGGCTAGCAATGAAGAGTTGAGAATTAGCGAGGAAGATGTATATTTAACAATGGGGTTTCCTAGGGGAAGCAAACTTGTTCAAGAAGCCAAAAAGAGTGACAAGGGGGAGTATACACGGGTTCTTGATGGGTGGAAGGCTCAGTGGGCAGGTGCATTACCTAAAACGCATCAAGTGCTTTCACAGATGAAAAACCAAAGGCAAGGGGGTGATATGTTTAAGAGAAACTTCATTGTCTATGTGGTCACCACTCTTGTCAAGGGACAACAAACGTGGAAAGTTAATCATCTCGTACTCAAAAGCTTAGTGGATCTAAAAGAGGTGAAAGACCTCAATTGGTGTGAGTTCACAACAGATAGTTTGATTTCTTGCACGAATAAGTGGAAGAGGCAACCAAAAGGTGCATATAGAGGTCCTCTTCTATTCTTAATGGTAATGATTTTTACTTTTATATTACGAAATTTAGTACTTATTCTTATTTTGGTCGTTACTGAAGTTTATTCATTAATGATTTCTTTGGGTCTGCTAATGTTCTGTTATAGCTGTGCTATGTTGATCGTGTCCTATGCAAGAAGAGAATGATTAGTAGAGAGTTTCCCATTTTAGCAAATTGGACTAGCAAAGATCTATGGGCTCGAATGAATTTTGAGTTGGAGAGCTGTCAAGGCTTCGGTAAGGGGATTGAAGATGACAGAATTAAGGCACCAGATACACCAACTCTCCGTATTCAAGAAGAAGAAGCAGATATTAGGGCAAAAAAGGTTCTTCTTATACTTAATGTTTCTTTCAGTGAACCTTATTGCCTGTATTAGTGCACCGTTCCTGCCGTGCAGTGTATCTGTTTATGATTTGTTTTCTTTTTTGAACTAATTTTGATGCAGGCATGTGTGCAAAAGATTTCAAGATCATTGAAGAACTTTGCACATTCTGTTATTGAGGTTGTTGATGTTGTGAGTGAGGCACAACAGATGTTCCCAGCGAACAGCCAAATGGACAAAGTTCAGGGTGTTTTGGTAGAAATATTGACTAACTGCTCAAAGATGGGAACATTTAAGGACACGACTGGACCATCTCAAACACAACCTGGAGATGCTAATGTTGGTCATCAAGCAACCCACTCTAGTCAAGATGATGGATTGTTTGTTAGTGATCCATCATTCTGAGATGCATGTGTTGAATTAGCAAAGACTTATGAGAAGACAAGTGGGATTGCTTACGCAGGCACCTTCACACCACTTGGGTCTAATTTAGGGTTCGATTTTAGGCCTTCTCAGTCAGTCCAAGTTGAGAGCCCTAACCAAGGTGGAATTGGGGGTGTAGGGGGTATTGGATCTGGTGGTCATTCTCAGTCAGTGCAAGTTGAGAACCCTAACCAAAGTAGAAGTGGGGGTGTGGGGGGTATTGGATCTGGTGGTCATTCTAGCCCTGATCCTCAAATATAAAGGAGTCCCAATTCAAGCTCGGAGAGCCCGGTTGGAGATTTGGTTCGAGATTGCTTGCCCCCAAGGAAGAAGATGTTTGCCCCTCATTTTAGATCTCCGTTCTTTGTAAGGCACATTGATGTCGTGAAGTCTTTAACTATTAGAGAAAAGCAAGTGTCTGATTGGGTTTTTCTCCCATTGGATGAAGTTCACTATGATAGGTAATATTACGAGTTTTATTTCTATTTTTATGATTTTTATATGTTGTATATTGATTTATGTTTTAAATTTTTGATGTTTTTAATGGGGGTTTTTTGTTTGTTGTAGTGAGCTATTATTAGGGGTGTTCATTTTTCGGTCTGGACCGGCCCTGGACCGAAAACCGGCCCTGGACCGGACCGGACTGGACCGGACCGGGAGTACTCGGTCCGGTCCACGGTCCTGGCTATGTCCAGTTTCGGTCTTCGGTCCGGGTCCGGTCTGGACCGGGAGGACCGTGGACCGGACCGAGGACCGGTTTTTTAGGGTTTATGTTTGAGTAATTGAGTTTTTCACATTTTGTTTTTGACATTTGCGAATTCGTGAGTCGTGACTCCAGACCAGCACCAGCCCCAGGCTCTCCTCCTCGTCGTCCTCCTCGACTCTGCTCTGCCTCTGACCCTCTGCGTGCGACTCTCCGGCAGTGGCTCTCGCCTCTCTGTCTCCGTCCGACTCTCCGGCCTGGCCTCTGCTCTGGGCCTCTCGCCACTCGCCTGTCGTCTCGCTAGCTGCTTCACTCAGTCACTCTGGAATCTCGAGTTGTCGAGTGTCGACTTTCCACCCCAGTCTCCGGGCTCCATCGACCACCGGCTCCACCACCGTCGACGGCCTTCCCTCTAACTCAGGCTACTCAGCAAGTCAGCAACTCTCTTGACTCTCTCTCTGTCACTGTGACCCACCGGTGACCCGTGACCGTTTCAACTTTCAAAGGTCCAATTCCTCAACTCTCTCTCTCTCTGTCACTGTGACTCTCTCTTTCGAGTTTGGTTGTTTACTGCAACTGCAAGCCGGTTTGGTCTTCTTTGCTTGCCCACTGCCCAGTTTGAATGCCATGAATGGGCTATGACTAGGCATTAGGCAACCCTTTCCCAGTTTCCCCCGTATGTCGTTGCTTGTAGTTGTTCAGTTGTTCTTGCCTTCTTGGAATGGATTTCGTTGCTTGTTTAAAACTTTTGGGTTTTGTTGATTGTTGCTTCTGACTTTTGGGTTCAGTGTGTTTTATTGTTGAAGACTTGAAGTCTATTTTGATTAGTGCAAACTTGATTAAAGAATGTGCCCTGATTGTGGAATCAAGCAATGAAATCAAGCAATGAATGTGTTTTATTGATTTCAAGTTGGTTGGTGAATTATGAGATATTGAGATTTCTTAATGTTTAGGCAATTGTGTAGTGCTCTCTTATTGTTGCTATTTTTGCAAAATTATGGTGTTGTTTCTTAGTTTGACCTTTACTAGGATTAGTACTTTTAGAATATAGCTTAAGCTTATGGTTTTTACAAATTACAAGAATAGGTGCATCTCATTTGAATGGGAATGTGCAATTTTTGAATGGGAGTACTTTTGGGAAGAGGGATTGTGAATTGAGAGTTGTAGATTAAGTCTTGTTTAGAAGTATATACATTGTTATTGTTATTGTCACAAGGTGTTTGACATTGTCGTAGTTGAGTCTCATTGTTTAATATATGGAAAACTGAATTTCAGGTGAACGTTTGACATCCCTTTTTTCTTACATTTGTCATCACGGAGTCAATTACAGCTTGCTCTCGAAATGTAAGTTTTGAGTTTTCTAGGTTTACTTTCTTAAAGTACCATTATGTATTCATGTAATCATGTGTGTTAGTGTGTGTGTACTATTAATAACATATTTATTGTTTTAAATAACTTGTCAATGTTAGATGTCGAGCTCCAAATCCAAGGAGAGAGGTGCTTCGGAAATGGAAGAATCGGTTGACATACATAAAGGGCCGACTGAGCACCAACCGAATGCGGCCCCTATTGAAATACAAGAGGAAGAAGAGGCAAGTGCAAAAGCAACACAAACCAAGAGTACGGGGAAGCAAATGGCTAGAAAGTCTACTCAAAGGGCCGAGTGTTGGGACCATTTCGAGGAAATCAAAGAGAATGGAAAAAGAGTGGCTGGTAAGTGCAAGTATTGTGGTGTTATTTATAAGGCTGACTCTAATAAGAACGGAACGAAGAACTTGAAATATCATTTTCCAAGATGCCCTGAAAACCCGAACAACAAAAGCAAACAAACACAAAGTCAGTTGGTTTTTGAGAGGGATCCAAATAATGAGGGAGAAGCTTCATTGAAACCATGGGTATTGAATTCTCATGAGGCTAGAGAGTCTATAGCCAAAATGATTATAATTGATGAGTTGCCTTTTAGATTTGTCGAAAATGTGGGATTTAGGCAAATGATGGCTTGTTGTTGTCCTTCACTGAATATGCCATCACGCATTACCATAGCTAGAGATATTTATCATATATATGTGGATGAAAGAGTGAAGATGAAAGAATATTTGACACATTCATGTCAAAGGGTGTGTGTTACAACTGATACATGGACTTCACTTCAGAGGATCAACTACATGGTTATAACTGGCCACTTTATTGATAATGATTGGAAATTGCATAAGAAAATATTGAATTTTTGTCCAATTTCTAGTCATAAAGGCGATGATATAGCTCTTGTCCTTGGAAAATGTTTAGATGATTGGGGTTTATCTTCTAAGTTGTACACTATTACTGTTGATAATGCTGCGAGTAATAGTACCGCTTGTACTGCCCTTATTGCTGACCTTGAGCGACATGGCCATTTTCTTTTCTGTGGTGGGGAATTCTTACATGTTAGGTGTGTTGCTCACATACTTAATTTGGTCGTATGGGATGGGTTGAAGGTTGTTGGGAAATCAGTTAAGCGTGTTCGAGCTGCTGTGAGGTTCATTAGGTAATCTCCCAGTAGGTTGCAAAGATTTCAAGAATGCGTAGTTGCTGAAAAAATAGACAGAAAGGCTTCTTTGTCTCTTGATGTCCCTACTAGATGGAACTCCACTTATAAGATGCTTAAGACTGCATTAGTTTATGAGCATGCATTCACAAAGTATAGCAAAAGGGACCCTTATTATAATGTGGAGTTGGCTAAAGATGATGATGCTGACAGACCTCCTAACTCTAATGACTGGAAACAAGTTAAACACTTGTTAGTTTTTTTGGAGGTTTTTTATAATACTACTTTGCGTTTGTCTGGTACTTCTTATGTGACTTCCAACCTGCATTTCTATGAGATTTTGGATATTCATAGTATGTTAAGTGAATTAGAGGAAGTTGTGGAGACCATTGATAATGATGAAGAAAGTGAGGATGTTGAGGGGATTGGATTTTCTACAGTTACAAACTTCAAAGAAATGGCTAAGAGGATGAGGATGAAATATGATAAGTACTATGGCACACCTGAGAAAATGAACCCTTTGTTGTATGTTGCTCCTATCTTTGATCCTAGGTGCAAGTTGGAGGGTCTTCAACTCTCTCTATGTGATGTGTTTGGTGAAGAACATGCTAGTGCAGTAGTTTCAAAAGTGAAAGCAAAGTTAGAAACTTTATTTGATGAGTACTGACAATTGTATAAGCCAAAGACTCATCATACTGGGCAAAGTAGTGAGGTACAACCTGAAGTTGAGGAGGGACTACAGGGTAATGCATCTAGTAGAGGTTCCTCGTTTTATCACCGACGATTAAAAAAGAAGTTAAAGGGGCCAGATGGAGGAAGAGGAATCACCAAGACGGAGTTACAAAAGTACCTAAATGAGGGACTTGAAGAGGATGAAATGGGGGAAGATGTGTTGGGATGGTGGAAAGTATATGGTCCTCGGTATCCTGTGGTTGCTCGTATGGCTCGTGATGTATTGGCCGTGCCTGCTTCTACGGTTGCATCAGAGTCGGCATTCAGTACAGGAGGACGTACTCTTGATTCGTTCAGAACTTCTTTAACTCCAAAGGTAAATGATTAAGTATTATATTTCTTGACCTTGTGTTATAAATTTACAACTTATTGATCTTGAGTTGACTTATGAATTTTGACATTTTGTTTCATTTGATTGCGTGAAGATGGTTCAAGCACTTATATGTGCACAAGATTGGTTGCGGCCAAGTAGTAGATTAGATATGGATGACTATTTTGATGAATTGCGGGACCTTGAGAAGGGTAATTTTCACCTTTTCATTTCTTTTTTAGTTTCCAATATATGGTTCATATGATTACATGTTCTAATTTTTATTTTTCTTCTTTGTATTGTGTTTATTTTAGACATTGCTCAATTGAGTAGTAAGGATAATGTGATTGATGTGGGTGATACTTTGAACATTTAGTATTGAGGTAATTTTTTTTTGCATTGTTACTTTGACTTTCCTTTCCGCTAAATTAATTGTTGGTTTTATATTTACTAACTCAATTTTTATTTCATTCAAATACTACTTGAGTTATTAGTTGAAGATTTGAAAGAGGAGCACATTCTTGCAACATAATCTTTCCCCAAGAATCCAAGTCAAACATGTGTTGCAACTTTGAGATTGGCATCGGCAGGCATCAAGCATTCATTTGAAGAACCAAGAACATGTTTTGTAATTAGTGATTTAGTGTTGTGTAACTTTGGTTATGTAATTCACTTTTAAGTGTAATTGGTCTGTATTAAATTTAGAATTTCAATTAGTTTAAACAGCATTCAACTTTCAGCAGGTTTGCCAAGCCAAATTGTGTGGAATTGCTGCTGAGAACCGGTCTGGACCGGTCCGGTCCGGTCCGGTCCAGGACCGGCTCCAGACCGGTCCGGTCTTCGGTCCAGCATCACGCGCTTTTCCGGTCTTCGGTCCAGCCGATCCGGTCCGGTCCGGTCCGGTCCTGGACCGATGAACACCCCTAGCTATTATTCGCAAATGCAAATTTCAGCATCACTAGATTTGTAATTAGGACTTTTGGTTGTGGAGATGAATTGGATCACGGTGTTGTTGATTTATTCACTTATTTGTTGAATCATTCTGAAAAGTTGAAGGACCCTCAATCATTATCGTCGAGGTTCTTTTTTTCTTGCAATGCCTGTGTAAGTGTTTTTTTCAAATATTATTTAGCTTAAATATTTTAAATTAGATCCTGTTATTTCACTAAAGTTGTTTCTCATTCTTTATGATGTAGAATGAATTATTGGATGGGGGTGCTGAATTTTCTGGTCCAAAGTATAAAAAGTTCAAGCATATTTTGGACAGTGAAATTCAGATGATTTCTTGGCTTGATTTCTCAAACTCCAAGCTGGTAAGTTGATAACAGTTTAGCTTTGTAGCATTTAGTGTGTTTTGAGTCTGTCTTGTGATCTAAATTGCTGAAATATTGACCTGAGCCAAAATCATTGTGGATGCCCTTGCTTATGAACCTCTATGTTAGGGGAGGCAGAATCATAAGCATGTTATATATTTGGTTCCATTTCTTGTTCTCCTATTCTTGAATAATATAAGAGGATAGATTTGACAAGTTGGATTTAAGGGATTCTTCTTCAAAGTGCTTCCTATTACTTAGCTACTACTAGCTAATAGGGATCTGTATGGTGGATATGTATGTGTGTGTGTGTGTGTAAGAGAGAGAGTGATAAGGGTCTTCCTTAGCTTGAATATGTTTTTTGTCTACCTTGTCAAAAAGGAGAAAGCAACCAATAGCATCTGCAGTTTTGAACCTTGCATGCCACACACTGTAGGACAAACTGTGATGTTAACTGTAGAGAAATTAAAAATGACTTAATTTGGCTTGTTGGCACAAAATATTCACTCCAATTGGAGAAAGGTTCCCTGCAGTTGTGAAAAGATTCACTGCATTGTATTAAACATCTGAATTTTACTTCTTTGCGCAAATGGTTCACTGCAATCAAGGAAAGGTTCCCTAAAATTAGGAAAAGATTCACTGCATTGCATAAACGATTCATTGGATCAACATTAAGATGTGAAACTGTGGGGTAAATGTCGGTGTTGTCCATATTTCACCGTCGCTATTGTTGCACCACAATCGTAATGTGACTTACATATGCTTATATAGCTGTGTTGATATGCAAATATTCTTTCCAGTGTTTCACAACGGATATTACTTTGTTGTGGGCTTCAATTTCTTGGCAAAGAAGGTGGAGATTATCCATTCTGTTAGTCATAACAATGTGGACAATTGTGATATTCTTGTTTGTGTCAGCCTCTTGGTAATTTTCTATGTTACCTTTTCATCCTTTTGCCATTCTAATCCTCTAACATGTGAAGTTACCTATTATACATGTATACTATTTTTTTCCATAGGTTCGGTGTTTCTCAAAGTATTTTCCCAATAAAATCCCCAAATCAACCAGGGGTAAAGCTATTTCCATGGAGAGTTTGCAATTGGAGCAACTTAAACTACCTTGGATGGAAGTTTCAACGGAATCTTATCCCGACTCAGGGATGTATGTAATGCGACATTTAGATATGTACATGGGAGATGTTGAGAAATGGGATACCGGGTTTAAGAAGTTTAATGTGAGTTCAATTTTTTTCCCTTGTTATAAATAAGTGAATTATATCATCGAAAGTTTTGACAAGTTTTTGGCTCTCAACAGGCACCCTTGTTGAAGAAGCTCAGGGTGAAATATTACTATAACATCATCACTAGTTAGGAAAATGTAATTGCTCCTCAGATTCTTGATAAGGTTAAGGCTTATCATAATAGTATCAGGAAAGAGGAGACTGTTGGTTCTTGCATTAGAAGGCAAAGTCAAAGGTTGAAAGACAAGGCTTAATATTAGTGTGCTTTTTATTGGGTAGGACAATTGTGAATAGGTTGTACTTTTTCGGTTAAACTAGTTGTGTAAGCTTCAATGCCACGTAGACAGTTGTGTTAAAACAACTTTTCATATTTTGCTGTTTAGAGTTACACTGAAGTGTTGTAAAGATGCATTACAGGGTTTCCCTATGCCTCTTTAGAGAACTCATTAAAGCTATACAATGCCTCTTCTTCAAGCAAATCGCAGAGCGTTCCCTAGCATATCTCTACAGTGCCTCATCTTTAAGCAATCATCAAGGCTTTCCCTAACATAGCAATTACAAACAACTTAATTTTGCTTGTTAGCACAAAAGATTCACTGCAATTGGAGAAAGGTTTCCTGCAGTTGAGAAAAGATTCACATAGCAATTACAAAACTTAATTTTGCTTGTTGACACAAAAGATTCACTGCATTTGGGGAAAGGTTCCCTACAGTTGTGAAAAGATTCACTGCATTGCATTAAAGATTCATGTGATCAAAATTAAGATATATCATTACAATCCACCGACATCAAATAAGAATCAATAGCAGCATGCACATTTACAATCAGCAAGCAGCTCTAATATCCACAAAATATTAAATTGTGTTAAAATAAATGATGGTGCTCATGCTATCCATTTTGACATTCATAGTTTCAACAAATATTTTCAAGTGCACCATCTCCGACAGACGCCATGGTACATGCCACCTACATCAACAAATATTGTGTCCTTTAAGTATAAATTTTTTCTAAATATATTTGTTAAATTATAGAGTAATCTTGTAGTTTATTACCTCAGTAATTGCAACCCCAACATTAGTGTTGGACATGCTGGAATCCTCTGGAGGCCTTACACCACTTGTTCCCTTAAAAAACAACATAAGTTATTCATTCAACTATGAAGTAAAAATGAAACTTTTCCATAATTTCATTAATTAAATTTTAACGGTTATAGCTTAGTGATACCACCGATGCGAAGACGATGGGGCTGATGTTGACAGGGGTGAAACTGTTTGTTGCTTGTCTCGCAACGTTCTTCTTCCTTGCCTTCACTTGATTGCTTTTCTTCCTGGCAATGCTAACTTTTCTCTTGTTCTTTTGCCCTTTCTCTCTTAATCCAGTGGGATTCTGGACTGTTCCGCTTGTGTTCACATTTTCATCTTCTGATCCATTATGGTATATAGGGCCTATGTCCATCTCAATAGCTTCTTTAGCCTTTTGAAATAAATCTTGACATAAAGCTCTTGTTCTTGCATTTGTGGCTGAAGCGGTGATGAGCGTAGTGAATTTTCGCATCATTTGCAATCGCCAAACAGATGAAGACGTACCAGCATAGTTGTGGAAATATCTTGCATCATTGGCGCCTTCATAGCCCTTGATATTTTTCTTCCATCTATCTAATATGTACTTCTCAGAAATTTTTTGAACACAAAACATATTGAACATTCTTAGGATATGAAAGCACAAAATTCCCATCTCTTCAAAATTTTTTGCATGTGCAAGAAGCTTCTTCAGTTAACCGATTAATGGTGACAAGGTGGCAAAACTCATTGACATTGTCCCGCCACACTTTATATAGCACGCATGAAGCGCTCTCTTGAACCTTCTCCTGGGCACAAGTTGTCCCTTTTTTGTACTCTTCTTGGAAAATATGATAAAGTTCAGCAGTGTATACCTCCGTTAAATGATTCAATATACTTACATTTGCAAAATATGTTTCTGGCCTTCCATCCCAAGAGTCATAGTCATGTCCAATCTCCTTACTCCTCCATTCAGCAACAACATCAAGGAAGCTCTCATAAAATTCGCACAAGTCAGTGGTTGCTTGAAGTCTCCAAGAGATTGAATGGTTGGTTGATTCAACCCTTTGTGATGACAAAATTCCCGCAGGAAAATAATCCTTACTGAATGCAGGGCACCAATGCTCCCTGGTCTTGTAAAGTTTTAGACAATCATTCTCACCACAATTGTACTCTGCAATCAACCTAAAATAAAAGAGACAAGATGGATACAGTGAACCTTTTACTCATTGCAATGAATCTTTTTTATTTTTCAGTGAATCTTTGTTATTATGCAGTGAATCTTTGATTCACTGCTGAGCATATTTTTCTTCATTATGAAGGCAAAGTTAAATACTAAAGGCACTGACCTGGTCCAATGATGATTGAACTCCACTTCAGTATCACAATGCATGAGAATCTTGTTGAATTTGTCAACAAATCGATGTTGGCTTCTAAACATTTTGATGTGAATTTTTGAGTTCTCAATAATATGCCATATACACAACGTATGTTTTGCTTGTGGAAACACTACTTTGATAGCAGCTGCAATTGAAGGTGCTTGGTCCGTCATGATAGTTCTTGAATGCTTCCCACCCATTGCCGCCAAGAAAGTCCTAAAAAGTCATACGAACGATTCTATTCTTTCATTCAACACAAACCCACATCCTAGTATTACATTCTTGTTGTGATGATTCATGCCAACAAACGGCGCACAAATCATGTTGTACTTGTTGGTCCTGTAAGTGGTATCAAATATAACCACGTTTCCAAAGAGATCATAATCATCTTCATTATGCTATCTCTCCAGAAAATGCTAGTTAGACTTGCTCCTTCATCAAACTCAAAGGCAAAGTAAAAGGTTTGATCATCCACTTTCCTTTGATTCAACTTTCCCATCAAAGTGTTACTATCAGTACCATCTAAATTCTTCCTTTTATCAGAGGCAAGAGCATTATATGCATCCTTGTTTGTGAACCCAAGGGTCGGTGAACCGCCTACCTCCTTCTTCAACATTCTCATAGCATCAGACACTTTGATTCTACATGATTGCATAAGTTCCAGCAGTTTCAGTTGTTCTTCTGTAACTGTTCGTTGTGATTTCAAAAGATGTCGTTTGGTGAGATCACAAAAAGGATGGTTGTGCACCTTATCGTGCCTCGTAACTGTCCAGACACCATTTCCATCTACTGAAAACTGAATCATTGTTTTGCAACCCACTCGGGTTACTCGTTTGCTGTATGACCTTCTATCGATATGTTCTTCATTTTTTTGGGCGACATTTCTCTTTGTACCTTGTTTAGAACAACAATATCTCTTTGTTGTTATACCACTTCGATCAGCTTTCGTCCGTTGTGAATCCCTACGAATCCTAAACCCCACTCTTAGACCATAACTGTTATACAAATCATACGCTTCTTGCTCAAATTTGACACTTTGTCCAATCAACACAAATTCATCATTCTCAACATATTCTTGTCCGATGGGTTCTTGATGCTGAGGAACTGCAATTTAAGTAGTCAATAGTGTGAGAAGCTATTATGCTTATCAATTTGTTTGGAGGATATATAGTAGCTGAATCAGGAAAAACAGAATTGATGCAATAATGCATTGCATTAACAAAAGATTCACTACCATAAATACAAGATTCACTTAAATCAACAAAAGATTCACTGCAACAGGTTAAAGGTATACTAACTGACAAAATGATTGCTACTATAATTATATATGAGATCCATGACTACCTTCCTTTCAACCATGAGTTACAGTGTGTACAACACCATATTCTTAGAAGTATAAGTCATACGTACCTATCGTTACATGAGCTCTACAACCATTACTTTCACAATTCACTGTCTACATGACATTACACTGAATTTTGGAAGTATAAAGCATACATACCTATCGCTTGGGAACCATATTCTTGGTCATTGGGATCTTGATTATGGGGACCTACAATATAAGAATAATGTCAGTAATCTTTACGTTCATTTAATTACAGTTATCCTATGAATAGCAAAATTTGATACTGTTAATCGTTCTTATTTATTTGGTGTATCTTTCCAAAAATACAGTGAAACCTTTCTAGACTGAAGTGAAACTTTTGTACACTTCAGTGAACCTTTTGCCTAAATCAGTGTACGTTCTTTGTCAGCTTATGTGCAATGATTTTGTTATTGCAATCCTACCTTTGGGGAATTTTCTCAAACAACTTATATGCAAACATGCTTGACTTTAAAAGTTGCACCGGATAGCTATTCTTTGCATTGAAGATTGATAGATTATTGTTTGTTTTAGCAATTTTATGAGCATACCTTGAAATCCTAGCATATGTAACTCTTCAATAAGCAATTCCTCTGCTTCAACTACCACTTGTTCATCAAAATCCATTGATTTTGCTGATTCGTATTACTAATTTTAAGTATGGATTATGTATATTGCTCAAAATTATTTTGATCAAAATTCAAATATACAGTGATTGATTTTTGCAGATTTGGCCGTGTGTTTCTTGCTCTAAATTTTCTTGCTTCATCTTTCACGTGTGTTTCTCTTCAGATTTTAGTGTTGTGGGCCGCTCAAATGTAATATGTTTATCTTAACCTAATTTAATAAGATCATTTTATATATAGGTGTGTATAATTCTATGATACATAGGTATGTACCATAGACTCACTGATTCATTTGTCTCTAATTAGCTGTCGAAGATTGCATAATCTTCTTTGGATTTGATCAATAATCGGGCAAAAACAATCAAAATTGCAAAGGCAAAAAATAGGATTAAAATAATTGAAAACTCCATCGAGACATTTGGTCGGAAAATGCTCAACGATTATCATGACAGTTACGAAGCAATGAATTACCAAGAGTGGCGAGACCAATCACACTTGCTCTGATGATCAAATCACTGTTTTGTCTTCTCATCCCTAAAATTTGCCCACCAAAATCCCTAATCAACTCAGCTTCAATTCAAACGCAATCTCTTCCCATTTCTCCCATTTTCTCGCTCAAAAATCCGCTCATTTTTCTGGGTTTCTCGTCAATTTTTCTGGGGTTTCTCAGATGGGTGCTCTGGGCACAATATCAACACGGTCCCCAATTTCATACCAGCTTCAATTCAACTTCAAGTTTAGTAAATGCCCGACTCCATTGTTGTTTGTCCGATCGCGAATTGTTAATCGTCGTGTTCTATGCGTTGCTCGGAATGGGGCGAAGAGAGAGAGTGACAGTCAATTAGAACGGCGTCATTCTGGGAGCTCATGGGCTGATCCTGGTTTGAGTGACTGGGCTGGTGATTGTGATCAATCGGGAGATTCTATGCAGAAGCAGGGCATTGCAGGTGAGATAAAATTTTCACCTTTTGGTAGGTTTCTGTTGATGGGATACCTAAATTACTAGTATTGTAGTAGTTTTTAAATTGCTTGAATTTGGTTAAGAAGTCTATATCGTGTCGCATGATGTTAGAAACCAATGGGTAATGTTGCATTTTTGTTGAACTTGTCCAGTGTACTTCCGGGGACCATATTTTAGTTGTGATGTGTAACTTTGTGGGCTAAAGGAACTGCGAAAAGTTTAAATTTCTAAGTTATGATGTGGATAAAAATTTATGTAACTCTTTAGATTAGGCGAAATCTGCTAATTGCTTGATCAGTGAGTGCAATTTGACCTCATGAATGGTTTTCTCTTTCATAAAATTATGTGCAGGTGAGTTGGGTGGTCTCTGTCTCTCTGATTACCTTGTGGAGTTTGTTTTTATATGTTTTATGTATATATAGCGTTTTGAATCCCCAAAATCAGTAGGGTGGTTTCCTCAAATCATGGGAGTTGATGCATATGTATTGAGGAATGGCATTTTCTTTTCATATTTTGCTCTCAGGCTAATATCTCTTCTGTGTATCCATCCATTTGAATTTGCAGTAATGATCTTGAAGTAGTTGGTTTTCAGGAATTTTGGGAGTCGGGGTTGCCAGCGTTTTTCTTGTTGCTGGGATTACCTTTGTGGCAACATCAATTGGCAGAAGTAGCAGCTTAAGTGAGTAGCGGTTGTTTTCCAATTAATACCTGCTGTCTTGAATATTTATCGTGTGCATAGCAGGAACTGAAACTCATTATATGTCTCTCCTTTCCAATTTATATGGCACTGAAATATTCTGAATGTTGAACTGGATCATCATTTACGTTCACCTAACTGGTTTCCAGGGCCAAAAGTAGAGATGAAGCCATTAACAGAACAGCAAGAAACATTTTTGACTTCAAGGGAGGCAGTTGACAGGGATGAACATAAGGAAATTGATGGGAATCGTAATATTCAAGATGAAAGTGCTGATGGCATGTATGCTATGCCTAACTCTGTAGATTCGCAGTATAACCTTGCTGTGAGCAAAACTGGAAAAAATGTGGATTCCAATAGGCTAATCACTTCTGATGCTGGTGTTGAGCTACTTGGCAGAAGTCATCAGGAAGGAACCCCTTCAGCAACTCAGACAGATACCTTTGAATCATCTTCCACTACTGATTTCCCCATATCTGTGGATTCTCAAGCTGCAGATGGAGCTGATGCTAAGTCAAATGCAACTTTAGAAACTCAAAATGTGGCCAGGGTTCTTATGGGAGTTGGTGTCGCAGTTTCAAGCAAGGAAGATGCTGAACTGCACAAACCACTTCAGGGTGATCGTATGCCCGTAGGTGTTAGCAGCTCGAAAGATGAGCTGTCTGCTATAACATATGCTATTGTTCAGTCGTCTGTGGATAAACAAGATACACTTGGCAAAAGTGATGTCATTGGTGATAGATATGTCCTTGAATCAGAGTCTCCTAGGAATTCCTTTACCTCTAGTGGGATTCCTGCACCACTATTACTCTCCGCTGCACTTCAGGTCCCTCCTGAAAAGGTTTTGGTTGCTGCTGTCACTGATCAAAGTCAGGAACAGGCTTTGGCGGCATTGCAAGTCTTGAAGGTATGCATATGTTGGATTATGTTAATCTTTCAGTCGCTCTTTCAGACCCCCCCCCCCCAACCCCTGCACATGAATCACTAACTGACCAAAACTTTACCCCTTTTGTAAATTATCTCACATGTTAAGATCTTGCCTAGAGAAGCTTGCCACACGAAAAACGACACTTCCAATGGGGCAGTGGACTTCCAAATAATCTTCCGAATAATTTTGGCAGTTCCTCAAATGGACAATAGTAGCTTGATATAGGCGTCATGCTTCAGACATGACTGGTGTTGTTGATGTCAAAACATGTAATCATTATATAAACAAGTAAAGCTTGCATTAGGGATTCAGGGAGGCTAGACAAATAATCAACCAAAGAAAGGGGTTGTAAGTAAGTCTATAATGCTATAATTGCCTATAAGTGTGCAGTCACAGGTTCCATTGCACTTGCTACCTCTAATAAATTACATTTGTCTATATCACAAAAGATTTCAAAATTTAATGCTTATGAACTAGACTATCAGCCTCAAGATATACGTGTTGTCTGCAACACCACCGGCCCCAATGTGGATCTTGCCGAAGCAGAATCTAGGCTGATCTGCAGGCAAGCTCGTCCTACAAACAGATAGCTTTTCTCAGAGAAATATATATCTTACTTATGATCACGAAGAACATTGAGATTAGACTTAATTGACATGCTCAAGTTAAAATTCTGTTTGTGAATAGAATAATTTTCTTGAAAGGCATCAGTATCCATCTTTAGTTTTGGATTTGGTAGTTCCGGAAAACTCTGGAATAAATTTGTCAGTCCTACCTGTTATGTTCATACATATGTGTAAAGATGATCCATTGAATACATTCACGAACTTTTTGCACCTTGATTAGATCTTTGGAAGTCTCCACATTTCTCGAAGTGTTCTACAGTTGATGATTTTCACATGAATCCACTTTGTCAGAATCTTTCTCTGTTGCCCGGCCTTTTCAGGATCAAGTATGTTCATATGTGGGCCTCTTAGTGTCTTTTCTTTAATGTCGCAGTCTTGATGGGTCAAGTTCTCAAACTAGATTTCCAAAATCAACAGACCTACTTGCTTTGTAAATGGTAACTATGTTGGAAAGGGTTATATGGATGAGATAGAAGGGTGCCATATTACTTAATGCTTCTTTTTTGTTTGTTTGGGTAGGTGGCATACCTCTCTATTTCCTTTTGAAATATCCCTATATTTTTGCATATTGCTTTTTCAATCCCAGGTCATCAAGAGCGATGCTCAAGCGTGTGAGCTTTGCACTCGTCGTGACTATGCCCGTTGGTTAGTTTCTGCGAGTAGTGCTCTTTCACGGTATGTAAATGGCTTTATATTTTAGCAATGGGTTAGCTCTTTGTATGTATGGTGCATGATTTTTACTTTCGCCTTTTCAGAAACTCAATTTCAAAGGTGTATCCTGCTATGTATATCGAGAATGTTACTGAGCTTGCATTTGATGATATTACACCTGAAGATCCCGACTTTGCATCCATCCAAGGTAAAAACTGTACTCCTGCACCATGGTAAAAGTTCTTCAAACTGTGTTCTATCATAGTATTTTGACCAAATGCTATGTTGCAGGCTTGGCAGAAGCTGGACTTATCTCTAGCAAGCTTTCAAGAAGTGATGTGTTTTCCTCGTTTGAAGAAGACATGGGTTCCTTTCACTTCTATCCCGATAGGTGATTCCTTCAATGTATTGGTAGAAAGCCACAGTAGGTTAGAGTTAAATAAAGTCATCCGTTTATGAACTCAAAATGTCCTTTCTTCATGCCACTGTCTTCTCTATTTGGGTATGCATGCTTTGGACTTCAATCATATTACAAATTTAAACTCAGAATCAAATTTGGGTACATATTTATTTGTGTCCTGCTGTTTCATAGTCAGCAACTAAGTTGATTTTATCGATAAACCTCATTGATTGCATAGTTACTCAATTTTTTCCTCTACAGTCCTCTGTCTCGTCAGGATCTCTTGACCTGGAAGATGGCTCTGGAGAAGAGGCAGCTACCTGAAGCTGACAGAAAGGTTAATATGCTGATGTTTCTTTTCCTTGCACTTGCAAGTAATATAATGCACAAATTGCTATGAGAACTCATTATGTTCTTTGCATCTATCGAAAGATGATCCACCAACTTTCTGGATTCATTGACATAGACAAGATCAACCAAGATGCCTGGCCAGCACTTGTGGCTGACCTATCAGCAGGAGAACAGGGAATTGTTGCGCAAGCCTTTGGTTTGTATTATATCCACAGGAGAAGCGTTCATAGTTCCTTTTGGTTTGATATTTGAAGGGTTCTTATATCTTAATATGGATTTGTAGGTTACACAAGACTTTTCCAGCCTGATAAACCAGTCACAAAAGGCCAAGCTGCAGTTGCTCTGACAACTGGGGATGCAGCCGACATTGTAAATGAAGAACTTGCACGTATTGAAGCTGACTCTATGGCTGAGAAAGCAGTTGCTGCACACAGTGCATTATTTGCTGAAGTTGAAAACGCTATCAATGCGAGTTTTGAAAAGGAACTCATGATGGAGCGGGAAAAAATAGATACTGTGCAAAAAATGGCTGATGAGGCAAGGGAAGAAGTTGAAAGGCTGAGGCGAGAAAGAGAGGAAGAGAATCTTGCCCTGGTGAAGGAAAGGGCTGTCATTGAATCGGAGATGGAAATTCTCAATAAAATGAGGCATGAGTTGGAGGAGCAATTGCAGAGTGTCATGAGTGACAAGGTTGAGATGTCATATGCAAAGGAAAGGGTTGAAAAGCTCCGGAAGGACACTGAGAAAGAGAACGTTGCAGTTTGTCGGTTACAGTATGAGTTGGAGGTTGAACTGAAGGCTCTGTCCATGGCCAGGTAAGAATTTGATTGTTATTATTTGCATGATGCTGCTTATATGAAATGAAGAATTCCTCCCAGCCCCCCCCCCCCCTAAAAAAAGGGGGTGGGGGAGGTTTCCCCGGAAGGGATGTCCCTACCCTAGGTGAATCCTAGGCTTTTTTTTGCCTTTCTGGTTTCCTTTTTTGGGGGGGGGGGGGGGTTGTAGAGCCTGTAGCCTTGCGCGTTAATCATGGAACAAGATATCTATTTAATCCTAGATTTCAAATCCAAATCCAAAATTTGTACACTGCAAGTCCCACTTGGACGATATATGAGGGGTTAAGATGTGCAGCCTTAACCATGGATTACATAGAGACTTGTTCCTTTAGACCTATGCATTGAGTGCCTACTGGTCTATAGAAAGGAAATAGATGACTACTTTAGTCCATTAGTAGAGAGGCTTTTGTTATATATAAAAAAAAGTTAATCCACTATAGTACATAGAAGGAACAATCCTTAGATTCGACAAGCATTATTTGGATATTGCTCTACACTTAATAGACAAGTACAAGACAGCTAAAGGAGATATTTGGCTTTTGTCCACTGTGATTCAAAGCTGGAGAAAATACAAATAGTGACTCTTCCAGCTGTCTAGAAAGTAGGGAGAAAAAGATAACAAGGAAAAGTTTTCATAGCTTTAGTGAATCCCCTAGTCAATTCATTGTTCAATCATTTATGATTCAGGGCATGGGCTGAGGATGAAGCAAAAAGAGTGCAAGAGCATGCAAAAGTCCTAGAGGAAGCTAGAGATCGTTGGGTGAGACAAGGTATCAAAGTGGTCATTGACGAGGACCTCCGTAAAGAGGCCTCAGCAGACGCTACGTGGCCCGATGTGAGGAAGCAGCTTTCAGCGGAAGAAACCGTTGAGAGAGCTGAAAATTTGACCGACCAGCTCAAGGTTTTGGCAGGCAAAGTAGAGGGGAAGTCTAAAGAGGTAATAAATAAGATTATCAAGACGGTACAGCTCCAGACATCAGTATTGAGAGAATGGATATCCACGGCTGGGAAGCAAACGATGGAGGTCAGAGATGTCGCTGTTGCAAAGGTAGGTGGATCAGTACAAGAGTTGCAACAACATGCTGTTGGTTTTAGCTTCACTGTGAGGGAAAGAGCTAAATGTGTTGCTGGAGACTGTAGAGAAGGTATTGAGAAACTTACTCAAAGGTTCAAGAAATAGCTTTTGCCCTCTTTCGGCTAAGTTAAGCTATCAATTTTGCGAAAATTTTCCTTAGTCTGGTGCGATACCGTTGATTCTATTACCGATTGTTGTGCATTAGAATTTCATCAGGCTTCCCTGGTTGCAAAATGTATATTTTTTCAAGGGCCAGAGTGCTATACTGATGATGTCGGGCACTGAATGTTGATAAAGAAGTGCATCCTGTATCTGATGATGTCGGGCATGGTACACATTTGATGAAGTAACTAGCTAAGTCACACGTGTTCTGAGAATGCTGGGTAATTTATGTTACAGCAAATTCCAAATTCAATATGCAATACAGTTATACAGCAATTGATTGTGTGGCCATCACTGTTAACACTGAATGTACATGCACATCTTTGGTGGTGGTGTTAATGGTTAATCCCTAGCTCCAAAGTTGGACCACAACGCCCTATAGTGAGGGACTGAGGGGGATTGCAACAACGTAATCCATACATCCAACCAATTGAGAATTTGAGGCAAGTTCCCCCTCCCCCCCCCCCCCAAACCACAAGTGGTCACAATGATAAAACTACTAGCGAGTCACAATCTCAACTATTTGGACAGAGAACCGTAAGATTCTACAACAGAGGATACTCATCCCCTCTAAATGGGCAATCAAGCATGTGGAATTCCTTCAATCCAAAATGTACAATTAAGGGACACAACATAAGCAACGTAGGTACGTAGCAACACCAAATCCAAATAGACAATTGATTACCACGTAAGCAAAAATATACTCAACAATCTAAAATCTTTGATGGTGTTCTACTGTTCTCCATTCAAACATAAACAGAGGTGCCAATACAAATTAGGACGGAAACAACATCATTTGAAACAAAGTCAAACCAACTATTAAGGGTTCACAAAACACCTCAGCATCCCCACAAAAAGTAGTCGAATCAACATGAATCCTAGCTTCACTTCTTCTTCTCGGCTCCTCCAGCAGACCTGCAAAGGCAATTCCCAAGTTCAAATGATGTTCACAAAAGTTGAGGAGCATGGAAAACCAAAATATTTCGATCATATGCAGCATACAAGGAAAAGATGGAGACCCTGAATCAACTCGTCTTGGACAAAAACATTGGAGAATGGGAGGAAAGTAGTACCTCATCTTTCGCAACACATTGGACATCTCTTCACGCTTCCTCTTTGCCCTCTTGTGAGTACCCAACTTTCTCTTCGCAACTTTCAGTGCACGCTTGTCCTTCCCGACCTTGAGAAGCTCAGTGATTCTCTTCTCATATGGTGCAAACCCAGCAACCTCTCTAATCAAACTCCTCACAAAGTGGACCCTCTTGCTTGTTTTCTAAGGTTAAGATAAAACAACAATATAAAGAGACAAAGCCTATAAGCAGGGAAAGAAACAAATATGAACTATAACGCCAAATAAGACTTAGGACACAAGTAATCGATCACAACTAAATAAATATGAACCTAATATTAGAATATAATAGAATCAGAAAAGAAGCTCTGAGTTCCATAAAACCCCATGAATTACAAGGTTAGCTTTGCACATAGTTCAACTCAAGTGATCCAAGTAGAGATTACTATCCAAGGCAGCTAACACATGCAAAAGATCATTTCTTTACTAAATGTAGAATCCCAGCAGCCACATTTTAAAGGTGAGACCACAATTTTGAAACCATTACCAATATTTCTCATGGATCCAGCCAAGTTATCAAGCATAAGCAATAGTTTTCAGTTCTTCTAACCAAATAATATGCAACTAAGTAATAGAAACATAGTGAGAAATTCAATTACCCCTTTTCGATCAGATGGGCGTGGTGCCAACTCCTTCTTGGTCACAATATGACCCCTGTTCAACCCCACAAAAAGACCCGTATTTGGCTGCTTCGGAGCCATTTCCTGCTTCAAAATAAATTAAAAATAACTGTTATTCAAATGCTGCAACCCTAAATCAAAATATCCAAGCACTCGATGAAAATGTCGCATTATGCACAACAAATTTATCCAAAATAGGATTTTTTGATCACAGTGTACTACAATCAAAGCTCTCTTCTTAATGCAATTTTCCACCCAAATATCAAGAATTAAACAATTCCAAAACTCGTGCTAGCTAAGCCCTAAAACTAGAAAAATACGAATTTCAAACACCAGGCATGAACACCCACCAAAGACCCCAAAAAAACACAAAAAAAGTGAATGCAAGATCACCAACGAGCTTAGCTAGTGTAAATGGTGGATCTCTTGAAGTATCAGACAAAATTGAACCGAATTAACGAGAGATTGAAAGTCAGAAGAGGAACTTACGGTGCCGCGACAGATGCAAAACCCTAAATTTTCTCAGCTTGACGGCACTTTGGGGTGTGAATTTTATAGCGTCCAAGTGTATGGCTTTTGGGCCTATGTTTGAGGGGTTCCACTTCTCCTCAGGCCCACAGTGACCATTACAGCACGTTAATAATAGGCAGGACTGTAACGAAACCGAGCTAACTCGCCGAGCCCTCGGGTTCGGGACAGGCAAACAGAGCCTAGCAAGGCTTAGCTTGGCTTGGCACAGCTCGTTTTTGTTCGGTTTAGCTTAATTAGTTTATTTTTTATTATGTGCCTGTATTCAAAGTATGAAATAACTTTTATAATCAATAAAATTTTATTCCGATCTTTATTTCTTGAGTCCAATACAAAAATCTAGAATTTAGCTTCAACTTTAGACTTAAATTTGGAAAAATTTTAACCACAAATAAATTAAAAAAAGAATACCGAGTCAAGCTTTCAATTGACAGAGTCGAGCTTGAGTCAAGCCAGCTCGGCTTGGGTCGTTTACACCCCTAATAATCGGAGTAGACGTTCATTTTTTTAAAAAAACTAGTAATAGACTACTAAACAATCCTTTTTTCGACCCAAAAAAAAAATCCTTTTTTATTTGTTATAAAAGTTTATAGTTTAATGCAAGCACTTAATCAATCAAAGGGGTTGGGAGGTGAAGGTCTCCCATTGCTACAAGGAAGCTAATAATGTTACGAATAGACTCACTGATTTAGGTCTTGATGACTTGATAGGACTCTCGTTATTTCAACCTATTCTACTCCACCTAGGGAGGTTAGAATGTTTTTAATGCAGATTGTATAGGTGTTGTTTGGTCCAGAAACTCTTCTAATTAGTGCCCCTCCTCTGCACCAAAAAAAAAAAAAGTTTCTCAACGAAAATTTATAAAGAAAATAACAGGTTTTTAGAAATTTACCAAATAAAACTGTTAAGCTATAGTGGTAGGTTTCAAATTTAACAAATAACAAAATTAAGGTAAGCTATAAATATACTACAAATAAAATGGGTTTATAACACTTCTAATCCGAATTTTGATTTTATAGATGTCATTATACTATTTATACCTATGATGCATTCGACCAAGTCTTCTTTTATTTAGATGCTTTTGATCCTCCTCCTGCACCGAACAAAAAGGCAAAATAATAGCCCACTTTGCACTAGACCAATCATCAATGTTACCATCTCAACTCACAAGTGACATGAGAGAGCTCTTTACCAAGGTGTAGATGTCTATATTTACCTAATGAAGAGTGCCCCCAAGACTCTCAACGGAGATATCACGTGATGTTCAGGTGAGGGGAGCTAACAGAATTCTATTCACAGTAGAGCCACGCACTGACCATGAACAACAACATTAACCCTTACATTCTTCCATTTTCACCCCAGTTGAAGATCAGATCTTAAAGGCAACACCTTTTCCAGGATTTTGTTTATAGGCAGCCTATGCCATTCAATATCTCAATTCTCTCTCTTTTTGGCAGTGTTTTGTCTGTGACATTTGTACATTCCCCATTTGGTGTTTATAAGAGGAAGTGAGATGTAACCTGGAGAACCCATCACTCTATGCAGTCAGGAAGAAACTTGTTTGTTTTACCATTATCACCCATTAAAATCCATCGAGATTGAAATCTGTAATTGGGTTTGAGTTGTCTGTTTTCTGTTCTGGCACTGTCTTCTTGCATGTCGAAAGGTAGAATATTATAGGTGAGAAATAAGATTTGCAGAGTCATTTGTCATGATGTATCAGAACCTAATTCCCTGATTTTTCGAGCAAGTTACCATTTGTGAAGCTTGCCTCTTCAGCTTGATTTGTTGTATGATCAATCCTAACCTTGCGCACCATAGAGAGCAATGTCGATTCTCTGTGCTCTTCCTTTCCTTGAGTGCTGCTGTCTAGTTTGCGGCAGTTGGGCTTGGAAACGATGTCGTTATAATGCAGGGCATGATAGCGAGGACTGGGGACTCGCCACACCTGAAGAATTCAAACCTGTACCTCGTTTATGCCGGTACATCCTAGCTGTTTATGAAGATGATCTCAGGAAACCTCTTTGGGATCCACCAGGAGGATATGGAATTAATCCTGATTTTGTGAAAAAGAGGACCTATAAAGATACCAATGGACATGCCCCACCTTATATCATATACATTGATCATGATCATGAGGATATAGTTCTAGCCCTTAGGGGGCTAAATCTAGCGAAGGAGAGTGACTATGCAGTTCTTTTGGATAACAAGTTAGGGAAGAAGAAATTTGATGGAGGATATGTCCATAATGGCCTGTTTAGGGCAGCCGTATGGGTGTTGGAGAAAGAACGTGGATTTTTGAAAGAGCAGCTGGCAAGGCATCCAGGTTATACAATGACTTTTGCAGGGCACTCCCTTGGATCAGGTGTGGCAACACTTTTGACAATGTTGGCTGAGCAGAACTTAGAGGAGTTGGGAGACATCGACAGGAGCAGGATAAGAGGCTATGCTATTGCACCTGCTAGGAGTGTTTCGCTAAACCTTGCTGTCAGATATGCAGATGTCATTAACTCAGTTGTGCTTCAGGTAGATTAAGTGTTCTGTTCGATCTTTGTTGCTACTGCTAAAAATATCCGAAAATTTTACCATATCAATTTGAGGTCATTCTGAGTGCCAATCGTTATGTGCATATTCAGCAACCCATCTCCTGTGGGCCGTTTCTTATTCTTCTGCACATTGGATATGTCTCTAACAGTTGACTCTCATGACACCAGGATGACTTCTTGCCCAGGACAGCCACCCCCCTGGAAGACATTTTCAAATCGCTTTTCTGGTGATGTCTTCCCAATATAAACCTTCTAATTACATATATAGAAATTCACTGGATATGTTCGTAGATGGTAAATATATGCATTTTTGAGAAGGTGTTTTCATGTGAAGACATTAACTCCATTCAAAATCTGAGCTTATAAAAAAAGCTGCAGTTGTTTGATGTGTCTGGTTTTTCGGAATTTTGAAATAAAGGACAGGGAGAGATTGCTATTCATTTTGTTTAATTAACTCAAAGAGGTGGCAGATTAATCTTACATGGTTGCGTTTCTCCTTCATTTCTGCCAGTTTGCCGTGCTTGCTATGCCAACGCTGTTTGAGAGATACATGCATACCAGAAGAAAGGATGCTGAAAGACCCAAGGCGGTTGTATGCACCTGGCCGTCTGTATCACATTGTTCAGAGGAAACCATTCAGGTAACATTGGTGATGCCCATGTATCTCTTGGAGCTTGTGACAGATGTCGTGTCTTCCCTGCCAATGTTTATCAGACTCGGCTACAAGAGTCCGAGTGCCCCATTGTCTGAAAACTTTATGCTCTTTCTTTTGAGGGTCTAAAATGAAGTGCCAAGTGTATATCTACACCCATGTTAGAAACATAGAATGTTGAGTGTCCAACTCGTGTTGGTGTGAAATACATAATGTGTTTGTCATCTAATGCATTCTGATTTGGGGTTAGCAATATCTTGTAGTGCTTCTTTTCCCAAATGGAAACAGTAACACATTGTAACAACTGCAGATGTGGAAGGTTCCCTCCAGTTGTTAAGACAGCGGTGCCTGTAGATGGAAGATTTGAGCACATTGTTCCTTCTTGTAATGCAACTTCCGATCATGCTATCATTTCGATAGAGACAGAAGCGAGAAGGGCTCTGGAGGTTAGTTTATTTTTTGTACTGTTTTGATGAATTTGGCCACACTTTCCGCTTTGAAAACCTGTAGTATCTTGTGTTCTCCTGGACACAAACAGAAAGTATTTATGTAAGAGGCTATGTTGGGAGGATGTCTTTATCTATCACCAAATGAAGACTTTCTAAACTTTTTCCACGTTTGTCTCCTGAGACCAGTTGATGTGCGAGAAAGAGGATGTTATGCAGATTCCAGCAAAACCAAGGATGGAGAGGCAAGAGACTTTAGCCAAAGAACACAGGGCTGCGCTGCACAGGGCTGTCACACTCGCTGTGCCTCATGCTTACTCCCCCTCCATATATGGAACTTTCGATGATCTTGAACATGAAAAAGCGAAATCGGAAGGAGGATCACCTCAAGAAAGATCTCCTATAGCATCATCTATTGGAAGCCAAAGAAGGAGTTGGCATGAAACGGTTGCACACTTTTTCGACAAGAATGAATCGGGTGACCTTATTCCCAAAAAGGTAAATTGTAGTAAATAATTCTATCCGATATACTGAGTGGTAAGAGTCATTTTTTGTATTGTTTACCATTTCTGTTAATTGTTTTACTTTTACCTCGATTTCAAAGGTTTCTCCTGCTTGATGAGAAGTGTAAAACATATGGAAGCTGGAAGCATTGCAATGAAAACTGGACTCCATATTATTCATTTGCCATGTGTTTACACGCAATGATTCTGAAATTTCATTGTCTCTTCTTCGAGATCATTTATCTTGTCAATCTTATGCATATTAATTAACCAGCTAAGTTGGCAATGAATATGTATAATTGTATAAATGAGAAAAATGCAGAAAAAGATTGCTAGATTTGGCAGACAAGTCATTTAGGTTGGTCAAAACTATCCAACAAAATATTCTGGTTGGATCAAGTGAAAATCAAAAATTTTGAATCAAGGATACACTTTAAGAATGAATCAGCCTGATCTGTTAAATAATAGATTAGATTGATTCGGGTTGTGTTAATTTTGGTTTGGGATATTATGGGTTCAGGGTTGGGTGTAGGGTGTAGGCTAGTTTTGCTAGGACTAGGAAACTCTCAGAGCTGATCGTGGATTTCAATCACTCGTCAGCATTGCAGATATGCGGTTTAAAATCTAGTGTGGCAAAGCTGAGCATCACATTTTTACAAGCTATTAGACAAATTCTACAACAGGTATATGCAGTTATGAAAACATGCAATGTTCCAAGCTGATCAGTAGGTTTTTCTATTTTAGCGAGTCGACCTACATGTGAATGACACACAGAACAGCGAAACAGCTTTCTCTAGGACATATCTCTCTGCCTATAAAACAGTTGGAGAAGATCTGATAAGGAAGCAAAACTAAGCTCTTGCTTGTTGAATTTTATTGCATCAGAAAAGAATTTGCAGACTCAAAACTCAAACATCAATTTCAAGTCGATACTGCCATAGTTACGCACCAATGTGCAAGCCGAAGTCATAATGCCTACCCTTAATACCACAATGCGACAAAACTTGAAAATAAAACTCTATAAAGGAAACATTCTTTTTCATTAATGGATCCCCAACACATCCATGCCTGAACATATGAAAACAAGAAGCTTAAATGTTATCCAAGCATGCAGTTGCTTACGTCTTTGTTGACAAGGAATCCTGTTTCCTCACGGAACAAGATGACTTAAATGCTTCTATTTGCGCTTGGCACTTCACATAATCACCTTTATTCTCTTCTAAACATTTCTTCAAAGCTTCAACATCACATGGTGACATTATCTTCTTCGTAACAATCTCTGATTTCTGGTCCATTGTTCTTGATTACCACAATAAGAGAAAGCAAGTCAAATGACCATACCAACTTCAAAATCTGATCAATAGACTGCCTAATTGTATAAAAAGAAGGAAAAACTCCTAGTATCTATACAAATAGTGAAAACAATTATTACAGAAATGTAACGACTAATGTACCTCTTTACAAAGCTAGGAATTTCTCCATATTGTGACGATTACATTACTTAGTAAGTTGCATCACAAGAGCATAATTTCCCTCATCTCTAAAATGTTCATGCAAAATCTAGAAGAAACACATAAAATTGGCCCTTAACTCCTTACTTTTACCTTTTTAACCCTTTCATTCTCGCCGGTGATCTTCCTTTCCTCTCCCACACATTCAAAGCATAGTTACGAGGAAAACTCAAACACCCCCCCCCCCCAAAAAAAGGAAAATAAAAGGAGAAATATCTCCATTTCCATTCAGGGAGATTGTGCTTTAAAATCTCTCTGTTGCCTATAGTTTGTGTCACATTCTTCAACTTCCTTCAACATAACAATCAAAAGCAAAATGAGAGTCTCTAATTGATGGCTCGCCACAATTATGTCTGAAACATCTTCTAGAATCATGTTATCATAGGTTTCAATCACAAGTGACAGACAAACTATACAAGCTCAACAGTTTAGTTCCAAAGTTGAGCAACACCCAATTGAAAGGCAATGCTTCATACTTTCTACACCAACCCATCACCAATTGGGTTCAACTAAGTAGATGTCAACTACCCCACCAGCTAAAAAGAGTTAACACCTTTTTATCTGTCTTGCTTGTTACTGTTTTACAAAGTTGCAGTCTTTTAAATTACACTGTGATCTGGGTTCAAAACTCAGACTCCATAGGACCCTGTGCAATCAATGGGGTTGAACCAAACGAACACCATTTAAGATTTAATGGGTACTCATCGAACTTGGATCGAAGTACAGGGCAATCAAATGAGTCCCCCATTGCCCCCCATTTTCTATAGTCAATTCGTGCTATCCGTTTCCCCCCCCCCCCCCCAAGAGGAGAGAGCAATGAAACATCAAACAAACAGCAAGAGGCTTCTGGAATTAAATTCTCCAATTAAGGTGCAAGCTTCTTCTTCTTCATTTGTACAATAAGTTACAAGAGAAAACTAAGGAAGTCAAAACAACTTACAGGAAACTGAAAATTCTGAAGCCCGGTAGGCTTTTCGGCAAGTTCGCCGGAGCCCTCGACTTCTCGCCGGAATAAAGGTGATGGTCGGTGAAGACTGAAGACCGGAAGAATAGCGATTTTTGGGTTCTCGTCGCACAAGGGACTTTTCACGGCTTTTATTTTTTGAAGTAAAAATAAAATAAGAATGTTTGATGTTATGTCCTCGACCGGTCATCAATCATATTTGAACTAGTAGACTGATCCATCATTATTGTTGTAGAAAGTTGCAGTCTTTGAGATTAGACTGTGATCTGGGCTCAAAACTCAAACTCCATCAGTCTTTGTGCAATTAATGGGATTAAATCAAAGCAACACCATATAAGATGAAGTCAGCATTACATAAACTAGAAGAAAAGTACAAGGCAGTCAAATCAGTGCCTAAATTGTACACCGTATAGGCTTCGACCATATTATCCAATTTTCAGCTATCAATTCATGCTATCCAATTCTTTCCCTTGTTCCTATCGAAATCCTAGAGGAGAGAGCAAACAAACATCAAACACATGAGAAGGGATTTTTGGGTTAAATTCTGCCATTAAGCTACAAGCTTTAAAATTTATCAATAATATAATACAATATGTATGTTATTGATCAGGTTACACGACAAACTAAAGAAATCAAAGAAATGCTCATACGAGAAAAGGGTTTTGACTGAAAAAGGCAAAAAATTCACTGGAAATTGGACATTCAAAAGCTGAATAAATTTGCCCCCATTCTCTAATTTTTGTGAACTTTGTGGGCTTTTTTTTGGATGAAAATGAGGTGCAAAAGTTGATATAGGAAAATTCGAACCCTAATATCTGGTAACAACTCTCAAAGACTTTATCAATTGAATTAACCAACACCCACATTATGTTTGTGTGTATGCATGCATGTGTGTGCGCTTTTTTTTTTATGCGTTGTAGGTAGATCAAGGTTATGAAGACCTTATTTACAATAGTAGCCTTCTTCCAAAATTTAGGTCACCCATACATCAAATTTATGGATCCACCATATTATGATATCCCATGTATGCTTTATGCTTAACAATAAAGAGAGAGAAGAAAGTGGGGAAGATCTGGCTAAACTGAACCATCAAAAGCTCATTATTGCATCATATTCCCCCCCCCCCCACCAAAAGAAGAAAAAGAAAAAGAAAAAGGCAAGTTTATCCATGTATATTTGTCGTATAGATAAGTTTTAATAAGTGTGTGCTTATATGACCTATGATTGTATATACTCCTAGGAGTATGATGCAGGAATTGGCCGATGATAATGTATCACTCCTTGTGATAAACTAGGGCTTGCATTTCTGGGAGCACACGTCTTGTAGGATTAGCCATCTTGAGAGCCTCCCATGGCCAGCAAATGCGCCTGAACTTACGCCTGGTATTTGTCTCTCTGCTTTCGGCGTCTTCCAATTGCCTTGTCAGCTCCTCGATCCTCTGATGGAGTACTGCAGTCCTAGTGTCAGCCAACTGCAGAGACCTCTCGGCTGCTGATTGGGCTGCCATTGCTGCATCTGCTAGTTCTTCCTTCAACTTTAACTTGCTGTTCGACACTTCCAAAGCTGCCCTTGTTTTCTCTAGTTCTCTTTTTAGTATTTCCACCTAATCAGACACTAAAGCTGTTAGTTTCATCAAGATCTCATAAATCAAGATGATCTCATAAATCAAGATGCCAATATACCTACCTATAAAACTGACCCGAAGCTGGATTTGCCAACTCATGAGCCAACCCCAAGATAAGGCAACTGGACTTGACTCTTTGATCCAAACCCAATTTTACAAGACATGTGCATTACCAAAATATGGTTTTCTAACATTGGTTGCACTTTAGTGATGGACCTACTAAACAAGCACACAGCAGGACCAAGTATGCTGTGAACCTGAAATGACTCAGTCTCAACCTGGTCTAACCAAAATTTCCCTACCCCATCTAACTTGGTTGGAAATTAATCCCGAGTGGAACAAGTATCCCATGTGCAAAGGCAAATAAGAGATCATGGACCATTTGAAGTCTTACCAATTTATCACGCTCTTCAACAGCATGCTTTCCAGCTTGGACTTCTAGTTCACAGGCTTCTTTCCATCTCTCGACGTCCTCCTCAGTTGTTTTTATTTTGATCAGCAGTTCCTCCACCTAGCATCCATATGGCAGAAGACAGTAAGTTTGAAGTGAAGACCGTAAAGATGGATTCTTCTAAATACATGGACAGTTATAAGATTAGCCATGAAAACAGGGTTACATTTTGAGAAAGTAAATTCTCTTGGTATTCTAACTCTTTGATGTAAAGAACTTGTTCTGTAATTTGCTGAGCTTGTTTCTCTGCCAAACATTGCAGGCGCTCAGCATCTGATCTGGCATAAAACAGAAAATTCGAAACTGAAGTTGAGCAAGTGGATGCATGACATCTTGAAGCTGCCACACTTTGCCCATGTAATGGGGATCGCAACAGAGAATCACAAATGAAGTACCTAGATTCTTCTAGAGCTTTCCTCAGTTGTGTAATTTCAAGGCGGAGATTCTTCATCATCTTCTCGACAGTTGAAGCCTGATCAGATTATCATAGTCATAAGCTATCTGCCTCATGAATTATATGAATATGATGTTGAAGAGGAGGATATTCATGCATTTGCAACAAAATACCATCTGCCTATTAATCAGTGAGCACACTTTATAAAAGCAGAAAACTCTATGTTGTTCCTTAAAAATCAAGAGACATAAGCAGTGCAGTTGATATATGCCACCATAACAGCAACACCCCCCCCCCCCAAAAAAAAAGAGGCTCTATGTCCTTCAAGAATAGTCTCAAAACACTGGGTAAACATTGATCTACAGAGTACATTCTAGTATTGTCAGCATCTTTTGAAGTGTTTATATATATCAGCTGAAGTGTATCCATGGATTTCTACACTTTGCAAGTACCTCAAAAAGCGATTACTATTGCCATGCACGCATGCGAAATGCCTAATTAACTATCGTCTAATTGTTTTGTATTGGAGATAGATTACTAAGCTTAGTCTAATATCTTCAAATACAGAGTACATGAAATTGCCTCTCACTTGTTCAAATGAAGGCGTAAGGTCAAGTGCACCCTCCTCCGGGGGGTTTCCTTGACACTATATCCTAGGCAGGACTTTTAAGGGAATCAATTGATTTGGTAAGCCTTCATCCATGGGCTGACTACTTCTCTCCTTTAGTCAAACATGATAGTGCATGGTGAACTCAAAACACATACAACACCTTTTTGATTGCTTGGCTATGCCATTTCAGTTAATGCCTAGACTTCCAATAATTCTATCAGTAAGCCACATCATTTAACAATGAAGTTTTACACTGTTAGGACAACTATCCAAAAACGGGCGGCCCGATGCACAAGCATCCTGTATTCACACAGGGTCTGGGGAAGGGCCCCACCCAAGGGATGAACTGTAGGCAGCCTAACTTGACTTTGTCAGTGGCTGATTCCAAGGTTCGAACCCATGGCCTTCTGATCACACGGAAACAACCTTACCGTTGCTCCAAGGCTCCCCTTCCAGGACAACTATTCAAACTCAGGGATAAATCAACAAGAGGTATACGAACTCTGGAACACAATTTTGCTGCAACCAACAGCATCGAGCATGAAAAGACAACTGAAATCCATGGTTATCAGATAACAGATAAGCAATGAAGAGAAATTATTACCAAACTAACAACTTCCTCTTCACATTCACTACCAGCATCTGATGCATTGCTCGCACCTGATGCCGCGTTCTCTGAAACTTGCTCATTATCCTTTTTTTGCTGTTCATGTTGCTCAGTAGCAGCTCCTCCTCCTCCCATTATAAAACCAAAGCCAACTCTCTGTAATCCTCTCTCAGCATATTGCAAGAGGGCAACTCTTTTTTGCTCATTGTTACCCTTCAACTTATTAAGGCTCTTTTCAACTGCCTCTTTCTCAACCAATGCAATCCGAAGCAAGGTATTAACATCCCGGTTCTCTTCAGTTAGGCTCACAATGCTACTCTCTAATTCCCTTTTCTCTTTCATAACCTTGCTTTGGAAATCATTCAGCTTCTGTTCTACACTTTTCACTATCTTCAAAACAAAGTCCAGTCCTACAGACAAGGACTTCATTTCCTTCAATTGTTCGGATGTCTCCTCAAAAGTTAGCACTTCCTCCTCCATTTCTTCATGTTCATCATCGATCCCAATTTCCCTTTTCTTCTCATCTAAAGCCTCGCTTACTCTAATCAAATGTACTTTCATTGAGCCAAGGACTCCCAAATCCCTCGACAAGCTCTCCTTGAGCTGCTCATCTCTCCTCTTATAAGACTCATTATCACCAAATTCCTCTTCAACCCTTTTCACAATCTTCCAAACGAAGTTCAAGCCCTCCATGAACTCATCCGACTGACCCTCCAAATTCAACCCTTCTTGTTCCATATATTCACACCCATGATCAGACCCATTTCCCAACTCCTCAAATAAACCCTTACTAACCCTCATCAATGACTCTTTAATTGAGCCGAGAACCCCCAAACACCTTCTCAAATTCTCCTCTAAGTCCTCATTCCTTTGCTTAAGACCATCAATTTCTTTCAACAATCTTTCATTTTCTCCTATACCCATATCAATTTTACTCACTAAATCCTCCCTCTCTCTAATACCCTCATAAATTTCCTCCTCTAAGCACCCTTTCTCTCTCCTCCCACCATCAATCACCCTCAAGGTTTCCTCTTCCCGCTCTCTTACTCTTCCCTTAAATCCTAAAAACTCACTCTTTAAGTAGTCTCTCTCGATCGAAAGCTCCTCAATAGCCATAGAAAATTCAATCTCCCTCCTCTGGGCATCATCCAATTTCTGTTGGCAATTTACGAGATTACCCTCTGGCTCTTTGTGCTTTGATTCTAAACTCTGGTTTGATTGGCCCTGAGATGGAAGCTCATCCAGCAAAGAAGGATTCTGAGCGTGCAATTTTTCGAGATTTTTTGAGGGTTTCGGATCCTCGATTGAATCTTCTGGGGTGTCCATGGATTTGATTTGGGATGAGAAAGGAGGAGGTGATGCATTGCCAAATTTCGATCAGCGGGGTGCAATTTTCAGAAAAGAGAATGGGGAGAACAACTACCAGTCCAAGCGCGAACATGAACAGAAGGCAAGGGACTAACTACCTGTCAGTCCAATTGTTCTGGTGGGATTTTTTTTTAATTAAAAAATCAATTTCATTCGAGGGTATGCTAGTAATGCTACAATGCTATGCGGGAAAACAGAAAACAAGCAATTACATTAAATGGCGTCGCCCGGACTCGAACCGGAGACCTTCAGTGTGTTAGACTGACGTGATAACCAACTACACCACGACACCAGGATGCTTTTCATGGGCAGATAATCATTCCCTATCTTCATTCCTCACTGTTTGAAAAAGATAGAATAAAGATAAGAATGGTGATTGTAGGTGTGTCAAAAGCTTCATTTTTCATTATTAAGTAATCAAAAGCATGAAAAAAGTTGAAAAGACTTAGCATTTGTAGTGGTTGCATGACTTCTTGGGAATGGGAATCACAAGTCAAGTGGGGGTTGCTCTACCCATTTGACTAATTTGGATGTGGATGTATTACACATACTCATTGCATTTAAGCTATACTTTTTGGTTGCCAAAAACCTCCACTTTCCATAGCCTTAATGAAATTTTGTATAAATTGGTAACTAATACTTTTACAACTCTTTTTTGAATGCTTTTTTGACATTACTATATTTATGTCTAAATAATATATTGATATGTTGTGAACAAATCTGACTTTAAAAAATGATTAATTTATTTTTTTAAATAATAAAATGATTAGGTGTTTTGTTCATTTGAAACAAAACTCTTTGGTCATAGTATCCCCTCATTAATAAGCAAATTCTCCTTATCTCTATGCAAAATTGTATTGTATGGATTATCAAAGCTAGTATGTTATCAACTGGACAAAAACGTCGACAACTTCTTGACATATAAATCAAATAGTGATTTGCCTCTTACAGTAAACAATAATTTCTGAATTCTGTCCTATTTAAAAATAAAATAGGAAACAATTTTATCAACCTAAAAGTGTGAATTCATTTAATTATGTTTTAGTTAGTCATACTTTGATCAAGGCAAACCAATGACCTTTTTTTCCTTTTCTGTTTGGATAGAACAAGTCAAACCAATTGCAGGAAGTTACAATTATTTTTTTTAATAGAAGAAGGTTACAATTATTAGAATACTATTAAAGAAGATTCTATGCTATTTAGTCATACTAGTATTAGAATACCATTAGAATACAATTAAAAATATTAATAATTATTAGAATATTATTAAAACTTTTATGTTGATCTATTAAAAAAATAATCTCTCTACATATAGTCATGTAACTGTAGACAACACTTAGATTTTCAGAGCCACATTCAAAGGAGTTATTATTGTTGTTGGTTTTGTATTAAAAAAGATTTCAACATTATTTCTAAAATACTATATTTTTCCGCATAGTTCTCCTCATTCTTTTGAACTTTTTTTTATTGCATATACAATGGTCATTTTCCATGATGGAAATTACTCGAATCCACATCAAAAAAACAAAAAAAAGGACAAAAAGGTGAAGCAACAGAAGGTACTAAATCTGATCCTTCATCTACAAGTCTTTCAAAGGGGCATCACTATGCCACTTGGAGGCTCTGCCATGTCTACCATTGCTATAATTTTCTCCTTTACCTCCTCTGCACCCAATCACATGCAAAAGTCCATCTTAGTCAAGCTTTAATCTTTAATTACAGAAAAGAAAGAATCAACTCACCAAATGAAAGTTCCCTCCTTTCTTTTAGCCTTTAGATTCCCACCAATCTATTCTCTCCAGCAGTTTTCAGAACTCACTTCTGGCAATAACCCATCAACAAAATCAAATGCTATGAACTCGTTCTCGCAATTTTGCTACAAATTTTGAAGGGAATTATGGGTTAAGCAGATTGAATCACCAACTGGGCATCTATTGAATGATGGGTAGCAGTGTAAGAAAGAGAGAAATGGAGCAATCGAATGATTATTATGTTGAGAATACAGTTTTTGTTGCTGTGGGAAAGCAGGTAGAGGAGAGCGAATCCGTTCTGATGTGGGCAGCTGAGAAATTTGCCAAGAAGAAGATGATTTGCATTCTTCACATTCACCAGCCTGCCCATTTAGTCACATTATGTGAGCCCTCTTTTTCGCCTCCTTTTTTTGGTTGTATGGAGCTTTTGAAATTACCTTGTTCTGAATTTTTGGATGTTTGAATTAGTACACATGTGGGTTTGATCTATGAGTAACACCATCATGACTAATACCATCATGTTGGATTGATTTATGAGTAATACCATCAGGTTGGGGAGGGGGGGGGGGGTAACATGGGAGTAAGCAAAGCTGATTGATGAAACAGTAGTTGTAGGGGATTTCAGTTGAGAGATTTGTAATTTTCTTATTTGGAGATTAGCTTGTAAGTTGGAATTAGAGGAAATTGGACTAGAACTATAGAAAAACAGAAATTTGTGTTGTGTTTTGGCATTTTGGTTTGATGTTCTTAGCTTAACACGGTAACACCCTTTTGTCTATGTGTGTGATTTATATTTTTCTGAGACATTCAAATTCACGATACGTATTTATGGATAATAGGGATTCAGAGCAAAATAGAATTGATTTCTGGAACAACGTTATTTGTGGGTGCGATTGTGCTCCAATGATTGCCTTGGCTTGAATAACCACAGAATATCTTGATTGGTCTTTGGGCAACAGTATTTGCCCTTGTTTAGTGTATGGCCATGTACATTTGGATCTCCACGAATCAGTTTATGCTGGATCCACACAGGGTGGTACCGTTTGTGTGTTGTATAGGCTTAAACACTATCGCTTACCACCACTTGCTTCAGTCTAAGATCTATGCCCAATTGTATTTGATCTTTCTAGATTTGCTCAATTTCCTAGTGTTCACTGGACTAATGAGTACTCAGAATCATCAATGAGTGCGAGCTTATAATATTTTTTGCTCATATCTATGAGACTGAGACTCATCGTTCCACCCGAAGCAGTGATGTCTCAGTCCTTAGAGACCCATAATAAGAGACCTGCAAAACTGTTGATTAGAGCTAACTATCTAAAGCACGCGGAACTTTGTTAAAAAGACCAGGTTAAATCAGATTTCACCCCATATCTACTCCTAATGTTCTGAACTGGAGGACCTAATGTTAAAATAGAGTGGAGTTTGAAAAGGAAGAATTTTTGCAACCATGCCTAACTTAACTGACAGTCTTGGACGGCTGACTTGAAGATTAAGCAGGGCAGCTACATTTTTCAGCCAGCAATGTTAGTAGGAATATTCATTTCATCTGAAGTATTTATGTCGGACACTAATCATTTGGACATCATTATGGAGACATTAGCCTCCATTTTAAACTAAAAATACACAGAATTTTCATAGATTGCTGATTGCCTGAATCAAACGCCTTACCCATGTTGGGTATTTGAAACTCCAAGATGGATAAGGTTGAGATCTATCAACATTTCAGCTTGCTATTCTAGTCTACGTGGTGTAGATGGTTGAAACTTTACATTTGAGATAACTAACAAGTTTTATGAACGGTTGAAACTCTGCATCTAAGGTACCTGAGTAGTTTTCTGAAAGAAGTCATGCCAATTTCCAGATTGACATCATGTTGCCCAGAATTCATCAATTTGGATTCAGTCACATGATCGATATGAGGATTTTTGCTGAGATATTAAAGTTTTTAACTGGGCATACAAGATTGCTGTAAAATGCTAGTTTGCTAGCCTTATTTAGGGCCTACAATCATTTGCTGAATCCTTTTTTCTTTGTTTTGTTTCCCCCGGGGGCAGGGCGGGGGCGGGGGCGGGGGGGAGGTTGTCCAAAAAAATTGAAGAAGATTACAAGCTTAGCAGTTCTGTGGTTGAGTAGATACTTATCTTATCAATCAATGATTCTTTTGAATCCTGTATTTTGTTTGTTTCTTGTTCTCATCTTGAACTACAAGTTATAAGATGTATCACAATCTTGCAGTTGGTGGGAAATTCACAATAAGCAAGTTCAAGCAAAGAGCTATCAAGGTCTTCCATGAATCAAATATGCAGAAGCTTCATAAACTTCTCAATGAATATGTTGTCCTCCTCTCCCAAACAGGGGTAATCCTCCCTTTCTTCAATTTGCCTTTTCTTCTGAGGCCGCATAAAGTTTTGCAGTTGGAATGAATGTTTCTGCACCATCAATTGGTATTTAACATATCTTGACTGACATAATTCATTTTTCTAGGTACGACCAGATCGTATGTGGATAGAAATGGACAGTGTTGAGGAGGGAATAGTAAACATGATTGTTCAGCATAGTATCAAATGGCTGGTCATGGGAGCAGCAGCGGATAAACATTACACTAAGTATGGATAATTATCTAGTTTCTAGTACTTGATGTTTTTGAGACTTGCGTGACGGAGATGGAGAAGCTGAAAGTTATTTCTAGTCAGATTGGAAGATAAAGTTATTGGTAAAAAATGATGAATAATTGTTCTTCTAAAAGTTCCATATGCTGTGAACTTTTCTGGTTATACAAATACAAAGGCAAGAAGGATATTGAACAGATAACTTTTAAAAATAACTGTTTGAGATTGGATGGATGTGGAATCCCGCAGATGTAATTCAACGGAGGTAATGAAACAGGATGAGCGTATTTTACTTGGCCTTGGCCTCATGTTGGACAAGGGTATGTGTCCAAGGTTGAGAGTCATCCATCTTGTGGAAATTTTGCTAGTTTTTGGTCCAAAGTGATGCATACTTGGGTTGAAGTGAAAAATCTGATGGAACATGAGGGTGGGTCGTTGGATTTAGATCGCACTATGTGACCCATTTTGGACTGCAACTTGCATTTTCTTTGAAATAACTTCTGAAACAGAATTATATGACTTTCCAGAGGTTGTGCTGAAGGCTTAATCAAACTGATGAATTCGCAGGGAAATGAAAGAGTTGAAGTCCCGAAAGGCAATCTTCGTCTGTGAACGAGCACCACCTTCATGCCACATTTGGTTTACTTGTAGGGGAAACCTTATGTACACAAGGTTCCTTTTTTTCAACTTTTGCATATTGCTCTAAGTAAAAGATGCCATCATTTTCCTAGTTCTGATCGCTCTGATTTTTTTATGAAATCGCATTTTTCATTCCTTTATCACCAACATGACCTCCTACTGTGGTTTGATCTATTGGGTAATTAACTTAAAAATCTTATTTTTCACAGAGAGGGTAGAAAAAATGATCCCAGTGGAATTACTTCTCAAGTGCCAGATTCACTGCTTTCTAACATGGTGATGAAAGAATCAGACCATGCAAGATGGGATGATCCTGGTGTGGAAACCCGGTCACTAGATTCTAATGTCACCACTGAAGTAGCAGCACATGTCAGCCTACATGATTCTAGTGTGAATTCACAGTCTCAATACTCAATCATGGAAACTCAAGAGTTAGAACCAGAATCACCAGATTCAAGTACAGCGATTGAAGAACATCCGAAAGTATGTGATCCTCGTGCAGATTCACAAGGTTCAAGGGGGGGAACTCAAGAATCAGAACTAGAATCGCCAGATTCTAATGCATCAACAGAAGAAGAAGGAGAAGAAGAAGAAGAAGAAGAAGAAGAAGAAGAAGAAGAAGAAGAAGATGATGATGATGATGATGATGATCTGAAATTTGGTTATCCTGGTTTAAATACACCATCTCTGGATTGGGTTGCGGCATCTCAAGAATCAGAACATTTGAATTCAGATCCTGTAATTTGCAGTAAAGGATCGCCACCAAGGCTGACTTTCCGAGAACGTGGCGCCATTCTCCGGGCCTGTTCTGTTGACCTCAGCTCTCATGAGGAGAACTTTGCATTGTTACCATCTCCGCAGCATTCCAGGGCCTTAAGTGAGGGTGTAAAATTAGAAAAAGGCAGCCATGAAATCAAGAGGAATGAGCAGATATTTAGTTTTCAGTCTTCATTTAATTCAGCTTTGGTAGAAGGAAAAAAGGTAGGCATTGTAAAAGCTCCAGCGGCAGTATGTGATTCCCTTTTTCTTCCTGGCTCTGAATTCTTAATAATTGAGACTATACATGCTAAGGCCTATTTGCAGTCATTAATGATCTTGTTTTTAGTACCCCGCGTAAGCGGGACCCACACTGGGAGGTGGTGGTGTTGTTGTAATGATATTGTTTTTAGTGTAAGATGATGTTCTAATTCGTAGTTCTACTGATAAGAATATACCTCATCTTTGTTGGTTCATGAAATTGGCACAGGCAGGAAAAGCTCGGCTTGGAGGACGAAGAGAAATTCTTGATAAACTAGAACGAGCAATCTTAGATGCTGAAAACTTAAAACAGATGGCATTTCAAGAGTCTATAAATCGATGGAAGGCAGAGGAGGATGCCATGGATGCAAAGAACAAGGTAGCTCTTTTTGCTTCATGATATGTTGTCATCGTCATTGACTTCCTTTTTATCTATATATTGTTGATTGGCATACCTGGACACTTATTAATATATTAGATGTATTTCTGAGCTTGAAGTGATATCTTATAGTAAGCAGGCCAGTTATTAGATACTAAATTACATTTCACCTGTGTAACTGGGTGTGGTCCAGAACTGGAAAGCTATAATAACTACTCGGGTAGTCCACCATGTGTGCATGACTACCAGAGACCTGGGTTCAAATTCCGCTTGCATTGGCCTTTGTGCCTCATTCGCACCCCCCCCCCCAACCAAAAAAAAAACAACCAAGATCCATATCGCAATTTTGTGTGAGATGAAAGGGTGTAGTATAAAAGTTTTAAAGCCTATTCCTGACCTTCAACCCGCTTGAGCTTTTTTAGTTGAAGCAGTTCTTTGACATGGTACCAAAATTGTCATATGAGAGGCCTCGAGTTTCAGCATCCCTAATATTGGACAGTGCAGAAGGCATGAGAGGGGCGCCTATGCAGAAATCTTGCTCAAAGCTCAAACATTTGCATTAGGGATTATGTAAGAGAGGAGCCTACTTCCAGGCCCTCAATCATCAGCTTAACTTTTGGTTGAGTTGTTTGTTGTTTGTTGATGTGAGATGGTGCCTTGAAATTATGTAAACATTGCAATCTTGTTTTCTATGATGACTCATATGCTGTAGATTGTTGCAGGCTGAAGCTGCAGAGAGTAAATATCGTAAGGAGATGAAACGAAGAACAGAAATTGAGGAAGAGCTTGAAAAACAAAGGCGAGAGCGTGAAAGATTCAAGGATGAGCACGAAGAGTATGGGAGAGACCTTTTAATGGTCCAAGATCAATGTTCTGCCCTAAAAGAACAGATCAGAGAATCAGAGCACAGCGCTAAGGAGTTTGAGGAGAAGATAATTTCAGCTGTTCAGCTGCTGATATCTTTCAAGGAGAAAAGGGATCAGCTACGAATTGAGCATGATAAGGCTATCCAAGAATTGGAAATTCTGAGGAGAACGAAGCAGCAAAGAACTGCTAGGTTGTCTTGTCCTCAATTTTCTACTTTTTCTTTAATGGAAATCGATGAAGCGACTTGCAGTTTTGACCCATCTCAAAGAATTGGAGATGGAAAATATGGAAGTGTATATCGAGGGATCGTTTGCCATATGGACGTTGCTATCAGGATGTTGCCAAATGATGGCTCTCAGGGCCAATGGAGGTTTGAACGTGAGGTAAGGTAAAATAAAAGGATTATTCCTGATTACTTTATAGGGCTCAGAAGTTGTAAATTGGTGTGTTTTTAAATTGCAGGTAGAGGTTTTAAGTAGGGTGAGACATCCAAACATTTTAATGCTTATTGGGATCTGTACAGAAGCAAGATCTATAGTGTATGAGTACCTTGAGAATGGTAGTTTGAATGACCACCTTGTCAGCAAGGGGAGGTACCCTCCTCTGACATGGCAAACTCGAGTACGCATTGCAACAGAACTTTGCTCTGCCTTGATCTTCCTTCATACCAACAATCCTCCAATTTTTCATGGGAACTTAAAACCCACCAAGATCCTTCTTGATGCTAATTTAATCAGCAAAATCGGTGACCTTGGGATCTTCCGCTTAATCCCACAAAACCAGATTCTTCCTATTGGCAGAACAGTCTACACTGACCCAGAATTTCTTGAAACTGGAGTTCTTACTCTGGATTCGGATGTGTATTCATTCGGAGTTATATTGTTACTCCTTTTGACCGGAAGGCCACCTTCAGGGCTTGTTAAAGATGTCAGAAGTGCATTGAGAACAGATAAATTAGATATGGTGTTGGATTCTTCAGCGGGGGATTGGCCAATACATCAAGCCAAGAGACTGGCCTGGATGGCGCTACTGTGCTGTGACAGAAAGCGGTCTAATCGACCGGAACTTGCTGCAGAAGTATGGAGTGTCCTTGAGCCATTGAGAAAATCATGTGATGCTCATGCTTCATGCTTGGAGAAGAAAGAAAACCGGCAGCCTCCGTCTCACTTCATTTGTCCCATTTATAAGGTACTTTGACGTTCTTTCTTGCATTGCACTTCTTCTAAAGAGTAACTTGGATTTAGTACTGTAATTATCGGAACTACTTCAAAATAGCTAAAGCATCCAATTTTAGGTCAAATTTGGGCTATTGCATGTCAGGTCTGTTTCTGTTGGTAAATTTTGTCTCAGGTTCAGCTCAGATTCTTGCATCAATTCAGAATTGTAAGAGCTGATATGGATAGTAAAGAAAAGTAGGAGCTCGAGACTCAACTTGCATAGTTACATGTTACACTCTCTGTATGATTTCTAACTTTGTTTGCAGGAAGTCATGCAGGATCCTTGTACTGCAGCTGATGGCTACACGTATGAAAGAGACGCGATAAGTGGATGGTTGGACAGTGGTCATAAGACTTCGCCAATGACAAACTTGGAGCTCGCAAGTTGTGATTTGATCACTAATCATGCTCTTCAATATGCAATTCAAGAGTGGTTACAGACAGCATAATTGTATACATTTCTGACCTAGCATTGGCACATGTTACGCGCCTGTACTTATTTAGTGTGAAATGCCAATTTTATTTATCTTTTTTGGGTTGTCTGAGGGTGAGATGCCATATTTAACCTAATAGACCGTTGCCGTTTTTCAAGCTAAATTAACCACCGGTACAAGAGAAGCACCTAGTCCTTCTAACCATTACAAAACACGCAAAATGATGAAGCCTAAAGGCCAATTTTAATGCTTGCCACCAAGGATTCAACAATCTCATAGGTGATGTAAAACCATGGAAAGATCAAAAAATCTATCCTGGGGTGTTCATTGCTGAAATTTCAGTAAAATATCAGAAGACAAAAATTTTTGAGTGAGTGTCAGTTAACTCAACGATTAAAGTTTTGAGAAATTGTTGCTAGAGATTTAGGTTCGGATCCCTTCTATATCGGTCTTTGCGTCTCATTCCCCCACCCCAAAAAAAAATTGGAGCCATGTAATGTTTTTTGGTCTGGTTGAGTTGAATTGATAAGGAAGACCACTTAAAGGTTTACACATCACAATATAAGACAAAATGCTACAATTCTTCACATATATTGCATTTTAGCTGCGGTCTTCTGTCCAGAAATTTTGAGGGACGCAATTTTTTACTAGCTAATATTTCCTTTTTTCACCCTACTGTTGTAGGAATTAGGACACACTACAATAGCTCTCCTTTTTGTGGGTTTTTTGGACCCTGTAACGTGTAAAAAGGTAAGAATTTTTTGCATGTAATAAACGGGGGTTGTTTTTTGTATTATTGCAGGATTTATTCTACGACTATGGCTTTTTTTTTGTAGTAATCTCGCAGTCCTGATGATACCATGTGTTGTAAATATGTAGTGAAAGGTGTAAATTGTTGAGAACATGATAGTATGTCAGATGCTATTGCTGGGTACCTGGTACTTGTTGAAGTACTCTCTTTCTAAGGTGTGTGCACTTTTGTTTTAGGTATCTTAGAAGTTTAAATCATCTTTTGATTTATAAAAAAAAAAAAAGAGTTCGAATAATCTTAGGCAAAGTTTTAGTGTACAAAGAATAAGGATTATTTGTATGGTTTTAGATCTTATAAGCATACCTCGTTTGAGATAACTTAATTATTTTTGGAGGGGGGGGGGGGGGGTTGGACGCGGCTGTGTGCATCGAAGGATTTCCAAATTCTTATATGAAATTCTTATACGGAAAGAGGAGGCAGTGAAAACAATCTCATAGGATCGTAGTCCACTGCCTCCTCTTTCCGTATGAGTTTGTCTAACTCTGAAATACGCTCTTCAAAATTATTTCCACCCAATCAGACACTACCAAAGAGTCAAAAGTTGTGACAATAAGTAACTATTCGATTAACACTTTGAGATATCCGGAAAGTTGGAAACATTTGCTAGTCAAGCTGGATACAAGGACAAGACTTCTTAAAGAATAAAATTTCTGTTGAATGTAATGACACCACCCAAACATCCAGAGAATGATACAGATTGCGAACACAACAATGACAACACAACAGGGGAAAAAAGGGTATATTGAAGGTGAAAATTTTTGGAGAGCAGGTTGATCATCCTCCTATCCCACTCTCCTAAAAGAATATACAAATTTCGTGAGTACAAGGCTGAAAAACTTCCCATTCCATCACTCTCCTGTAACATATGTGGGCTAGCTTGCAACCAGCAGGATTGTAGTACAACTATGACAGAGAAAGGCAGCCCAACAGGGTCGCATGGGACATTCAGCCGCACCAACCTGCCTCTTCCCACCATTATCGCTGTTGCAAACCTGATTTCGAGGGCAAACATATCAACAATCAGGCTTGTGTTGGATGGAGAGAAATTAAGGGAACAATCATAGCTCAACCTAAGGCTCGAGGCAGCTCCTTTTTTCGGGGGGGGGGGGGGGGGGGGGGCAGAAATCGTGATTATTGGCATATCAAGAATTAAACCCCAACGAGGAGTGGTCTAATCACTAGAGAAGCTTTTGTCCTCAAGCTTACATCTTTGATGGATGATGGCAAGAACATGAAGCCCAATACCTGTATATCTCTGTGCAGAACCATTGCTGCTCAAGGATAAGGAGGTAAGTCGTCCCTGCCCCAAAGAAAGTATCTCTTGCATTCTCTCGGGCCAATCTGAATTCAATCTCCGAGCAAAATCCTCTACCTCCCTGTAAAACAAATTCAAGTTCATTAGTGAATAAATAAGGTTGCAAGCCATTGTTCTTGGGTAAAGTACGTTAATCAGCAAGAATTCCGCATCCTTTGGAATTACAAGAGATCCAAGTGCATGCAACCTAGACAAGCAGGCGTGACCGCAAAATAATTTTCATCGAAATGTTCATGAGGTAAAAACATTTCCGAAACAAATTGAGCAAAGCTCAAAGAAGCCGAGGAATATCGTGTGACTGACAGAAAAACAGCTATAGAAAAAACACTGCAAACATGTCAATAAAGCACGAAAGCTGAGATGCAGTCACAGATAGTGGAAGAATTTGCAGGTAGTACTCCATAGTAGGATGTTCTTTCCAACAGTTTGTAGCACTATGATCTAAAAATGGGAGTCTACACATCTCTGAATCATACCAAACATCAGCCTAAAATCACTTTACAATACTGTCTAGTCAACCAATATGCCGATAAACATGAAGTATAATCACAAATGGAACTTACTCGAACACATAAGTGTAATAAAAATATGCAAATTAGTAAAAGTTTCAGAAACCTGTCAAGTTCTTCTTTCATTGCAGGATCCAGCTCATCATCAATATCACCATCATCAAAGTCAATCTTGGGTGAGAAAGGACTCATCGGATCCAGCAATTGGGAGTTAAGGTTGGATGCTGAGTCCAAGCCATCAATATCTGTGCCATTTTCACATGGATGAGGTGGCCCGTCTGCCTCCTGCATAACATGGACACAAACAAATCAGTAATGACACGTAGGATACATGGCTTTCACTATACAAGTGAGTGAAAAGGTAAGTGGAAAAGCATTATGGCTCTGGCTCCTGACCTTGCATTCTCCATTGTCATTGTTTGAGGATTCCTTGGCGTGAGTTTTCTTTTTACGATTTTTCTTTTTATTTTTCCCGGCTTTAGCCCCCTTTGATTCTGCACATAATTCATTCCGAACAAGATCACAATCGTCAAAAAAATTAACAAGACTACAGCAGGTATTCATCTTAAACCCCTATTAGTAACAAATACCATAGCGGACTCTAAGACACTAAAATTCATCACAGCATTCCAGAAACCTCAACGGAGATATCCCTAACTGGTGACACAAGCAAATGCACTGGATGATAGATAGAAGAAGCTCAAAAGATGTAGACAAGCTGAATGGAATAATGACAGATCTAAGGATGCCATAAGATAGATCTAAGTTCACCCAGCATGCAGAGAAGGAAAGAAAGTACTCAATTACACAAGAAGGTCCTGGTCCAGGCATCAATATCAAAAAATCCAATTTCAATTTCAGACCCCAGGGAACCACCTAAATAGGGGGGTTATATGAAGCATCGTTACCCTTAAATTGAGACGTATTTTCGTTGGACCCTAGACTAAAGACCTTTTGGCAACCTACTACTACCCCCCCCCCCAAAAAAAGAGTAATTAATGACTAGTAAAATTATTAGGGTTTTTGGAATCTAATAATCCAAACTTTGGGGAGTCTGGAAGGTGATAATCCGAACTTAAGAAATCCTTGCCAGCGAGTTGAACATTTAATGTATTTATTATCAGTATACCACCACCGAGTTCGATTCACCGGAGGGATGATGTGGCGGCAGCTGAGTCCACATATATTATTACAACATTTTAAAAAATAAAGAAAAAGACATTTTTTAGAATTTTTTAAAGAGATCTGCAATGCTTTAATGCCTCCTTTTTCCCCTCTCTTTCTCTATGAAAATTAAGAAAAATAAAAATCACCATTTCAAAGTATGAAATTCATTTATAATGTAATTATAATTAATAATCTTCCCAAGGAATAACCCCCCCCCAAAAAAAACAAAATTCGCACCACCCAAGCCCCCACCCCGAAAATTCCAGATCTGGTGACCCCTTGGTCGGCAAGCAATTATGTTGCCACCCAAATTTTTGCACACGCTGCCCACTAAAGGTGATCGCCGGCGTATGGGGTGCCACCCGCAAGAGAGAGAAAGCGAGAGAGATACAAGGCTGAGATTGAGAGACGCCGAGAGGAAGAAGCGCCGAGAGAGAGAGAGCGGTGCCGGCCGGAGACGGTGGATGTCGGCTCTCCAGTGGCCGGTCATGGAGGCAGTCGGCCGGTGTCACTCTATGGAGGAGTTGGGGTGAGGAGAGAGAGAGGCTAAGGAGATAGAGAGGAGAGAGAAAGCCCCATTTGCTGCTGTTGCACGATCCCCCAACCCTTTCGATTTTTTTTAATTGTGTAAATACATATACACATACATACATATACACATATACACACACACACACACACACACACACACACACACACACACACACACATATATATATGTCTAAGGGGAGGAGAGAGAATTGGAAGGGAAGGTAGCTGATGTGTTAAGGCTTTTTCTTTTTTTTATTGCTCTAATTTTACACGTTTGATTCCACCACCGCCATGTCATATTTCCGACGAGTCCAACTCGGTGGTGGAACACTAGAAATAAATACATTAAAAGTTCAACTAACTGGCAAGAATTTCTTAAGTTTGGATTATTGCCTTCCACACCCCCCAAAGTTTGGATTATTATATTCCAAAAACCCAATTATTAATACCATATGCTATATGATACTGTGAACTTGATGCTATAGGTAGGAACTATTATCCATTTAGAAGCGCCCTGAGTTCCAAAGAAAGCCAGCCCCAGCAGCAGCGATTTACGATCTCACTCAGAGCCCAAAAGCTGAAGCATCTGGATCCAATCTACGCACAGATATGGAACCAATTCGAAGCTGCATGCCTCCATATCATACTCCGATTGGTCCCTGAAGTATTACACAGTGCACTACAGATCTCGAAAGGTCCTGATGGACAGTTATTTCTATGACTAAGTCTGTTGCATCAAAATCAATGCAAATCCATAGTGCTAGTAATTTGGGTAGTTTTTGGCGCTTGGCAACACAGCTTTTAATTAATTAGCCTTTTGCTACTCAACCTCGGAAAGGAAGAAATTGTTGCTTTCCAGCTCTAGTCTAGAATGCCTGCCTATCATAAAATCTTTTTCCAATCCACAGACAGTAACCGTAGAAGACACACAAAAGCAGCAGTGTCCCTCTATTTATCATTGAAACCTCAGTAACTGCCCCAATTAACCAAACAAAAATAGAATGATAGAACATAAGTGTGCTCTCATTATGATGATAGCTAAACTACGAGACAACTAAAATGCAATTCTTATCACTTTCTGCTTTTGAAGTCCTGAAGTTACTGAACCAAATTAACTGTCATAAAACCAACTAACTGTCATGAGATAGCCACTTAGCCAGACACTCAGACACCAAGAGAAAACAATGAAGAAATCAAGGAAATGGATGCGTCCCCCCCCCCCCCTCCAAAAAAAAACAAAAAAAAAGTCTCTTTCCGTATGCCCTGTTTTGGCACCGCTGACTATAAAGACTAAAAGTTACCACTGCAATCACCATAGCCCTTCCCCTCACTTTTTAAAAGAATTTAAAAAATCTGAGGATTCTGAGAAAGGATACCAAGAAAGAGCCAGGGAATTATCTGTAAGCTTGAAAGTCTAGAGTTAGAGATTCCACTCATAAATGACAGCCAACAGTAAAGATAATCTCAGCAGAACAATGGTGTAAACCAATCAAACCAGTACACTATACCCACAAATCCCACCTAGGGTGAGGGCTAAAGACAAAAAATTAGCTGAAGCCGACGATGAAGCATACCTAGGGAGAAGAAAAAGGGAAAAAGAAAGAAAAAGAAAAATTGCAAGTACCTTCTCCTCCGCCATTTATGAATGACAAGAGCTCATCAACAGAACGTTTATCCACATGCTCTTCTTCAACTTCAGTACTCTGAAACAGCAAAAAATGTAAGCAAAGACATCAACTTCAGTACTCTAAAACACAGGAAAAGAGCAACAAAGACATCACTGCATGCAAGCAATCCATGTATGTAATTTACCAACTTCACTAAATTGCATACGTAAAAGTAGCTCATATCAGTATATCACCCCCAAAAAAAGAAAAAGAAAAATAAAAAATTCAAGCCACAAAACCTTGATAAGATTGTTCTTCACATTTACAATAGAATGTAGAACAAGCCAAAAAGATCAAAACACTCAGTCATATGACTCACCGACCCACGACTACCCAACAAATTGAATAAACAACCAAATTTCTGAATGTTGGTACTGGTAGCAGGACAAGGGCGATTTGTAGAATGTGCGGGACTGCAGCCATACAACACTTGACGAAGCAAGTGACAAAGGCTATAAATTTGAGGCAAGAGTAGCCGATAGTCGCCCACTCGCCCCCATAGAAGACAAGATGTGGAAAGCAAGGATCAGTCAGTTCATATCAAAAATGAGGCCTTCAAATGCACCAGTGAGACACAGAAATATTAACACATTGGATTGTAAGAGCAAACAGATACACCCAAAAGGAACTAGAGCCAGGTCATCACAGAATATTTGACAGTTTAGCAACTTATCCAGTGAAATTGAATTCTCCATGAAGATGCCGAGTACCAAAAGCTAGACGATAAATAGGGACATGGCTACTAATAGAAGTTCGTGGAGGCCTAAGATGAAGGTCGCAGACCTTAGATGAGCACCTTCACCCTTTCTTTGTCACAAGGTACTTACTACTCTCTCTTCAGCCCTTAGCACACACTTGTTCAGTTGTTCTCAAATTGTAGGTATTATTTTCACGTAAGTTTTAATCATTCTTGTGGCATCGATTGGAGATTTACTTTATGCTTCTTCTCTGGGCATGTTTCACATATCTAGTATCACAACATTCTATAGCCTTTATGGTATTTTTGCCTCTAGCACAATTATGCATCCACAAATGCTCTATAGCATTACTAGCCATATATGTATTTTGCCCCCTCTTGTTATGTCTTCTCCTGCCCAACTTCTTTGCAAATTCTTCTAACAAATAGTTTTAACTCTTTGAAACTTATTTTCCAATTTGTTTTCCGGGCCGTCTCTCAGATTGAACTTCTGTGATTGCAACACTAAAAAAAGCTGCACATATCTTGATCTCCTTTGGACCTTGCTTCGGCTTGATCCACATTGAGAAGAGTCATTGCTCTTTTGATTTAAAATAGATCTTGATCTAAGACACTAGACATATTGCTTGCAATGTAAGCACAGCTGCAACTGGAATACAGAATTCTAGCAGCAGACAATACCATCACAAGTTATACTCACTTAAATAGTCGTTTCGTTGATAAATCAAGAACATCAAAGTTGTGAAAGATTGATGAAGCATTAACCAGTATATCATCAGACTATCAGAGTTCAGAGGAAATCCACAAAGCATTAAACAAGTCAACCGTACGTCAGATGCAGACGTCCGAAAACAGTATGGTTGTAGGAACAAAATATTGGCATCAAAGTACCTTCCTTTGCTCTCTTTCTCTCAATTCTTTTCGCTTTCTTGCATATAGTCGATTCAATAGTCTAATGCGGGGATCATCTGTTACATTTTTTAAGGGCTCTAACTTCTCTTCCTGCAATAATAAGTTTCATTAGAATAAAAGAGTGACACACAATCTATGCACGCTTGAAATCTCACTCACAACAAACAATAACCTCTGTGAGATCATCAGGTAAATTAAAAATCTCACGTATCTCCTCCGAAGTCTTTCCTTCTATAATCCGAGCAAGCGTGCGGCTTGTAAGGTCAACTAAAGGTTTTAACTGAAGGCTATCGGCTGCAGATGTTAGCTCGCATAATTTTTTGGTATCTAATCGGATAAACTTGTCATCAAATGCCTTCCGCTCCTAGGCAAGAAAAAAAACAGAAACAAATAAGATAAGTGCATATCTTTCCAATATGGGAACTATGAATGCATAAATCAAAGAACCAGATATGTTAACAAACAAAAATAACCAAAAAAGTGGGCAAAGAAACGAAAAAGAGAAGATCCTTCGCTCATTCAAATTTCAGGCTCATATAAGTGACCCTCTTGGAAACATTTGAAGCATGCCACAATCATTACAGCAGCATATCCTGTAATATGTTACAAACACAAACCTTAATGGAATGACCAGGTACTTGATGAAATCGACAGTAATCCAGGATTAAACCAAGGTTTGCTGGATTAACACGTTCTGGGAGTACAATAGGATTTGTTTTGGAAGATCCCATGCTTTTCTGAAGTATTTCTCGGCATATGATGGGACAAAACATGGCAACCTCTTCCTCCACTTGCTGAATTGATCCATCAGCTGTTTGCAGCCAAACATAAGACTTCATCTGGACAGAAAGAACTACAGGTCAGGATAACCGAATAAGAAGAACAAATATTAAAAATACTAAACAATATTTTTTGTAGTCGTTATCTATAAACAATATGTCGTCCAAGACGAGAAAGGTCAATAACCAAAGAACCATCAAGCAATACTTTTCGAACCTCTAGACATATGCACATTGCTTAGTTCCTGAATAATTGAACAGGCAAGAAAAGGATACAATAGACTTATCTAATACCACTCATGTTCACAGCTAAAGACTGTTGCAGTAGATAATTAATTTCACAGTTAGAATAACAAACACCCCTCCCAGAGCCATTCTTCCATTTTTTAGCATACATCTCTCCCTAGGTTTACATCTAACAGTCAGTTCCTTAAAAGGGAACAAAAGTACAACAACAACAACAATACCTCCCAGTGTGGGTCCCGCTTTCGCGGGGTCTGGGGAGATCCAGTTGTAGGCAACCTTACCCCTACCGGTATTCCTACCTGTAGAGAGGTTGATTCCAAGAGACCCACGAAAAAGGTAAAAGGGAACAAAAGTAAACACTCAAATTGATCAATCCTTCGTATATAAGCTTTATGAAATACATTTAAGTATAAACAATGAAGGCTTCTTTTAAGCGTACCCTCTCATTCATTTAAGTATTATTTCCATCACAGTCATGTAACTTACCATGCATCATTGATAACTGAACTGCCCAACAAACCCCGGGTTTTCACATAGTCCTAATAGATAAAAAAGATAACATCTTAGTTCAATCTTTCCTTCTCAGTGAAGAAATCTTCCAAAAAATCTAAACCCAATCTTTTCAAAAGAGCACTTAGGGGACTTTTTGATTTTCCTAGCCAGAATTCTGTACAAAAGAGTCAAACCATATACTTTATTTGATGCAAGTAGTCATGCAACCCCCACCCTCCCAGGAAGAGGCACTATAATAAACAGAGATTTCTGCATTTATGACTGAATCAATTCATTAATATCAGAATTTGATAAACCAACAAGATACACTTCAATGGTAAGATGTAATTTTCAAGGATTTTGCTAAAACGCTAAGATATAACATGATTTCAGCAAGGAAATCATCGTCATAAAGGGAAGACCAGAGATAGAGGGCTAGAGGCAATGAAACATGGCCGTTATGCAATCTCATAATCCTATTTATTGATTTTATGCAAACTTTGAAATGCTATGAATACTTTGCAGAGAATTACCAAGCATCTTAACAGAAATGTCAACCTACGGGAGCTGCCTCCAGCACAGTGATAGAATCTATCAAAAGAAATATCAAAGCCAGCTAAATAACACCAATTTAACAAACAGTTACGGAAAGTAAATCTTCATATACCAAGACTATCTTGCTCTCCACAATTATCCTTCCTTTCTCCTTTGTTAAGGTCGCCAAACAAGCCAACTAAGTAATAAATTATTCAAGAGACAGCTGTTCTAGCAATGACTAGTACAATCAGAGGCATGATTTTTAGAAGCTGGAAAAGGGAAATTTTAGACCACACACACAAGATTAAAAGCACCATATTATCCCTCTCAAATTGACATTCTCCTTCAAAAAGTTTCAAGCAATGAGAACCATGTAGGGATCTGATTTGGTAAATTGTTTGAGTTCCAGTCAAGAATCTTGGCAGCAAAGAACAATAACAACTGTACTTTAACAACTGAACTTGGACCGAACACGTCATGTCCCAAACCCAGAGTAGGGAAAAGGCCTCAGTGAACTGTCATCTAATTCTTTTAAATCTTTTATAATGAAGCACTAGGCAGTCAAGACGTGTGAATTTACGATCACCCGGAAACAACCTCTCTATAATTCAAGGGCTAGGCTATGTATACCTAGGCTCCACCAACCGTCTCAGGTGGGAGGAATATGAGGTATTAGTCTGAAATTACACATTTAAACGTCCATATCTATATCATGGTGCCAAGTTTCCCATGTAAGTACTTGAGGCGGAATGAAGATTCCGGGTAGCAAAGCAAGTAGCAGCATTCACATGCAACAGTTAAAAGCATAAATTCTACGTTGCACCCATATCAGATTCTCAAAAATATACCAAATGAAGTAATTCTCATTAATCTGTCAATAGGATTGTAGCAGTAGAAAGTCATTTCAAGCAACCCTTGCAACTTCCAAGCATGATCCCCAAACCACATTGTGTCAACAAAATTTTACAATGAAGTCACCAATAAATCTTGAAATTCGTATTGTGCATACCTCTGGTTTGACCACTGCCATTGCACCTTCTGGCATGAGTGTAAACCTATAGGTGTGCCTTGATTAACCTTATTCCTTAAATAAAAAGAATTCAAAAACCCTACTACCAAAAATGGACAGCAGATTCTTTATTTCACTTCACACAAAAACCTCATATCACACCAAAAAAAAAAAAATATTTCATTTCTTTATTCACAAGCTGGTAGGTCTCCACAACTGTCACCAAAGCCACCTCGATTCATAATGTCACTCTGCCTCAAAGAAAGTAAGGAGATGACCACGATCCTCGATCGGTAATCCTGAAATGTAACAAGCAGCATGTTAGTTCCAAAATCATGTATGTTCCACGTGAATGAAAACCTGAGGGTGTGACAGCAACTGAAATCTCATGTACCAATCTCAATGATCTCTAGGACTATTCTAAGCTAATTTTACCCCTCATTTTGCAAAAGATCTATAGTGTGCCTCTACAACTTTTCTTCAACATTGGTTACAGTTCTACAGCACCTGACTAGATCTTTCAATATATCAAATCATCTGAATATGATGTTCGGCCGAAATGTTTTCACCTGAGAAAATAGAAATCATTTTCAATGTAATCTTTTTGCGGGTCATCCAATATCAGGCTCTTGACAAGGTAAGGCTGCCTACGTACAATTGTATGAGGTCTAGAATCTAGACCCTCCTCAAGTCAGATCCACACTAGGAGGTGTCAAATTGTGATCATTCAAAACATAGTGTCACTGAAGCCATAATGCCAATTGACATTGTTTAAAGGATACAAACATCCTAAGAGGTTTTTGACATAGAATAGCCACATCATCTCAGTCTCAGGACCCCAAAATGCAGACTGTCATACATAAGACAGGACTTCTGGGATCTTTTGGAAAATACCCCAAAAGATATCAAGTGGGGAGTTTGAGCTTCTACTGATTTTTTAGAATAATCTAAGGATACTTTTTGGTCTAGCCTAGGTCTAGATAATTTTGTTTTACAAGGACAAATTTTGCTGAGAAGCTGAACAAGATCAATGCAAAGCAAGAATACTTCAGAAAAAGCACATATGCTCAAGACTCATCAACAAACTCTATTAATTCTAAACAAGTACAAAATCCCAGAGGATGTCAGCTAACAGACATCCATAAAGTCTTTTTTTTTTTATAAGGACACACATCCATGAAGTCTTTGCAAGTTGTTATCAAATATCAAGGTTCAAATCCTGTTGGCATCGACCTTCGCATCCCCCCCCCCCCCAAAAAAAAGTACAAAAGCCCACAGAATGGAAAAATATTGCATTTCATCTATTATAGGTAAAAATCGTCAGCAAATGAGCATTGGACAGCAATTGAGTCGGCCAACCATCATTTGAAAAATAATAAGACAAGTAAGTCAACTCGATCACTGTAGAAAATCAAGGCAAGAATTGATACAGTTACTAACAGCTCACAAAATCCAAAAGAAAACAACTCAAATGGTCGAAAATCTCAACAATTACCGCGCATAACAATCCAATAACCAAATGAAATCCGAGAAAAAAGACGAGCTAGTAAAGCCTACTTAACATAGTAGCAGATAATGTCGAAACATCTATATAATCGACAATTTCAGTGATTGAATAAAAAAGGGCAAGTTCATTGCAGCTCAAATTCTATAAGCAAGGCGAGAAAGAGAGAAGAATGAACTGGCCTTTGATTGAGGATACGACCGGAGCTCCGGCGATCAGCACCCGCCGGCGGCGAGATTATGGGGGTTATCTCCGGCGGCCACCACTGAAGGAGGGAGTGGTTGGTAAAGAGCGGGGGGAGAGAGATGGAGATGGAGATGGAGATGAAGGGCCGTTGATTAGGAATTGGGATTTTTGTGGGTTTCAGAACTCGGAAGTTTGGGCTTCAAGGGAGACACTCCAGTCTAGAAATCTAGCTCAAGCCCAGCCCCCCCCCCCCCCCCCCCCTCTTCTTTTCCAAAAAAAGAGAAAGAAAAAAAAAACTTGTTTTGTCGGTGAAAAAACAATAAGTTTTCTATAAGATCACCTCATATAAATTATATTATAAGATGGATACTTTTAGGATGGCTATTGAATGAGAGCCTTGGAACAATAATAAGGTTGTCTTTATGTGATCAAAAGGTCACGGATTCGAGCTATGGAATCAACCATTGACAAAGTCAGGTTAGGTTGTTTACAATTCATCCATTGGGGGGCGGCACTTCCTCATACTCTACGTGAACACGGGATGCTTGTGTACCAGACTGCCTTTTTTTTACTTTTAGGGTGGTTATTAATATTGAGATGACAATTAGTTTATTTATAGATGACTGTTATTACAGTCACATCTAAGTGGAGCTATTAGTCGTCCTTCCATTTAAAAGTCACTTGAAAACATATTATTAGTCACTGAAAAATATCAAAAATATAATCTCTAAAAGAATCTTTCTCACAATAACTCTTATTTAAGTTGGTCTCATCTAAAAATTTATATTATAGAAATGGGCAAACAGCATTGATGTTTGAGCCAAAAAATAATTTTTCCTTTTCTTGGGGTGTGGTGGTGTGGGGAAGAGGTGTCTGACATCTTATGTTCTTCAACCTATTTCTTATAGAACAAGGTTGTGTTTGGGAAAGCCGCAGCTACACTGTGAGTGTCTTATATCTGCAATGTAGCTGTCTATAATTGTGTTGTGGCTGTATGCAGAAGCTAATTGAGTATTTGGTAATAAACTGTGTGTTTCATTTACTTTATTATATCAATTTGAATAACTTTTTTTATTATATTTATTATTTATTTATATAAAATGTATAAGATTATGAACATATTTTTATTTTATAAAAAATTTAAAAAAAATTATGTTAGGTCAGTAAGATAATACATCTTTTAACAATTTGTTTAATTATTTTCGGTATTCATCTTAATAAAATAAGATTAATTCATCCCTTGCCATCTATTCAGCTCAAAAAAGGAAATGAGATTTAAAAAGTAAGTTCAAAAAAAAAAAAGAATGCGTAAAAACATTATTTATAAAAAAAATTCAATATGTAAAGTGAAATACCAAAAAAAAGCATTAAGATTAGTATAGAGTAAAATTATTAATAATAGAATCTCAACTTTCTCTATAAGTTGATAAGAAAAGTTGCATTACCAAACACTATAATTAGAAAGAGCTTACAAGAATTTTAGAAAAGATTGCCCAAAAAGTATACCAAATGCACCCTAAGTTCAGATAAGTTTTCTTCATAATAAGTTTGGCAAATACATTCAAAATAAGTTTAACGAATAAGTTCAGAACAACTTCAACACACACGTTCAACAATTCTCTTCGTCCAAGGGCTATTGATCTTTACTGATATAATCATTGGATGGAAGGTATGTTTTACTTGAGAACATCTCACTCAAATTGTCAATGTTTTCTGACTATAATCCTCATGAAACATATATCTAGAGCTTCGGGCAACACATAGGGGAGACAATCCTTTCAACTGTCATGGTCTTCATCTTACTGCAGCTACTTATATGATATGATCTGAATTTGCAGATATGATTCGTACTTATGATTTATTGCGCTTTCTTTTTGAAAAATCTCACCACTCACCAGCCAACCTTTTAATTTGTTTCAGTCTTCGAACCATAAGCATAGCAATTAGATGCCTGCAGGAGGTAAGATTTGCTTAAATCTGGGCCTTCCTGACCCTACTTAAACGGAATTCACACTAGGAGTTGTCTTTGTTGTGCCTTTCTTCCCTAAACCTTTATTTCTGTGCTTTCTTGTCATGGACCCATCAACGCAGGGAGGTGCGACAACATGCCATGTGGCTCTGCATCTACTGGTGAATGGTATAAGTGGTGAGAATACTTCAGTAACTGCTACTTGGCCAAGCCTTCCTGGCAAGCTCGAGATGCTACATGAGCCCAGAAACTTTGGAATTTCAGCATGGATTTGGTGAAAGCATAATTTAGCAACAAGTTGAGATGTTTTCTTGGCCACAGGTGTAATACATGTAAATGTACATGTACAATCCAAGTACAAAGTGTGAAACCAAAATCAAAAACAGATCATAGGAGTTAAACTGATATCTACAGTGTGTGAGCTTTGCTGATTGTCCAATATTATACTCTCCGTCATCTTTATGAACTAATTATGAGTAGAATGGTCCGATAAATTTAATACAAATTTTTCTATGAGACGGTCTCACGAATATTTATTGTGAGACTATTTATGTGGCAAGATATTTTTAAGACGGTTTCACGCAGACTGACCATAAATTTAGACTGATGATAATCGGCTTTGTACAATTATGGTCGGCTTTGTATTATTTTAATCCATTTGTCTTCATTTGAGCACTGTGCAGTGATATCAATCAATGAACAAAAACAGGGTGTCTCACTGTCTTCTTGGTTGTCACCAATATTTATATTGTTTACTGATGATTTGGTCAAATGATGGTGCAAGATTATAGATTATAATTTTTTTTTATCAATAATTTCTACTCCATGCTGACCCAGAACAAAAAATCTCTGTTCATATTGTTTCGAGAAGATAAGAGAAAAAGGGTGAAAGCTGGAGTCATTTGGCCTTGGCGTAGGCCCTTACCACAATTTTACAATTATTGATGACATCTCGTGTTTGAAAATACATTGCATTTTCTAATACATTACATTAGTTTCCAAATTCAGTGATCGAATTCAATTTTATTGAAGCAAGACTCATACTGGGTTACTATAATTTTTGAGCGCTCTATTTAAGATTAGATTGGTTGGCATATATTAAAACGGCTCAAGTTTGAAGGGAAAAAGCGAAATATATTTCACTATTCTTCAATATAGTAGACATTTATTTTGCAACTCAACAAAATTTTGATAAATGACACAATTCCTTTAGCCTGAAGTTATGAGAAATCCATTAAGTTGTATACATACAACATTTTGTACACAATCAATATCCTCTGGCCAGACATTCTCCAAACTTAGAGAAGAAATGTCTTTTCATTCACCGCCTTATGAGAATCAAGCCAATAGCAGTGACAATAAGAGTGGACGGAACTCCAAATTTGAGGTGCCTCCAGAAGGTGAGATTGTAGCCCAAATGTGGGGCCCTCCGAGCCTGTTCGCACACAATCAGGTTGGCGGCTGAACCCAGGAGTGACATATTCCCGGCCACTGTGCTAACCCAGGCTAAGAGCAGCCAAGCTTTCTTCTCTTCGGATGCTGAAATTGCTGCTGCTGATGCTGCTATTCTTCCTCCAAGCAACAGAACTGCAAGACAATGAAGATGAATCAAGGCCAACACCGAAGACATGCACGAAATGCTGATAATGTGGCAACACAATCCCATTAAAAATTAGGCAACCCATTTTGGACCTAGAAGAAACCAAAGTTACACATAATTTATCATATGAATGTACATTGTATTCTCTTGACATGCTTATTGGGCTAACCAATAGCAACCCTAAACATGACTCAAAAGCCACTCGAATTTGAATAGTCAACTAGGCTGTCATTACATCTTGATCTAACATTAACCCAACCCAAACCCAATCTTAAGCACCTGTTTGCTAGGTCTACTTGATACTCATGCACTTGTATGACCAAAGGCATTGTTGATTTCAATGATAACTAGTTTTACTTAGAGGAGAAATTGAAACAAGTTTGTGAGTAGAATCCACATACCAGTGGGTACATTTGATGCCAAGTTTGAGAGGAAAAGAATGACTAGAGCAAGAATGGCGATTCCACTGAGGCGATCAATCTGTGAATAAGGCTCCATAAAGTCCCAAAGCTTGCTAGGAATACCCGTCTTGTTGAATCCATCAACCGTAATAAACATTCCACAGAAGAATATTAGAAGTGAATATGAGACCTGGTTGACACAAGGGTAACAGAATAGGAAATGTAAGAACCATGTTCTGAAAGCAGTAGCGATAAGAACTGTCAGAATTAGCCGCTGATAAGAGTGCTGAAAACTGCTACCTTCTCTAGACTAGGGCGAGCATCCTTGAAATCAAGAACTACAAGAGCCAGTGCTGCAGTGATTGCTGTCCATGACATATTTAGACCCACTAGCAGAGCAACTAGCATGCCTATGGTAACAAGATAAACACATATCTTCCACAATGTTTGCCTCCATTTTTCACTGATTCCTTTCCCTGCAAAAACTGACTTCACTTGTGAAGAAAAATGGCTGTTTGATACGTCAATCCTCTTCACAGTTATACCTCCCTCCTCCTGCTGGCAAGACCCATCAACTGCAGTGTCTCTTGATGCATCTGAGTTTCTTGCAGCAAGATCAAAAGCATGGATTTCATTTTCTGTAGAATTTAGCCGATTTCTAAGAGTCTCTAACTGAGCTGAATGGCCTCTCATGGCAGGCGAACCGATAAGAGCACTGATGGAATCCAGAGAATTGGAAGGTGATAAATGTGACATTGTTGCTGGTGAAAATCGATGAGAAGCAACATCCTCCTCAGCAACGACTTCTGAAGAGGCATGCTCCTCATCCTTATGAGTTGACAACAAATTCCAGTACATGCCAATTATGATCAAGGTGTTAACAAAAATACCCACGAGCATAGCTGGGAGAATCCCCAACAAGAAATCCCCGAATGAGATCTTACTTTGCACAGCTATGACAAGATTTTGTGGGTTGCCAATAGGGGTTGTTGATGAACCAATGTTTGCACTAGAAGCAAGAGCAAGTAAGAAGGGGTGAGGGGGCAGATTGTGCTGTCTAGCAATTTTCAGCACAAACTCAGTTAAGACAACACAAGAGGTATCATTGGTAAATAAAGCACTAGAAAGTGCAGATATTAAACAGATTCTAAAGATCAAATCCTTGGCTCCTCGACATTTCCAGGCCAGCAATTTACCTAAATACTTGAACATATCTGCTCTTTCAAGATAAACACTAACTACCATTGTTCCAAAAAGAAGACCGAGTATTGGAAGATCAATTGCAGCATAGGCTTGATCAGGGGATATAACGCGAAAAATTACCATGAGCATGGCTCCAAGGAGGGAGCCAGCAGTCCTCCCAATGGGTAAGAACGGAACAGCAGGGAAAACTGCCAACACCCAAAAGATTGCAAATGCAATTGAGCCTAAAACCACCTTCACTGTGGCAGCCATTGCCATTGTTGCCACCTTTGCTGAGCTGAGAAACTCTTAGCTTGCTACTCATACCCAGATGATCAAAGCATCATTTGCACAACCTCTGAGTCTATTTCACAGTTTAGAAGAATCCCGGGGAGGAGACATACAAAACACAATTGACATAACCCTGCAGATAATGAAAGTTTGTCAAATTCAAATTACATATTCAGTCTTTTCAAAGCGAACATTTAACAAACATGTGGAGTGCAAAGCACTGCTATGTAAGCTGCAAACTGTTCCCAATAAAACGGTAGTCACCTTTTTTTATTAAAAAAAAAATCTCTCTTCCCAAGTTGAATTCTGAAGAGAATAATCATCCTCCTATAAACTTCATCCTTTCATCAAATTCTACTGCAGTTCTCCATCACCATTTCACCAGACATTGCAGCAACCAAAATTTTTACACGGAAGTACCGCACCAAGACAGGAAATTTAGAGAATTTCTAGCTTAAACATGGACGCGCCCCCCCCCCCCCCCCCCCCACACACACACACACACAAAAAAACAACTCCAATCCCCAAAAGGAAGAAAACCCATATTCAGAAAATTCCTCTTTATGACAACAAAGACCACAGAATGAAGTAAACTTGAGCTAACCTGGAGTAGAGGAGGCATAAAGCAAGGATTTTGGAAAGACTGGAGGTCAAATCTGTTGCAACGTGAGTACCCAGATGATGGAAAAGATCAGAGGTCTTATCTGTAGAGAAGGAGCAAAGTTCAAATAGATCTTACACACCTTTTTGGACGGATTACTTGCGGAATTTGGCTTCAAATGATATCAAATGGCATAATGCAGAAGAGACATGGGTGACCTTAACGGACAGAAAGAGGGGGGAAGGGGGAGAGAGAGAGACTGTCCATGAAGATTGACCATACGTTAGCATCGGACCGTGGCCACATGGAAATGGAGGTGGTCAATCAACATCGGTGCGTGGAACAATCACTCAGTAAACTTGAAGACGTAATTCGTAAATCCTGATTGCTAATTCAAGTTGCTTTGAGCCTTTCTATACAAGTTCTAGTGTTCTACCGCCGTATAAGTGCAATTTATGAAAGGCATTCTCAGCAGTGAGTCATTTTTTAACTCATTAGTAAAATTTATTTCTATCATATCATTTTGTAAGTTAACTTTTTAGTCTATAATTTTTTTTTTTTCAATGTAAGATTCACCACTTTAGTTTATCAAATAAAATAATATATATGGACATCACACCTAACCATATTTAATTTATTTAGTATTTATGTTTTGGTTTGTTACTTAACTTTATTATTTTTGTGAAAAATAATTTGAACATAATAATTACAAGAATTTGATAACAAATAAATATAAAGATTCATTAATTAACATTAGATTAAAAAAATTACAATAGTTCAACATTTAAAAAAAATTACAATATGACCATCAATAAAAAAAATTACAATGTGAAAATTTAGACATTTTAGATAGGTATATATAGATGTGAAGATTTTAAAAAAGAAAAATCATTTCTAGCCAATGGCTAGAAAATCATACATCAGCCAATAAAATTTAAAGCTCAATGGTAATATTTTCAGATTTTTCCGTTTTTTTAAATCTTCAACAGTTAAATACAAAAAAAAAGGAAGTCAAACGCCAAAAACGACGCCGTTTTTCGAACGACCGCCTTCCCGAGCGCCTCGTCCCTCGCAGATGGCTCCCGAGCTGAGAAGCGCGACACTCCTGATATGCGTCCTCGAGCCACGCTCGCCTTGCTCCCCGCACCTTCCAGCCTCGTGAGGAGACCACTAAACGGGCTCTAAGTGCTCGCGGCAATCAGGAGGATATCTTTTCGAAGATACAAGTTCAAGTCCTTTTTTTTTTAATTTTTAAACCACTCAACTATCATCGATCTTATGTCATCCAAAAAAAGTTTGCATCATAACTAACATGCTTTTTTTTGTTTAGGTTATGATATCAAATCTATTAAAAAAAGATATGCCATTCTGAAGGGTAAAAATGACATCAAATAGCTAACATGTAAATCTTTGTGGATGATTAAATAATTCAAGTCATAAGTCTTATTCTCTTTTCAGGAAATGAAAATTATATAATATTTATAAGACATTAGTAGTTGTCAATGGATGTTCGTCATAAATATTATGAATTGTGGTATTTCTCTCATTACACATAGCTTGAATAGAGGCACATCTCCCTTTCGGGCCCAAATATCCTCATCAACTAGTATTTGCAGGAGAAATTTGGAGCTTATATAAAAATTTAATTCTTTTTTAAATAAGCTGATACTATAAAATTTAAGGAGCCCAAAAATGGACACCAACATGTAAGATTCTGGATAATCACTTACTTGAACAACCACATTACTATCTTCTTGTTTTAGTGCTCTTTTATTTATTTATTTTGAGAAACAGGCAAAGTCAAAGTGGTACAATCGGAATTTAAGTAATCATTTTCACAAGGGATCTACTTAATTTGTCACAAACTAAAATGGAAGAAAATTTGGGGGAGGGGCTCGAAGCCCAAATGCAGGAAGTAAAGAATGAACCACACGTGCCAACCAATATGCCACATAATTTGCTTCTTTAAATGTAGGATTAGTGATAATTGAGTGGACTCGCCTCATGAACACTTTGCTGTCACCAAAAAAATGAAATTCACCTGCCATATGGGCTAAATAATTCCTTGAATTGCCTGGATGATGATCCTATTATCTCCTATCACATGGATTCGTTGGTGAATGACTTTGATCGCCTCTTGTAACTAGAATCTATTACATGGTCTTGCCTATAGTTGTTTCCCTAGCCAGTTTCTAATAACAAACCCACCTGATGCATTATTTTTGGTATAAGAACCATGAAAATTGAGCTTAACATAATCCCTTTGATTTTTTTTGCCATCTCAACAATAACACCACCTCCAAGTGTGAGTCTCACTTTTGCAAGGTCTGGGAAGATCTAGATGTAGGCAGTCTTATCTCTAACGGCATCTCTACCCGTAGAGAGGCTGAATCTAAGAGACCCACAAAACAAAATTTTGTGAAAACATTTTATAGAAGAAGGATTTTGTGAAAATATTTAATGGAAAAAGCTAAGGGTACACAGCAGAAAATGAACTAAGACATACTAATAAATCAGTTGGTCGTAACTATATAAACATAAGTACAATATAAGTACAACATAGCAGAGAAATGAACTATACCTTAACAAACATAGGTAGGCAAATTATGTCTCTTCCCAGATATATGTACTACCCGCATACAAACACGACAAACGAAAAAAACCACAACCAGACCTACCCTACTGCAACTGAAAGACCACAACCAAATCAAACGGCCAACTCTCTGAGATCTAGGATCCTAATCCTATCCCGTAGTAGTCTCTTATCCTGAGCCATGTCATTCATCAATCCTATAACTTTCAAGTCATCTCTAATCACCTCGTCCAAACTCTTCTTCGGTTGTCCCCTCTCTCTTTTACCTTCATATATGTTAATCCTCTCACAACTCCTCACTAGAGCGTTCACACTCCTCCTTTTTACATGACCAAATTATCTGAGTCTTGTTCATTTCATCTTATCTTCAATGAGAGCCACTTTAACTAAATCTCTGGTGCCTTTTTTATTGTTAATCTTTGGTACCTTTCTTGTTTCAGCTTGTGAAAGTTTAGGTCAACGGGCCGATTCCTAGCTCGCCATTTAGCAAAAACTCTTTATGCCTCGGATAGTAGTCCGAATTGTGCTGGGGGTGTCCCTATTGAAAGCTATGTGTTGGAGTAATGGCATCCCAAAAGGGTGTTCACTTACTCTTCCTATCTTTTTGTTGTCCCACATGGAACCTTTGAGAGTAGCTTCAAAAGTTTATATGCCCCACTCTTCTTGCACTAATCGAATAACTTGAAGCCATGCTTTAAGGGGGGTTGAGGGGACTTGGGCTGCCACACGCGCGCGCCGCCGCCGCCCGCCCGTGCTTGGGCCTTACACTATATTTTTGGAGGAATTCTCGAGAGGACTGATTGCGTATAAGCTGTCGTATTCCTAACGGCTAGCTGACCGAGTCTTCCTCTATCTCTGCCTCAATCACCATGATCCTCTCCCTTTAGTTACGTTATTCTCTCCTTTGCCTGATTTTCTGCCCCCATTTCACGCCTTCCTTTATTGCTTGGTTGGCAGTTTTACCTCTTCCCAGTCCACTATAAAAGGGGCCCTTCTGCACCTCTGCAGAACACACAACAATTCTCTCCTCTACTCTCTACTTCCTGGGCATACTAGTTACTATACTCCAAGCTTCTCCCTCGAGTGCACGAGTGCGAAGCTAGCTGTGTTAAACCTTGGGGAGCTTCTTCGCCGTAACGATTTGCACCTAACGTCGGGCGAATTAAGCTTTCAGGTCAGTGGTTCATACCACGACACAGGTCATCTCCTTCTCCTTCCAGCAGCTATTATTGTTCTTTTTTCTTACACTATGTTGTTCTGTTCTCCAACCCCCCCCCCCCCCAAAAACTCCAAACTAGATACAAGATCTTCTGAAAATGCGATGGGTTGAGCGTTGTCCTTGAGGAAATGAAACATTTGTTTACCATCAATATCATTTGATAGGTTAGAGATGGTGGTGATCCACTTATGTTGTTGGGCTTCTCTCCATAGCTTTGACACAGTATGGCATTGGAAGAAGAGATGACTGATAGATTCAGTCTTTGTTAAGCAGAAGATAATGGGTACAACGGGTCAATAACTCAATATTTAGACCTCTTCTAAATAGATTATCTCTAGTGGGTAACTGATTATCGCAAATCTACCACAAGATCTTGAGCTCTGGAGGCATGTCAAGTTTCCACATTCATTGGTGGCCAATAGGAGGTTTCTGACTATAACCCGTGGCACATCCAAGTAGCTGATTTAGGCCATATTCGGTAATAGCATTTTCGGTAGTATTTAGTGTTTTAGCCAAGTCAATACACTAATTAATTATTTTTTAGTGTTAAGTAAATTAATGTTTTGACTAGCATTTCAAGTAAGGTTTAACGTTTTAAACAACGTTTTTGAAAAGCTAATAGTATTAACATTTGACATTTAAAACTAGTGTTTCATATTTTTTTTGCCAAAAATATCCTTTGAAAATTTGATCTTTGCAAATTATCTATATCCTTTTATGTCAATTTACATTAATCAGCTAGCCCGATAGCTAAATTTACCGAACATATTAGTTTAAACCGCTCATCTAAACAGTTATCCACTAACAGCTAAAGCCCTGCTTGGCAATAACGTTTTGGGTAGCGTTTAGTGTTTTGACCAGGTCAATACACTAATTAGTTAATTTTTAGTGTTCGGTAAACTAGTGTTTTGACTAGCATTTCAAGTAACGTTTAGCGTTTCAAGCAGCGTTTTTGAAAAACTAATAGTATTAGCGATTGATATTTACAAGTAGCGTTTCATATTTTTTATCCAAAAAATACCCCTTAAAAATTTTATCTTTAGAAATTATCTATATCATTTTATGTCAATTTACATTAATCAACTAGTCTGACAGCTAAATTTACCGAACACATTAATTTAAATCGCTCATCCAAACAGTTATCCGCTAACACCTAAATTAGAAACGCTATTCGCTATCTAAACAGTTATCCGCTACCTGAACCGCCATCTGCTACCTAAATAGCTAATTTTGCCGAACCTGGGCTAAATTAGAAACGCTATCTGCTTATCCGCTACCTGAATCGCTATCTGCTACCTAAATAGCTAATTTTAACAGACAAGACTTAAATTAAAATGCTATCCGCTATCTAAATAGTTATCCGCTACTTAAACAGCTTTGCCGAACATGGCTAGCAGTGAATGTCCCCTACCCGGTAATCCCCAACAAGATTCATCAGAAAACTAGGGATAAAAGAAGATGAAGACTAGTGATGGTGGCAACCACTTCTAGTGAAGGCACTTCATTGAGTTTGGGTCCATCCCAATGACCTTCCATGTTGTCATGTTGATGTGGTAAGCCTCTTTCTCGGTTAGATTGAAACCGTTTTGATCAATTCCTGTAACTATAGGAGGTTATCTTGAAAACACCAAATATCAATCCAAAATAGAGCTTTTGAACCATCACAAATTCTCTAACGTTTTCCTTTCTTTAAAAAAACCAAAAACGCTAATTTGTAACAGAAAAGTCTTAAATCATGCCAATTATAATCTGAACACCTATCGTTGTAATAAACTCTAGCTTCTTTGATTTAACTTCTAAAAGAGGCACACAAATGGGATTAAAATAACCGAGAACAAAGTCCCTCTCAAGTGATTAAAAAATGGTGCTCACCAGCAATGAAAGAGACTAAGGGCGTGTTTGGCAACAGCGTTTTGGGTAGTGTTTGGCGTTTTGACTAAGTCAATACACTCATCACGTAATTTGTAATGTTCGGTAACGTAGTGTTTTGACTAGCATTTCAAGTAGCGTTTAGCGTTTTAAGCAGTGTTTTTGAAAAGTTAATAGTATTAACGTTTTACATTTAAAAGTAGCGTTTCATATTTTTTTACCAAAAATTACCCTTTGGAAATTTTATCTTTGGAAATTATCTATATCCTTTTATGTCAATTTACACTAATTAGCTAATCCAACAGCTAAATTTACCGAACACATTTTATTCAACTGCTCTTCTAAACAGCTATCCGCTAACAGCTAAATTAGAAACGATATCCGCTACCTGAACAGCTATCTGCTACCTAAACCGTTATCCGTTACTTGAACCGCTAATTTTGCCGAACATGGCCTTAATCCTCCAAGTTGTCGGGTGATTGTTTTGACTTGCTATTTTTTTTTTCCCAAATAATATATATATATATATATATATATATATATATATATATATATATGGATTAATAAATTTGTGTAAGTTGGACAAAAACTGCCAAATAAGCTCAGCTGGCATTTGGCAAGAAAAGTAGTAACCACCAGATCGAAACTGGATTAGAAGTATAAATTAATTTAATTAGTAATAATGCAATTTGGCTTGTTGCTTCTGCAATAAAAATTAAAAAAGAGAAAAAAACTTACAAATTCAAAATTTTCATTTGATCGTAGCAGCCAATCACATGTTAATGAATGTACAAAGGTCTTTGTCTAATAATCAGACGTTCATGTGTATATTTATGACCTTCACATCTATTTATATACAATACATCCTTTGAGTGTTAAAATGACCTAAAGTTAATTCAAAAAGCGTTCTAATACGGCTCAAGGCTAACACAATCCCAACCATTAAAAGCTTCCATAAAACCATAGTTGGATCCCGCTCGTTTCCACCAGCTATGTTTTCCTATTGCCCTCAATAGCTTCCTGGAAGGTCATGGCATGGGTGAGTCCCGATGAGGCAAACCCTGCCAAACTCAGGGCCAAAAGGCCCACTCTCAGTAGACCCCAACTCTTGAATATATCAGTTTTGGACTTTTGGGGGGGGGGGGGCGCCCCTACTGTTAGCTCATAAGGAAGTAAGACTTTTCCATTATATATTTTCTCCATTCACAAGACTCAAATCGACCCCTTACTTAAAGGGAATAAGTATCTTACCACTTGAACCATCTGTGTTGGTATCAATTCTAGATTTTTGAACATGAAAAAACATGTTTGTATGCTATGTATACCAGACTGCAAAACAGATCCATGAGAACTTTCATCAATTTCACTACTCTCGCATCAAGGTACTTAACGAAGCAGTATCAACATGCGTTTGAATTGATGCTTTACCTCAGTAACAAGTATCTCACAAGTCACACCTCATAGTACTGAATGAGAGGACATTTAAAATAGGATAAGCCAATTCCCCCCCCCCCCCCCAAAAAAAAAAAGAAATGCAGTGGCAATCTCCTGATGTACACTTCTTTTTGCAACCTGAAGCTGTCAAATGATGGGCCATTCAAAACTTCAATTCTCCTCTTGGATACAGGCTGTGCTCAAAATGCCAAATATTGTTGGGCAAGCAGAACTAGTAACTCAGACATAGGAGTGGCCCTCCAACCAGCAGGAAAAAGTGCTAATACGAAACAAAATGTGGCATACTGATGGTTGGAAGCTGTTTACATATTCAAATCTGCGCCTGCATTTAAATAACTTCCATTTAATGCTTTAATTTTCATCCAAAGTCAGATGCAATCCTGGCTCTTCATCATAAGTTCATGTATCTTGGTCTTGAGCTATATAACCTTTCATCCACATTTTATCATGCTGTAATCTACCTGATAAGCTGCTTCTTGCCGAATATGCCAGTCAAATTGAATCCAACCAGCCAAAGTGCAGACAGGTGTGGTTAATGATACCTGAACTGAATTGCATGCCATTGAGGCCTATCCGTCTATGCAACTTGGCCTCTTCACTCCAACCAAAAGAAAACGTCTCTGCCTCAAACACTCTTCAGATTATATCAAACAGCTTGCAACAAAACTTCCAAAATTATTGAATGTAACCCTTCGATTCACACCCTATCACCCATATTTAGCCCGTCATACTCAAGTGCTCGGTAGTCAGTAATATAAACAAATGCATTCATCTGTACAAAGGGTGTGTAATCAACTCTCTGTACGCTACTATGAAACTCAAGCTGATTTCTCCACCTCACTGAAGAATACAAAGTGGTAAGAACATAACAAACTCTAAGCATAAGAACATACCAGACAGGGTAAAATGGAAACTGATTTTGGCAGTACCTGTAGATTAAGGCCAAAGAACTTGAAACTGAAAAAGTTATGATTATTATTTCTGAAAGAGGATGAATAGATTTACAGTCATGCTTACACTTGTAAATGATTGGCAGTGCAAAATCCCTGTAAGCAATCTGTCACACTATGACTGTGAGGACACTACCTTGAAGCACCATCTGTTAATTGATCAATAGAGCTCTAACCAGTAACAGATTGCTGGGGAACATACCATATCTACCTCAGACCACCAGACATGGTTATTGGGTCAAGATAACCATTCAATTTATATCAACATAAGATTTTGTGTTATGTCGCTCCAATTTCTGGGTTGTACATTGTACATTAAAACCTGAGATCTGGAAGCCATTTGAAGAGATATTATCAACTTACTCCAGCGGCAGGCTGAAGCAATGGAAAGAAAGTCCAACTGTTCTCAGAGTCAAGAGGCATATCCTTCTCAACCGCCTCATTGCTCCACCATTCTGTGCTAAGGGTTGAGTTAGCAGGAATTTGCATCTCGCTGCTGTCAAAATTAAATTCTTTGACTGATCCAAGAGAGACAGACGACTGCTTGTGTTGGCAATCCTTCATTTCGCCAGAATTTGTCTCAGGGGTTCCAGTGGAAGCCTCTTCAGCGGGCAACTTGCAAGAACTTTGAACTTCCAGTGGGATCACATCATTTTTACTTTTGGATTTATCCCTCATACCCTGCTCCTTATCTGAATCCTTTAGTTTTGTCTGCTCAACAAATGTTGATGTATCTTCACCATTAAGCACAAATGAGACTCTGTGATCAACCAGAGCCTCCTTCACCAGTGGTCCGGTTTCCGAGTTAGCTAGTGATGCACCCTCTGAGATTTGGCACAATGGCAGACTATCATAAGACACAAATCCTACACCATCCGGGGTCAGAGATCCAGATCCCATTCTTGAACCCCACTGATGACCAGAAATTTTTTTCGAGTCAAACAACTTTGAAGCATCTACCATGGGAAACTCAAGAACTGGATAACTTTGAGGGTATGGAGAAGATGTACCAGATGCTGAATTTGCTGAGCCAGGGGAAATGAGATGATGGACTTCATAGTATGATCGTTTAGGATAGCCTCCACTATTCCTCCTAGCACGGTTAAGAGATGAAGTAAGCAACTGAGCAAATGGCACTTCAGGTGATGAGGGAGTTGTTAGTTGAGGAGTAACAGCAGCAGTGGATGGCTCTGTTGTTAAGGCAGAAAATACAGGGGGTGAGACTAGCTGGGTCTCATGAGCATAAGGACCAAGGGTGAAAATGTGGTCCTGCCCAGCAGAGGAATCAGCAGTTATAGAGGGAGAAGTTAGGGTAAGCAATCCACCAGGCGAATGGATTGCGGTAGGCGGATCTGATTGCAGAAAAGGAGAAGATGGAGGGGCCATGAAAGGTATTGTTGTGGAGGTTGCAGGATTTGGGTCGCCTGAAACTCCCACTGCACTGTCAGTTACAGCGGGTTCAGGGACGAGAGCAGCATGGCTAATCCTCTTGCTAGTTTTTGGAGAACCGAAACACCAGTATAGACTCCAGCAGCTTGCCCATCTCCTTTTCTGTAATCATCAGTCAATAAAGTAATCAAAGTTCTGGTGCAACCTTAAGATGTGATCATGTGAATGAGCTTCAAGATAAGAAGAAAGCAGGGAATGATGCATTTATAATTCTATACAAGTTAGACAAAGCAAGAATGCTTGTTTTAGTTAACACAGTGTACAAGAGTATATACAACATTCAAGCTTCAGCTTGAGTTGATCTAACTTCTAGCAATAGAACTCAAATGGTGAAAATTTTGAAATATTTGACAACGAAATTATATGCTATATCTTTTCATAAAAATAGCATTCACTGAGCATCTGCATTAGGTTCACAGCTTCAGAACCTCAAAGCCCAAAATATCTGTTTAACAAAAGCAACTATGTCCACTCCAAAGTCTTGCAAAGGGAAAACCACGTCAGTCGTGTTGATCATCAAGCTCATAGATCCTTTCCATACGTTTCACTTGTTAATAAGACAGCATAACTCTAATTCCTATGAAGTCATGCCTTCTTGACACCAAAAAGTCTATGTTTTCCCAGCAAAACTTCTACCCTAGCAGCTTCTTCATATTTCCTAGTATGCACCTAGCTACCAGACTGGACAACAAAAATTTCAGCCTGCCAATCATACTTCATCATGGTAAAACGTATCCTCTTTAGGTAAAATTGATACCATCCTTGCACATATATTCAACGCACCTGCAAAAAACTAAGCCCCCCTTCCCCCTCCCCACCAAAAAAATGCTCAAGGTGTGGGCGCATGAGTGTGCACACACGCTAGATTTCTAGCTCACACAGTTCATTAAACCTGATCACCATGATCTGTGTTAACCAAACAAATTGCCCAAGAGCCCAGCAATTTTCCAGAAACATACATGTGCTAGAATTTGACATTTTAACTATCTGGCCAATTCAACCAACAGCAACAACAACTCTCAATACGGATCCCGCTTCCGTGGGGAGTGGAAAGATCCAAATATAGGCAGTTTTGTCTCTACAATCATGAATGTCCATAGATTGACCGATTTCAATAGACCCATATAATTAAATTATGACCCTTTCACCATTTTTTTTTTTAAAAATTCCCATAAAAGTCGGTGCGGACTACAGTGTGAGTTCACCGTGTTCAATGCAACGGTCAACGATCTTAGGTTAAAAAGATTTTTTTTAACCCCCCCCCCCCCCAAAAAAAAAAAAAACTTTAAGGTGTCAACGGAGTGAGTTGAGCCGCAAAGGTCAAGTAATTGAGGCAACCAGCTCAATTTTTCGAGGTTGATTATCTTCATAATCATAGCCAACCTTTTTTCCTCCCCTTTTTATGATCTATAAAAAAGAAGCTTTGCACAATCATATAACGAGAATTGTTATCATAAGCTAAAAATTCTGGTCCAAAAGGCATAAAGTCGCAACTTAGCATTTACATAGTTACATCAAGCTAAGTAGCAAACGGTTTCGAAAATAAAATTAAATTAAATTAAACGCTCGAAAGAGGTACCTGAACCGAAACCGGCTGAGCTCGACTCTCTGCGGTGACGATCGCCGCCGCCGCCGCATTCACCGTCTCCACACTGTTATCAACACCCGCCATCCCACCAGAATCTCACTTGAAAATTTTTGAAAAAATTTTAAAAAGGAAAAAAACACGATCCAAATACAGAAAATTGAAAATTCAACCGAAGAAGGAGAACAAGAGCTTAATCAGAGCTCCACACAAAGAGAAAACATCAAAATCTCCAATTGAACTCCAAAATTCGCTGTCAGCACACTATTCCACAGAAATATCATTCCAAAAAACTAAAAAAAGGAAGAAAATACGATCAAAATACAGAAAATTAAAGTAAAACTTGAAATTTAGCCGATGAAGATGATCATGAGCATAATCAGAGCTCTATACAAACAGAAAAATCAAAATCTTCAATTAAAGACAAAATTCAAACCGCCAAACATCACGAATCACGCAAGAATTTGAAAAAGGGCGCATAATTGAAGTGAAGCACCATGAAAGCATCTGAAATCTTCGAATTGATTCAGCTTTGTTTCTGTGTAGTATGTTGAGGAGGATTCAGAAATGGTGAATGAGAGTGGAGAAAGAAAAATGATTCTTGAGAATAATTAAAATTAAAAAGGCTAAAGCAGAGTGAAGGTTTTTATGGTTATTTTGTGTGATGTATTGATGTGAGAAAGTGATTAGCCGGAGGAGGCGTATTATTATGAATAATCTCTAATTTGGCGTACACAAATGCCCTTCATTTCGCACCAAATTCAACGGCGTGGCTTCACCGTGGCTCCACTCTGGTTCTCTCAACCGTGCTCATCCAATGGGGCCTTGTCTTGAGGGGCCTGCTGGTTGAGTTGGTTGGATCGGGTTGGGTCAAGTTTAAATTTACTGTAATTTGTAGTTATGTTTTGAAATTATATTTAGGTGATTTTTTTTAGTACTTGTTTAGACTCGTAAGTAGACTGACTTAGGTGAAGATTGCAGATATTGACGACATTTTGTTAAGTTAGTAAGTAATTCATTATTTATTGGTGTTTTTCCCAAATTTTTAGGATTGTCGTTCATTAATAAAATCGGGGTTGATTGATCTTTCACAGCTCATAAAACAGAAAATGATGTATCCATGTGTGTTGATTGTCTTTAAGAATCGTTTAGCAATAGATAAAGAAATTCATTGAGCTTATATGCTACATGTACATGAGTGTTTGCCGTATGCTTTTTTTTATTGATATTTGACATTCGCACACACCCTCTAAGAAATTTTCACTATAAGTATGTTTCTAATTAATGCTTGATCTTTCTGTTTATAAAGACGTATGGTTTACAATGCTGTTGTATTATATGTTTTGACAAAATTATCAAATCCCACATACGACCGATATATTAGAGTCTATAATTAACACGATGAGAGAATTTATAAGAAATGCCAAGTGCACAAATACTTCTAAATTTGCGATTAAAACCTTTTCTTTATACATATTCAAAGGCTTAAAGAATTTTACATGAAAAATGGAGTACTACTACATACATAACTTCCTTTACCAAATTAAACAAAGAAAAATTCAATTCTCTTGCATAAAAGAAAAAATAATGATAAAGAGGCAACCCCACGTACCAGACACAAGTAATGATAAAAGAAAAAATTAAGTAATTGATCAATGATCACTTTGGTGAACAGACACAAATACAACCCCACGTACCAGAAAAGATATCTTGAGGAAAGCGAAACAAAGATTACGCTATATCTGCAGTTTACGTGAACATTACCTTAGCCAAAAGAACAAGGGGGGTCCAAACTCCAATGATAGGGGCATTATGCCAACGGTATGATGAGTGGGAAGCAGCCACAAGCATGGTTTAGTGAAGGCAAAGCTAATGGGTCATTTTGCAAAATGGATGTGTTGATTTCAGCTTCACTGTGAAAAATATAATTTCAATTTCTACAAATTTTAGAATTTAATTCTTTGCAATAAATCTATAAAATTTCAAGCTCGTATGGAAATTTTAACTTTTTTTTTTATGTTTTGGACTTTTTCTTTGAAAAAAATACGATATTTTCTACTGTTTTAGTCACTTGAACTAACACTACTTACTAGGGCTGTCAAAAGTTGACTCGACACGATTACCGATCCGAACTGAACATGAAATTAAGTGGGCTTTGATAAAGATTTTCAACCCGTTTAATTAAATGGATTGACACGTTTAACCTGTTTAACTAATTGGGTTAGGTTAAGGTTGAGAATTTTGACTTAAAAAATACATATTTAAACCGTTTAATTAAACAAGTTAAATAGGTCGATCTGTTTAATCAATTGCCGTTTATTTTGTTGGAAAAAAATTGTGAAAAAGTGAGGTTTAATTAGTCGATCTATGGTTTGGGGTTGTGGTTCTTGAGATCATGGATAATGGTTGCGTTGTAATGATATATTAAACTTAAAATAATTATTTATAATGTTCCATAATCATATTTTAGTCGAAATATTAAGTGGGTAAATGGATAACTATATAACCTGAACCTGACCCGTTTATATTAAATAGGCTAATGGGTAAATTTTAGGTCAACCCGTTTAAAAAATAAACGGGTATATATCAAGGTTTTCAACTTATTTAATAAACTGGTTAAGTTCAGGTCGAGAATTTCTCGATCCGTTTAAGTTCGACATGAACACAAACTCAATCCGACTTGATCTATTTGACAGTCCTACTACTTACGAAGGCCAAAGTATATGTTTGCTAGCTTCCACTCCTCCCCCCCAAAAGGGAGGTTTTGTGTGGAATCTGTGGATCCAATAACAAGTAGTGATTTGTTGCATTTGTGATATGGTCATTGCCAAGTTTTATTGGGGTTTTCATCCCTACCTTCTAGGAATGACGACTCGTGGGAGAAACAAATTCTATTGGTCAAAAAATTCGTGGAAAAAGTATATATGTCAGGTCTTTATTGAACCCAGTTCAGTTCATATATTCCCCCTCCTTTATCAACTGTACAATCTCTGCTTTAGTTTATGTGTTTCCCCTCCTCCACCAGCCATACAATCTCATTAGCCAATACTTGATTGGAGCCTAATAAAATGACTCAAATTACCTGATCCTCAATTTTTTTAATTTTTTAAAAAATAAAGTAGTGATGCAGTTTTGCTCAAAGCATATTTGTGGTTTCATGCGGCAAACTTAGCCCAAATGTTGCTCATACTAGACTGGCTTGCTTGAACTTTCGTGGGTTAGTGGCCAACTAAGCCCACATATTGGTGATAAAAAAAGAAAAAGAAAAAAGGCCCGCAACTTGACCACTTTAGGCCTCTTACCTGCCTCAGTTCGTCCTTGATCCATGAAATCAAATTGACCTTTCTCTTTCTTCCCCAACTTCTTCAATTTCGCTTCTGCCTTCTCAATTCATAGATGTTATTATGTTAATAAGCAAAGAGCTGCTATGAATCAGCAAATCAGTATCTTGAGAGCTACAAAATCTTGTAATTAAATAAGCAAAGAGGATTTAATGGCTTCTGCTACATCTGCTCTCTCAGTTTGTAGTTCATCATCATGTGTTAGAAGGAGCAAACGAACCATGTATTCTAGCACTTCTTCTTCACATTCATGCCTCAAAGCCCAAAAAACCCTGAATTTTGATCTCTCATCCAAGTTTTCTCAAATGGGTATGTGCCATTTTACACCTTGGAATGGTCTGAGACATGTGGGCAGCTCAATCTTAGCAAGACCTCAGAAGCTGGGTAAGTTTTGTGAAGTGGGTGTTTCTCATTTTTCAATTTTGTAGGGCAATTGATCTAGATTAGCTGAATTTGGAACTCAATGTATTGTAGGAAGCAGAAAGAAATGTAAAGGGATGGTTGTTTATGCTTCTTTGTTTGGAGTTGGTGCTCCAGAACTCTTGGTGATTGGGGCTGTAGCTTTGATGGTTTTTGGTCCTAAAGGACTTGCTGAGGTTAGTCGGTTCCTCTCGCCTTTTGGCTTATGCTTTTGACTTTTCAATTTTGTTTAAGCAATTTGTTGTAGGTCAATCCATATCAATCTTCTTGTTGGTTACTTTTGCTTCACTGCACCTTGCTCTTTGTATTGGCATTTTCAATTCATGATAGTTCACATTATTGGTAATGGTAGACTCAGAATTGTCTTCTATTAGCCTAACCGATAGACACTCTTGATGAACTAGTAAGCCATCCATGCTTAGTTTCTGCACCCCTCAATCTTAGATAACCCAGTAAGTATCTAATCGTTGGAGTATGCATTGGATGAAGCTATCGTATCGGCCTCACTCATAAAGACTTGGGAAGCTTCTTCAGTTTCAAATGATTTCCTAACCGTAAATGTTGTTGGCGAAAAGTTTTTGATAGAGGTTAGTAAGATTTGAAAAGTTGGAGGTAGAATAATTAACAAGCTGGAGACCACTTGGAGAGGGAAAGCTATGAGGGGGTATACCATCAGCAATCATAGTAAAGTGCAAGGTAATTACTTGAGTGGAAGAATGGGGTACACGTACTTAATGTTTTTGAAATTTCATGATTCTGAATCAGATGTGGAAATGATATTTATCACTAGGTATTTCATTTCATACTAAAAAATTGGGCGGTTTGAAGCAACGTTCGGCATAATTGGGCATGCCATAGCGACCCATGGTCTGTAAGGATACGGTGCTATTTAGTACGTGCATCAGTATGTGGATTATTAATGTAGCTGGTGCCTTAGACTGGTTAATCCTTACCACTTGGAGTAGTTTCAAATTTTTACTTAGTTCTGGAATCTTCAGATAGTGCAATAACACAAAAGAAATAATTGTTATTGAATGGATGATTTTTAAAACTTGATGTCGCAATTTGAGAAGTTGGGAGTTCGCAGAAATGACTTGTTATGCCGATTGTAACTCTAGCTGGGTGAAAGTTAATAATGATGGTTGAATGTTTGATTTTAACGCCTCATGAATGAAGCATCTAACATAATGATCGTTATGCTTAATAAAGATTTTGAACAAAATGCTGCATCTGTGTGTTGAAGCTGGACTGGGAGCACATTACGTTATAATTGTGGTTGTATGTGCCCTAATAATAAGTGGCCTGATGTGGCCATGGCTTTGCTCCGCTAGTTTCTTACTCAAATAAATCAATCCCTTGGTGGATTCCCTAACAAGCTCCACAACCTTTGTTTCTGGGTGTCTTCTCTGAAGTCTGAACTGGCGGTAGGGATTGATTGATCTTCATTCAGCCTCATCACAATGAGCTAAAGCAAGTGAAATTTATTCTGCATCCCTTTGAATAGTGACCTCTGGATCCACTCTTTCTGTTAAGTGTTAACTATACAATTCATTTGCATCACTAAGTAGTCTTCCCAGGTCTCAAGCTGCTGTGTTCAAAGGGGCATAGCAATAATTACAGAATATTTTTTTTTTGTGTACATGTGCATCCATGTAATAGCATTGAGTTGATTTCTTTTGTAAGCTGTAATCATGTATGATTAATGCAGGTTGCTAGAAGTCTGGGTAAAACTTTACGTGAATTCCAACCAGCCATCAAAGAGCTGCAGGTTCCTTTTTAACATTGTTTTATTGGAGCAGTTAAATTTTTTACTTGATTGATGATGTAGCTTTATCTATTTATCATTCTCAATTTAGGATGTATCCAGGGAATTCAAAAGCACCCTGGAGCGGGAGATTGGACTTGCTGATGATCCCAGTGCTGTGAGAAAGACAAATGAATCAAGCAGATCTGATTTGACTTTGAGCCAATCAGTTTCCACCTCGGACAATCAGATCACATCCATGGCTGAAACTAGTTAGTATTCTGGCTTATTTTATAAACTTAGGAATAGCAATACGCAACAGAATAGTGACTGGACCTTCGCAGCAGTTGTCATAATCCCATTGTTTGATGCTAGAATATCAAAAAAAACTCTTCTATATTTTGTTTACCAGTGCGTTGTTTGTAACTTTGGGCATTATGTCTGGATACTACTAATGGTTTCCTTATTTTTAGTACTAGAGCATTGGACTGTCTGATGTTTGTTACTATCACCTCTTAAGCAAGTGTAGGTTTTCAGGGAAGCAGTTGCTGCCTGTAGGCTTGAATACTGGAAGCTGCTAAGGAAGACTGTTTCTGACTGCCGCCATAATCCATGTAGTATGATTATTTGTTCATGGGCATGGGCAAAATCTAGTGAGAACTGAGAAGCTTGAAATGCTAGGGAGTTGGTTGGTAGGTGCACATACAATCTTCCCTATGGGGAGGAGGCTGAAATATAACTCGGAAGTTTCACATTAACCTTGGATAGTCTCTTCCATATGAACAAGTCAACTACTCCATCGACTTGGGGCCAATAGCTGATTCGGTAGTTCGAGTCCATTTGGTAGAAACATTCAGAATATGCCGGAGTCAGTTGCTCTCGAGTTGACCATCACCTGTTCGACATGATTTATGGTGTTAATTGTGGACCTTATATGACCAGGGGGCTCTTGAAGAATGTCCCCCTCAATGATTGTGGAAGGGTATCTTTGTTACACACACAGTTACTTTTCTACCCTCTGGTGCTGTTTTTCCTTCTTCTTTAGCTACCTATTGACTCCATTTGAAGAAGAGGTGTTGGGAATGCATATGAATTAAAAACATACTGGAGGAGAGAATCGACATTGTTGAATTTGATTCCTTAAAACAGGGGTTGGTTTGAGTTAATCTGTTCAGTTCATCCTGTCTCCTTGTTGGTGGTGCTGTCATACAAACAGTGGAATCTCTGCCAGAGCCCATATATCTTTTGCTTGAATGGAATCTGCATTCATATACTTTTGTGAATGCTGAAAACATGCATTTCTGATGCAACCGAAAAAATGACCAAAAGTTGGGCCTATAACTTGGACCTGCTTGCTTTTTCCTTCACTTCCTCTTTTTTCAAGCCAATGGACATATTTGAAACAGATAATGGGCATTCAGATCCCAAAGGATGCATAGCTCGTGAAATTTCGCTTGTTCTACATTTGTTTAATCCCCATCATTCTATCTGATCACAGATGGAGCTCCACTCAACAACGCATATTCAGGCGAGCACAACTCGAATATCACAAAGGAGCAAAAAATTGCAGCTGCACAACAGGACACCAAATCCTCGCCACCAGAAAACCAGACTGAAATCAAGGGTCAGCCTCAAGGTTTGTGACCTCCAAGTTACTAGTCCTGTTTTCTATCTCATATGTTAAACAGTTATGCAGCCCCTAAAACTCGGATAAGAATCAGGTCATGCTTTCTGCTTTCGCATGAAGTCAATATTGCTCAATCAAATCATCCGACAATTACAGATTACTCCTGAAATACGTTTCTTCCATTTGTTTTGATGCTTCAAGCGCCTCTCTTGTCACAGGTGTCCTACCTGACAATGCAAATTCTAGTGAAGATCACTTGAAGATCACTGAGGAGCAACCAAGGGTACCTGTAGGTACACAACAGGATGTTACATCCTCACCACAAGATAGCCAGACTGAAATTAAGAGTCCGCCACAAGGTTTGTGTGCTCAAACTTACCCCCTACTTTTTCTCCTTCAGCCCCGCCCCAAAAAGACCCCAGAATTACAACCGCCACCACCTAGCGTGGATCCCTTGAGAATGGTTTTGTATATATTCATATGTACAGAGCTTTACCTCCGTCAATTGTAGGGCTGTAACTTCTAAACCCCCCCCCCCCCCCGGCCACACACAAAAGCTCATGCATTGTTGATTGATGCTTAGGAGCCATTGAAGAAACTGCCACAGCAGCACCTGCAGTCCAGATACCTGAAAGTGAGACATGAGAAATTCATGGGACACCTTGTATGTTATGAAAATGCTTCAGCTGAGAAATTGACCAGTGCATATTCAATGTGGGAAAACGAGTGCGTGTGTTTAGCATCTAATTGCTCATATGCTGGATGATGATGACTATTGCTAGTGCTTGTTATGAGTGCAGCTGAGTATGTTTTAACCAATATTTGAACTCTGGCACTTGAGGATAAGATCATTTTGCTAATGAACAACACCTTTGAAGAGTTATGCGGTGCAATGTAGTTCCCCCCCCCCCCCCACCCCTTCCCCCTCTTCCCTGTCAGCTTGTAGGTTACTTTTTTCCGATTGTAACTGGAACTCAGGGCTTTGAATTGCCCATGGCAACATTTTATGTTATGATTGTGTTTGCAGAATTCAGATCATGCCCAGCACGGTTTATGCACATGCTGCATTGTAGTCCAATTTTTTAGAAAGACATGAATTTGGTCTTCTGGAACAAGTATTCTTCAAACTAGTACAACTCATGGTTTTTCATGTGGATGCGCATCTAAAATCAATTCAGTTTTCTAGAAGAAATATTCTTCAAAACTTTAAAAACGCTAGTGTTTGAATAAACACAAGTATATCGACTGATTTTTCGAAAGCCAATGATATAGTAATTCCATCTATAATAGGATGCTCTAAATCGACTTTTGATCTTATCGGTTGAGTTGGGAAAAAGAACGAATATTTTTTTGGAGAAGTTTCGGCATTGTCTTGCTAATTCTATTGCATTTCGTTTTGGTAGTGTTGCATATCTGCCTACGTTTCTTAAATTATATGGTAGTATTAGATACATAGACCCAAAGAATTTACCATATATAGTACTTTTTTTAATTTTTTGAAAACCTATCCCTGATTTCCATAACCTCTTATGAATTTTTTTGTTTGTTGTTGTCCAAATTACACAATGTTTACGGATTTTATACATCCAAATATGTGGTAGAAGTGCCTCCCCAAAAAAAATAAAAAATAAAAATGAATGAATGAATGAATAGGTGCATGGGGTTTGGTGGTGCTGACCACAGGTTATCACTTTTCCAATGGCGGGAGAGGATGGAGGCGGGGAGTCGTCTTCAGCAATTATCCCACTTCGAAATGCTCGCAGGGCAAAAATTAGGGCAAAAATTCTGGCACCTTTTTTTTTTGGGCGGAGCAAAATGCTGACCGGCCGGGAAAGTTTAGTGAGGGTCATCGGAAAACGTCGGAGATTTCTTCCCAATCTTCCCCGCCTTCTTTCCCATGTAATCTCTCTCTCTCTCTCTCTCTCTCTCTCTCTGACATTTGAGTTTACTAATCTAAAGTTCCAATTTTTGATTTCAGAGCTCTTTGAATCTAGCGAACAATCAGAATGAGACGGAGCTCAATGATAATACAAGTACATCTGCAGTCAAAACGGCGCGGTCCATTGACCACAATTCTCCTTCTCCTTCTTCTTCTACTGCTGTTGGTGCTGCGGAGAGCGTATTTGTTGATTGCCCTGTTTGTGGGAGCAAGATTGCGGGCGATGATTACACTGTTAACTCTCATCTTGGTCAGTTCCTTTTGGGTGTTCTTTCCTTCGTTTTGATATTGTAAAGATCTTTCTGGGTCCCCTCAAAAGTTTGGACTTTGATGGGTAGGGTGTTGATATTCTGGGTGTAATTTTTGTTGGAGGCATAGTTTGAATTCCTCATTGTCAATTGATACCCAATGTCGGTCCTTCTGGTATTTAATGAGTGCATGAATTTCACTAGTTGGTCCTTACAAGTGTAAAACAAGCTCAAAATTGTGGTCTTTGGCTTTGATTTTTCACCATTAAACTCTCATCTTGGTCAGATCATTTTGGGTTTCTGCGGTCCCTTGTTCCGAATTTTGAAATGATAAAGATTTTCTCCCCTTTTGAAAGTCAGGACTTTGATGGGTAGGTTATTGATATCCCGGCTGTCACTCAAGTGTGTGTAAGCAGAGTTTGAATTCCTTATTATCCAGAGGCAAAATGATAAATGTGCACAAGATACTTTTTCTTGGTTTAAAAATCATGTTGTCATGTACCAAACTGAAAAAACATATTATATAATTGAATAGTGGAAGGGTTTAGGCAATTAGCACTTATAAATTTGGTATGATTGCCTTTTACAGTAATTTTTCATAATTACAAATTACTTGTATAGTACCTTTTCACATAAAGGGTTGATGCGATTAGGGCATCATTTGCACCCGTAGCCGATGAATACTAAAGCCTCACAGTTGATAATTAATTGCAATTATTGAAAATTTAGTCAGTTTAGATCATACAACATGCTAATTTAGGTTAAGATAAAACGCTTAAGAAATGTCTTGCCACAAGACATTTATCATCACCTTATCAATAGAAACCCAAAATGGTTTTGATGAGGCCCTTTTCTAGTTGGTCTGTTTTGCTCTTTTCTTGTCTGTAATGCTTGCATGAATTTCACTAGGTGGTCTGTATGAGCATAAAATAAGCTCAAAATTGTGGCTTTTGGCTTTGATTTTGCATGTTAGCATTGGAACTTTTCAAAGCTTGATATACAGGAGACATTAATTGTTATGAACTGCCATTTTGATTTAATAACAGTAATCTATTGCCCCGTCCTGTGATCAGCTCTCTTCTATTGTGATCCTCTGCACATAAAGTTACTTGTGTCTTGTCAATAAGCATTTAAGCAGTTTGGTACAACACACTGGTTTAATTGGTCTTCCTTTTCTGAGTAGTATGTTGTATAGGCTCTCTGATGTCGAAGCCCCCCCCCCCCTTACTGCTCTATCTATTAGGAACTGTATTATCAAATTTTATGATACCCATATGCCACTTTTGAGCCGACCTGATCCGTTGGATCCACATTGAGTGGTAGTGATGCCATTGTATCCATTTATGAGCCGTTTTCAGTATGTGCCATATTCACATTGCTCTCAAAGATGAAATAATGGAAATGTGTGCTTATTTTATGGGGATTAATTTAAATGATAGTCTTGAGACTGTTACATTGTCATCCCTTTTCCCATACCTGTTTTATTATGCGTCCAACCTGCATCTGTGAGGTTGATACTGATGTCTGAATGACGGCTTCAGATGTGTGTCTTGTCAGAGGCACGAAGCGTAAGCTGAGTCAGCGGACTCTTCTTCAGTTCAGCTTCTGCTCAAGATTGAAGAGGAAACCTGGTGATGATAATGGAATTCATGTGGCAAGTGATGATGTTGCAGTTGATTCTAAAAGTGATGCTACACAGAATTGCTTTCCCCAGTTGGCTGGTTTGGGCAGTAATGAAGTACCTTATGATAATACTCATAATAGTGAAGACCAACTGGCTAGAGGTCACAATTCCAGTCCATCTGAATCACCCTTGGCTTCAAGGTCAGTTACACAACGTGATGGGGACCATGTAATGGGGAAGAGCTCCATTGAGGATAGAATAAATAATGTGGTTGATACTTCTCCAGTGCCCCATAGATCTATCTGGCCTAATTTTGATATGGAAGGAGTTCTTGGGGTGTTATCTGGAACAGTTCTCGAGACATACATTGTGGGTCGTAGATATTGTGAAGGAGTAGAAATTATATCAGGTTCAAGCATCTCCCTTGTTAGAGACCCCATCAATGCCAAAGATCCCAATGCCATTAAGGTCTCTCTCTCTCTCTCTCTCTCATACACACACACACACACACACACACTCACACACACACACACACATACACATTCACAATTCATTTCTGTTTGAACTTGTTTTCATTTCTAAATCGGATATAGGCATTGATTTCTCTGCACAGGTTCTTTCTGCAGATTCTGATGGCGTTAAAGCTCTAGGATTTCTTCCTCGGGAGTTGGCTCAGCATTTGTCACCTTTGATTGACAAGTATCAAACAGTTTTTGTGGTACTTTCTTACAGATTTTACTTTTTCATTACGGCTTTTCTTTTCCTGTTTTGCCTTTTTCTTTTGTGGGCATAGTTATGAATGTTGGTTGATGGCAATGTCTGGATGTGGCGCTAACTTCTGAGCATGTCATGCCAATTGAGCTTTTTTTCCTTCTTTGCATATAAGTTATAACCATCCCTAAATTAGCTTGTTTGGTCATAATTGTAACACACTGATTAGTTGACTTGGCCATGGGTAGTAACTTGTAACTAGTTTGTTGTGGAGCTGGTTAGCTAATTGGGAAAGCTTTTGGAAGTTGTTACCAAAGACCTGGGTGGCATACTTAATTGCCCTTCTTTCGCACACCCCCCCCCCCCCCAAAAAAAAAAGATTGATTGAATTCCCTAAAGATCAGCACAATAACTTCTGACACATTTTGTCCTTTCATGCTTTTTGGGTAATTTTCGAGGTCACTCATTTTAAGATTGCTCTAAGATGATATGCTTAATTGCAGGAAAATTCTTTGAAATGGGCTCTTAATTTTTTTTTTCGTTGGGTATCTCTAGTGCTATCAAATAGTTTTGGCACTCTTTAAGCATGCTTTAGGGAGTTACAATTACTACCAATTTTTTAAATTTTAGCTGATACGCTACCGGTCCACCATGTAGTTGTGAATATCTTAAAATCAGCCTCTTTGCTTGCAGGAGTAAGGCTATCTATATGTAGGTCTCCCTAACTATTGCTGGTTGTGCGCCACCATCATAGTCTGGATGCCACTAGGACAAGGACTAGGGGGATTCAGATGCATCAAGCTCATGCCTACCGAGCAGTTTAGATAACCACTTTTCTCGGGCTAACATCTGCAAATGCTGCCAATTGTTATCTTTCATGGTTAATCATTTTTCTTAGGGCATGTTTTGGTTCATTAAATAAAATTTGATTTCTTTGTGAGATTTAATGCACTTTACTCAATATTTTGCTGAATACTTTAAAAAATGTTGCCTATTTCATGAAAATAAATGGGGCATTCATATGCAAATCATTATATCAAGCAATGCCCTGGGCTCGGGGGAAGGGGCGTGGGAGAGGCCGTGAAACTAGGATCAATTTCAAGTGTAATTATGTTCCGATATTGTCTTGCATACTCGTTGTGTTCTTTGTCCTGGTTTTGTTAGCCTTCGTGCTTTATTATCTGAAATGAGGTAGCAAAGCTTATTATTTCACCCAAGGATGTGAATTACAGGGAGTGATCACTTCTATACCCAAGAATTCACTTGATGTTGTCCCTATTGAGATCGTGTGCCTTCAAAGACCATCTGTTGAGGAAATGGAAGAGGATGACCTCCTTACATTGAAGTCCATGTGTGGAAACATTTTTCATTCTATTAGTTCTGGAAAGAAGCGTCCACCGACCATTGCGAAGTATCAACAAAATTTTCGTTTGATAATTGAAGAGGCTCTAAGGAGCAACCTTCATCTTTTTATGGACGATGAGAAAGTTTTCTTAGGTAGTACAACCTCTTTCTTTCGACATATATTTTATATATTACATCTGTTTTTGTGTGGAAGCTTCGCATGGGAATATTGACATGTGATAATTTACAAAAGAAGGGAGAATAGATGTTCTATGTGCAAAGAGGATTTGGAGTCTCCTGATCACCTGCTGCTACATTGTAAATTTGCAACGGCTCTTTGGGAGTTATCCTTAGTTGCTTGGGAGTCTCCTGGGTTGTTTCGGATTCTGTGAAGAATCATCTTTTGGCTTGGGAGGGTGCTTTTGGTAGGAAAGTTAAAGAGAGAAGCGTCTTACTAATCCCACATGCGATTTTTTGGACTATTTGGCGAGAGAGAAACAAAAGAGTCTTTGAAGAAGAGGAGACACCTCTTCAGCGAATTAAAGATATTATTATCAAGACTCTTTTTTTCTGGGATAGTGGGAACTTTTGTCAATCTTCTTTTGATGTAATTGATTTTGTGGATAGGTTCCATCTTGGGTGTACATAACCCTTTTGTAGGATGCCTGCTTGCATCCATCCCTTTGTACATTTTTCAGTCTATTATATTTTACCCTTTTTCCTGATCAAAAACATATATATATTACATCTGTTTCATGTGTATAGCACATTGGACTGTTTCTGACTAAAGGTTTGCTGTTAACAGAATCATTCAGCTCCATGTCTGATGACAGTCAGAGGCTCTTTATACGACTTTACACAAGAAAAGGTATTCCATCCATGACATTATCTTCCCTGATTATGCAGCGTTTGTTGAGCACATGGGCTATCCCTGTTTACATGATGATTATGTAATGTCCCTTGATGTCGTTGAATCTTGTATGCATCATTTCTCATTATTTTTCTCATGAGATTTTATATTTTTCGCATTAGCATCATCTGTTCGCCTGCATGCATACCTTACCTTTTGATATATCTTACAGGATAAAATGATTTGACCATAACAGTTATAAGCTGCTATAAATGTTCTCTTAGAAGTTTATTATGCTGCTTGCTGGAACTTTCGAGTGTTGCTTCATAGCAACAGACTACTGTTTTTATCTGTCTCTCTCTCTCACCATCTGGCTGACATTCTGATGCTTGAACTGTGAGGTGGCTTATAAGAATATAAGGCTTATAAGAATATAAGATCTGCAGATATGTGCTACAATGCATGAATAGGTCACCTTATGCAGTTATTATTTTTATTTTTTTTATGTTTCTTTGTTTTTTGGGTTGACTTAGGACCATGGTTTCGCGCATCTAATCTGTCATATCCAGATATATTGGATTGTGCACTAGCAGTTAATGAGTTGTCAGGTACCATTTTGCGTTGATGTTCAATTTGGTATCATATCTTATCTCAATGCTGACTATGAGGCCTGAAAGTTGAATTATGCATCACCATCTTTTCAAACAGGAGCCTCTTATGTCTGTTCTTACAGCTATGGGAGTGAATTGGATGACAATGATCTGAAGGAACTTTTGAACCTCCTTACTGTGAGTGAGCTGTGTGAGATCCGGCAAATACTCAAAAAGGTGCCAATTTGCCTTGCCTCATGGTCTCATTATATATTGTGGTAATATGCCTACATCTACATTGTTGGAACTTGAAATGAAACATTTATTTTCTGTCGATCGTCTTCTTTGAGATTTTTGGAGGGGTCAAGGAAGTTGCTATCCTGCTGATGATATGTCACCTTTTACTTCAATTGTCTACAAAACTCTAATGCACCATTCCGACATAAGTGCCTCCCTCTGTTGTCCACTACTTCCTTTGGATTATAGGCCATCAATGGTCTTTAATATAGCGTATAATCTTAGTTTAAAAAAGCCTGCCTGAGGCACGCCTAGGTGCGCCTCGGTGTGAGGCCAGCGGGTTAGCGCCTCACAAGGGATGAGGTGCGCCTCAAGGATGCGAGCTTGTATCTTCTCCCCTTTTCTTCTTTTTCTTAGCTTTGCCTTTACCTTTTTTCTTCTTTTTCTTCATTGGGAGCTAAAAAGTGAGCTAAACTTGTACCGTGAGTATGTGCATTGGGGGACTACGATGATAAGATAACATATCTCAAGGTTATTTGCGGTGTTAATAGTCATATTGACGTCTAATCACATTTTTAATGCATTTATCTAACTTGTTTCTCCAAAATATGCGTTGTGAGATATGAAATACTTTCAAAAAAAAAATTACCTAGAAGTGCGCCTCGCATCCATGATGCGTGCGCCTTCGCCTCGCGCTTTGTGCCTCATGCTTTGGGACCCTATGCGCCTCAGTGCGCTTTGCGCTTTTTAAAACTAAGCGTATAATGGAACCAACTTCTCTACAATTGAGGGATAAGGTTTCTACATTTGCCCCCCATGCCCCACTTAGGTAGGACTTTCAAGGCATGGATTTGTATTTGGATTTGGATGACGAGTTTGCATGGAGGCAATCTTTTAGGAAGATTGGGCCTATAGAGTAAGGCTGGTGCTGCACCAGAGATTTAGTTATTTATCAGCTTAGGGGCTATGCTGTTTAGTAAGGCTACACTGGAATGTTTGACATGAAAGATAGTTTGTATACCCATGAGTAACATTAATAGGTTTTGTAGTCATGAATAATACCATGTATTGTTCTCATTCCATATGAAAAACTCATAGGTATGTGCTACCAAGAGGTTGGCTGACTAGCTGTAAACTTAGCAACTAAACCTAATAATTAGGCCTGCAAGCTGCATCCCCCCCTCCCCCCGGTCTCTTTCTCTCTCTCTCTCTCTCTCGTTTCCTCCATTTTGTAGTGAATCCTACCCTTGTGTTCTAGGCCATTTAAATCTATGTTTTCTTGAATTTTGTCTCCTGGCACATTGGTCCAAGGTAGAGATGCTGGAGCATGATGGATGAATCCTTCTTAGTTTGGATGGTTTCATGATGGATGCTCCTAAAGTAACTTAACGTCTGATGACTGCATGGTAAGAGATCTATGCAGACAGATACAGGTTGAACATTTACTCAGGTTTTAAGGTTAATGGTGACCAATGACTGCAAATCCCCCATCCCCAGCCTTCATCAACTTCAGTGCAGAAACTATTTACTTCTGCAAATGAATTGTCTGAAGAGCTTCTGATATACTGAGGTCTTCTCCCTGGATTCTGATTTGATTTACAAAATTATTGTAATCCCAATTATCTATGAGCGAAGAGTTGGTTGTTATACATGCCCGCACCGGAGTGGTTGAATGTACCACACTGGCGATTTCTCCTTCCTTTGGAGAAGTGGCGGTGGAGATCATAATTTGTTACCAAAAGTCTCTACTTCCTTTGTGTAGTCTTGATTGGCTGTTGACAGGCAGATAGCGTATACGTGACTGAGAAACTTTGGTTTGACATTTAATATGTGGGGGCAGAGATCTTGAACATGCATGTTGTGGTTCTCACCTCAATGTCTCAACCTTGTCCCCACTCCCCAGGCCCACGTTCTCATCAGCCCTGCTTTTTTAAATTTTTGCAATTTTCATGTGGTGCAATTATGGCAGTTGTTTGATACAAACACCAGCTCCCAGTATATTAGAACAGGACAAAAATAAAAAGGATTATTCATGTTATTTGCTGCGATGTTGCGCCTTTTCTGATAATTGGAAATCTTTTGTGTCCATTGGGGTTTCAGGGGTCAGCTGCTGGCATGAGAAAGAAGGATCTTATTGCATCACTTCATTCTTCATATAAGGATGGCCTTTGGTACGATGGGTTCCCTCCACCTTCTAACAGAGAAAAAACTACTTGTGTTGTTTACCCCTTATTTGCATCGCATGCCTTAAAAATTCATCGTGTTGGATGATGATGCAGTCCTCTCCTGCCAAGTCTGATTTTTGACAGAACTGCAACATGCATCCAAATCTCGTCAATTGCTGAATCCATTTTTTGGCGTGTTCAGGTGATGACTTAGATGAGGAGGAAGTCGCCCTCTTTTTGTCTTTTTTCCCTTTAAATTTTCAGTTATTGTCGGATTACCTTATGCCGTAGATTATTCATGCAGAGGCTATTCTTTCTAAATGGAGAGCAAGATCTGTCTGCTTTTCTACTGGTTGACTTGGGTATCGTCAAGTATCCAGTGTACAAATGTATAATTTCTCATCCAGTATTTTCTGAGCGAAGTGATTTCCTTGCTTATGAAGAGGTTTACTCTCATCATTGTGCTGAAAATTTATATTTTATCTTGAGTTTCTTTCCAACTGCTACTGTTTAAGTGTAGGCCGTTCAAATAGCACAAATTATGGATCAATCTCTTGATGAAGACAACTCAGAGCTAGTCTTACGGTGCATAGAAGTAGCTGAATCTCAATTGTCAAGCTATAGCAGGGTGGAAAAGCAATCATTGCCTCTAAACTTGGTGGCTCGGTTTCTTGAGTGTTTTTCTGCAGCTTGGATCCATTCTAAAGTAGCCTTGCTTGGTGTTTCCTACTTTGAGCAGCAACGAAGGTATAAATGCTTCCATCTTCAGTTCGTTTCTGTTGTTGTCCTGATTACTTGTTTGCAAACAAATCGGTTGTCGAGCCAATGTGCCACCTAGGATGAACTTTAAAATCAATATGTATAGTTGTCTTTTTTCATTTACATTTCCTTCGGTCAATTTCTCTTTCTGCTCTATATTTGTGCAAATCCAATGTTTCTTTTGCTAATTTCTTTCCTCTTTGAAATATCTCTCTTGCAAATCCAGTTAGGTTTTTTTTTGGGGGGGGGGGGGGGGGGGGTGATACTGCTAGGGCCACCAACTCTCTCGTACTGCATATTTGGAGTTATTTGTTTGAGCCGTACAGTCGTACCCTTAAGGTCTGTCTTTTGGGATGCTTTGTGACAAGTAATAACAGTTGGTGTAGCTTAAGTTCTTTACCCTTAATAGGTACCAGGATGCCATCAAACTACTTAAGCTGTTGCTGGACAGTTTTACTTCTGATGGAAGAAGAGGTTACTGGACCTTGAGATTGTCTATCGATTTAGAGCACATTGGCTGTCTCGAAGAGAGTCTCACTGTTGCAGAATATGGGGTACTAGACCAATGGGTTCGTGCTGGTTCAAGAATGGCATTGCAAAGGCGGGTCATACGCCTAGGAAGACCACCAAGACGTTGGAAAGCACCGAGTTATGCTTCTTCTGTGAAAAGAAAGATCACTGAGGTAATTGCCTAGAGATTCTCTTCATGTTGTTTTTGTTTCTGCACAATTTTACCAGATGAAGCTTTTCTAGGAATCAAATCTAGCATTTAGTTACAATCATTATCCGTCGAGCTAGGTACGTATCCAAGGACGACCCCTGGACAGCAAAGTAGGGATGAAGAGTAGGTTTTATGGTGAAGATGGTGAACAATGTGGAGTAGAGGAGCTTGCTTTGCAGTTCTATGCTGGAGAAGGTGGCGGGTGGCAGGGTGTTCATACAGAAAGTGGCATTTGGTTGACTATTTATGCACTTCTTATGTGGGATATTATATTTGCTGATGTACCGAATGTCTTCCGCAACAGATTTCAGGTATAGTACAACTTGGAAAGACCTGTATTGTGTTTTGGCAAAGTTTTTAAGGCATTTTTAACGGAATTTTTTTTGGGCAGAATGCACCTTTGGACATGGAGAGTGATCATTTTTATATTGCCAGAAGAATTCTTATCGAACCTCATTTGCAGAAGATTCATGAGGGAATGGCTGAGGCAATTCTAATTATTTCTTGGGAATCCCACTTCGGAGCTGTTTGCAGGGGCTTCAACTGGGAAAGGCATTCGCTTTCTGAGCTTCGTGCTGCTGTCACATGCATTGGGGGGCCTTGTTTGGCAAATATGTGCCGACTTTTAGCTCAGGATTATAGGAGTTGGTCTAGTGGAATGCCTGATCTGTTGTTATGGCGCTTTAGTGGAGCCTATAGTGGGGAAGCAAAGCTTGTTGAAGTCAAGGGACCTAGAGATCGGCTCTCTGAACAGCAAAGAGCTTGGTTGCTCACATTGATTGATTGTGGCTTTGATGCAGAGGTATGCAAAGTGAGTCCTCGATCGTCCACATAGAGGTGCTACTGGCATGACCTCTTAGCATTGCGAATGTAATTTTGGTCCTCCTGTTAGTGTTTCATTGCTGGTTCCTGGTGGTGCTACAAAGATGGCACTGGTGCTCACTGCTCAAAGTTGAGCTCCCCATAATCTGATCAATCCATTTGTTATATAGGCCAACGGCACTACCAACCCCTTGTGAGTCCTGTTAGAACATGGTACAGGGGAGCTAGAGCATCCACGGTCTTATCCCTACCAACTGAATAGGTTTAAGAAAGACCATTCTGTGGTCTGGGTCGATAATTATACGTACGAGGAACATAATGTCTGCTCCTTGGGGATTCTTTTTCATGTAATGAGGAGAGTGTCTTCTAGACTCTAGTAGGTTTATCTTGAGACGACAATAAGAATTCATTCAAATGTGGGTTAGAGTTTTTTCTTGACCTGACAATTGAGAGGGTGGATGAAAATGTAGTACATTGTTGCACTGGGAAAATGTTGTAATAGTTGTGTATTTCATGAAAATGATTTGATACAGTGCAATGCACATTTTTCTCACGCCGGAACATGATTGGCCGTTTTTTGGGGGGGGTGGGGGGGCTCTCTCCGGCCATCAGGAGAATTATAATTTTACCAAGGAGGACATTGCTCTCTTGGTTCGTCCTTTGCTTGTGGTAGCGTGCATCATGGGTTTGAATCGTGGCACCTTTCTTTCCTCTTCTTTGGGTTTGAATCGTGGAGCCTTTCTTTCCTCTTCTTTGAGGAAGTGAGAGGCAGAGGGTGCCTAGGCTGATGCTTGGGTTTCCACCCTCCCACTGGCTTGTTGGTCCAGTCAGTGGATCCCCCTGAGAGAGGTGGGCTAGTGGGTGGTCCATATTATTTACCCTCGTAAAAAAAAAAAAGGAGAGTTATAATGCTGTCATCATTCTGATTGATGCATCTGTTCAATGTTTTCGAAGCATTTCATTGTATTTGATGCCCCTAATATTTTGGTGCCTCATATTGACAAGCTGATTAGATACAGCCCTCGTTGCCGATTGCAACTTAATGCAGTTTGTACACTGTAATTGAGCCAAAGCAAGCCAAGTAGTTGACTCTTGTTCATGTTTGTTTAGGCCTTTTAGCATTCGGGGCTGCCGTCAACGCTTTATGGGAAGTCTCCTATGATCTTCCCAGTAGCTCTATGACGGGAAGCGCATGCTGATGAGTGACTACTGATCATCCAACAGTCCCTGCCCGAGTTGATTCTAACATTCAACAACGGTAGTTCAGGGTCCCTTGTCTTTTCCTTCTTAGTGGCCGTACACCAAACAAAAAGGGGTGAGGAGGTTTCACATATTTCAAGAGTTCGACTGGACTGCTTAGACAACGGGAATAATACGAGAAGACTTTGATTATTAGACTAGGGACTTGAGAATGGAACAAAAGACAGGGAGACCCGGCTGTCTTCCCAAGAGAGATGCAATCACCAAAGCCATAGCAAAAGCGAGTCTTCATAGAAGAGTCGTCACGGCTTATGGTAATTTCATTATTCAACTGCAAGCTTTTAAGGTCTACAGAATACCATACACAAGAAATCTCTAGTAAGATAGAAATTACGAGAAACGGATTGGAGACAGATCCCCCCCCCCCCCCCCCGGTTCCCCCGGATTGGTGACCCTGCACCCATGAACCAGGTTGAGTTAGCGTGCCCTGCTCTGACAGACTGGACAAGCCCAACGGAGACCTAACCCCTCGGTAATAAAAGGTCGAATATTGGAAAACAAACATGGCCGACAAACCAAAAAAACATATTACCGGGAAACAAACGAATATCGACAGCAATCCGTTTTAGTTACTTCCTTGCCCATCTAACAGGCTGTGTGTAACTCTGGCAAGCAGAAACCTCACGCTTTGAGGAATGGGGAGCTCAGTGGATCACACATCGTCAAAGTACGTTTTTAAGGCAAAATTTCATTCTTATTTTTTCACAATCTTTTCCCCCTGTCTGCTTGTCTGCAAATAAGGAGTACCACAACTGGTCTGGAAATTACACTTAAAACAATAGGAAACCAATGGCTCAGTACAGCTATCATGGTTGGTAACACTATATTTTCTACCTAAAGCTCTCCTTTTTTCCAGCGGCCAGTTGCCTTCCCATATAGCAGAACAAATGGCTGCACCCATTATGAGCATAATGCCCTATGTGCATATGCTGTGTAACCAACTGCCAAAATTGAACTACCGAATTCAGTTTATGTTCTCAAACGCTGCTGAACTACTTTGTGCCTTTGTAGACGCAACAATCCACAACCACCTAAACCCAAATAGTTATATAGACTTTCTCCGTCCATGCCGGGATGTCATCTATGAAACCTCCTTTATATGGGGTTTGTAAGCACTCCATTCTCTTTGAAAACATGTTTTCTTAATCTTCATGTGATAGCGTGCACTTTAACCACTCCATAGTCCATTCCTGTGAATTGGTGATATTTTGCTGCAAGAAACGATTCAGAGATCGATGCACTGTGCACCTCTGAGGGACTCTTCCACCCATTTGTACTTTTGAAAAGGGATAGATGGAGAGTATTTTCTTACATCATATTCATCATTCTCTGAGATTCAAAATCGAGGTACTCTCCATTTGGGTGCATTGACTGCATGTTGTATCCATACATGTCAAAAGCATGTTCGGCAGGACCTCTGAAAACTTCCATTGGTGAAGCCCAGGGATTGGTTGAAGTGGAGGATTCCTGGTTTAGGCTGAACGCCGTTGGATTCGGTGGAGAGTTCCCAGCAGCCCTTCTGCTGCTGGAGCTAGTTGTACTAAGGGAGATGGAATTAGACTGCTGCAATTGCTGCTGATTCTTCATAGGTGACTTGGGCCGAAGAGACTCGATATCAGGTGTTGTCTGGACAAGATGGGGAGCATCTGGTGGTGGATTCCGTCCTCCCCCACCGTGCCAAACCTTCCCATCCTTGTCAGCAAAGTTCCTGACATATGCCTGCAAGAGCACCCATATCTTTCATTAGCTAGCTTGGAGAAATAGATTTCCTCTTCTCTTCAATCACAATCAGTTGATCCAGGAGCACATATGGCTGGAGATCAGAATAAGAAATAGGACTAGCAAGGGTTCCTCTTCTTAGCAACACTTTATGCTTTGGAGGTGAAGATTTGGCAATGACTGTGTATGTGTGTGTTTTGGGGAGGGGGGGGGGGTACCAAGACTCAAGAGAAGGGAGATAAGAGGCAGGATCAGTTACAAAGTCCCTAAATTTATGATACCTTCAAGAAACTCTATTGGGATGCATAAGAATGATCACATATGCGACATCTCAGATCAATGGAAGATTTGCAACCTTTAGATCCATTGCACTGATTTTGTGAGCTTTTTTTAATTCAAAACTTAAGCATCCTATATGAAAAAGTGAAACTGAACTGTGGAAGTCTGTCCTCCGCTCAGGCGCTCCCCCCCCCCCCCCGCCCTTCAAAACAAAGGAAAAACAGGAAAGAAAATGTCATATGAGTAAGACATATAGGTCTTACACCGTAGTGGGAATCGCGCCTCATTTTGAATGTAGATGTATGAATTTTGTGCTAATGATAATAGGCTATGAAGCACTCACTCAGATGCCTACGAATCTCTGCACATAATGTTCTGACTATTTGTCCACTTTTCAAAGAAAATAATCTTGGACAACTTTTTCAGTGGACTCGAGGACAACGCTTCACTAAAGCATCCTCCTTTTTTTCTTACCAGTAGGGAGTCAACTCTTTACAATTTTAAATCTAGGTTCCCACAGAAGTTGTTTCTCTAGTCTCCACCATTCAGATGCGAGGCTGCAACATAGGATTGCCCATGCCCTAACTAAACAAGACACCAATGGTATGAATTTTAATTTGGAATTCGACATTGACTTTGTTGCTTTCCTATAACGACTGCAGTGAAGGAAAAAAATTTGAATTCTTACGACTTACGAGGTTATATAATACTCATACAAGTTTTATTTGCCGATAAAATTGAAGCTATAATTTCTATTTGAAATGCATTCAAAAAAGCAAGCATTTCACCTCAGCATTGAAGTTCGACAAGGATAGTCCGTTTCCGACAGTAAGCCATCCTGTTCGAATGTTATGATCTTCCCCAAAGAGTTCAATCCTCCTACGTCCAAGAGCAAAATGCTCAATGATTCGGTACATTTCTTCAGGCTTAGCAGCAGAACCTGCACAGGAAGTGGCACTCAAATTACAAGTCCTGATAGATGAATCAAATCAAAGAAGATATATCTACCCACAAACACAATGCCTGCTACATTTATCTAAAAATATCATAAGCACTGGGTGGAAACTGCGAAGAACACAGAGGCTCAACAAATTGTCTAGATCCCGATTATCAGGAGCCCACAACCTCATAGATACAGCACACAGGATGTTGAACTGACAAGAATATGGCAATACAGAATGCAGCACCTGATGTAACACATGCACTTGTAGCGAACTGTATTTAGAAGGGTCCTAGAAACTAAGCTTGCAGTAGTTTCTGTACAGGATATCATTGAAGGAGAAGAATTCAAAAACTTAAACAGCATCTGTCTGTGGTGGCATCCCTGTCTTCCAGCATCATGTACACTTCAAATTTGAAAGCCTCACCATAACATGCTTAGAAGTTCATTTATCCATAATATTTTCCGTGCCCTCTTCCTCTTCTTCAGCAATAATCCCCATTCTCATTCCAAGTTTTATGAGGCCACTACATTGACCACCGTTTGCATCAGTCTATCAGTCTGCCAGACAAATACAGATCCAGAGTGACCTTAATAAAACTAACGCATTTCCACGATCTAGACACATAACAGGCAAGTGAAATGGCATGTAGAACACAAGCATACATACCATAACGAGGTTCCTCAGCAATAATGACATCTGTATCAATATTGGCATGGATAATATGGCCATCAGTAGTGCGACGGACAGTTCCCTTTATGCCCATCAAACAATGCTCCTTCACCGTAATTGAAGACAACTTCAGCGGGGGGTAACAATTTCACATCATAGAACAATGCGACATTTGAGAAGCTTGTCACTTGCCTTTGAATGCTGAAATAAAGTATGAGAATCATGGCGTAATGCTGGGGTTGCAGTATGTTTGTTTGTTTTCACCCAACATATGTCCTCACACCTCCTGAATCCCCACTGAGCACAAGAACAAAATTGAAAAATTACAAAAAAAAAGACGTGCACTGAAACACATGGCCTTTTATAGCCATATTAGTTTCACAAACACTTGCAACACGCAAAATGAAAAATGCTACAATTGATGAGTTAAAATGATTGTGCTTCTTCAAGCCCTCACTTGCCTACCTTCTTGAGGCACTGCCGCCCTTGCTCAAGGCCAACGCCATCACCAACCCAGAGGAATATGAAAGAAGGTGTGTCTGCTATTGCCTGCATCAATAAGTACAGAGTTCAGAATCAGGTTCTATTTAAAAACACCGCTCCAGCAGAGTAGATAGTGGAACAGTCAGAATTCTGATATCAGTTCAAGAGTTCACCAAAGTAGATATTCACAAACTTGATGAAAGCATTTCGGAGCCCTAAGTTACAGCCATCCAGAACGGATAAGCTCATCATACATGATGTCATATTGTTTCAATAGCAACAGATCTTAGCCTGCTACCACTTGGTAAATACAGCATCCATACATCCATCAGTCTATGGCTCTATGCAGACCTCTTTTTTTTTTCCAAAAAAAGGGGGGGGGGGGAAGAAAGAGAGAGTCCAGATGAGGTAATAAAAGATGGTTTTTGCATTAGATGAGACTTCAATAGACCATTTTCTAACCTCTTTTCTTAAAATTTTACAGAGGAAGCATGAGGCTCTAAATCAAGTTACCTCAATCTTCAAATTCTGAATCTCTTCAAATGTCCAGTACTCCATGTGATCAGTTACACCAGGTGCTCGATGAACATATTCCTCCCAAGGTGGGTCAACAAGAATAACATCAAACTTGGTCCCACAAAACTCCGGTGATAGCTCAAACTCTCGGAGGTCACATTTGTAGTACATGGGAGGAGTTGCTGCGTTAGCAACAATCTCATCCTTCTTTTGTATGAGCTCCCGAAGTTTTGGATAATCCTCAACGTTAGTTAGCTCCAATTCCCTTATGAAATTCTGGGGTCGCATGCCAGTATCAACGAAATTTTGGGAGTAGTCATTCTGCTCTCCCCTTGATGGAGCCCTACCAGGAGCACCACCAGTTTTTGGAGGAATCCAAGCACCAGAGCTTTTACCATTGGAATTTCCCTGACCAACAGGCACATTGGCACTGAAGGTCGGGCCGGATGCATTCAGAGGCATGCCTCTCCCCTTGCCTGATTGGTTGAAATACAAAGCTGGGTTTGAAGGAGCCCCAATCCTATGTGAATATGGCTGCCCAGGTGGCCCAGGAGGAAGGGAAACACCAGGCGAGATAGGCAACATGCTCATATCAATGCCTCGGCCTCCTGGCCAAACAGGTGGGGGAAATGGAGAAACAAAAACACCAGGGGGAATCAGAGGACCGGGGGCTGGAGACATGCCAGAATTGATTGGCTGCATAGGACCAGGTGGGGGCACACCAAGGTGTCCAAAAGGAGGCCCCATCAAGGGCACAGGCATGGCCACCTGCTGGCTGTCTCTTCCAGGTGCCCTGACCCTACCACCTCTGCCTGCCCTATTAACTTTTGCACTCTGCTGAACTACCTTGCCAAAGGTACTATGTTCTTGATTACTGTGCGGGGGCTGAGAACCAACACTGGAACTTCGGCCACTAGAGGGCTGGGGAGCAAAAGATCTTTGTTCAGACCTCAGTCTCCCTGCCCTACCATCAAGATCATCCCTCAACATATTTTGGACTGGAGCTGAAGCAAACTCATCCGTATAATTTCTGCTGGGGTCATCACTGATTTCCAATTGTCCATGTGTGTAGGTCCTAGTCACATCATCTCCCAAACGTACCCAATCATCGTGTTTTGCTGATTTAGGATCATGTAGCGGAACAGCCTCAGATCTCCTAGAAAAGGCAGCTGCAGGATTGTCTCTTCCATATTCAAAATCAAGAGGCTTCGGTTGGATCTCTATAACATCATAATTCTCAGTTGAAATTCCAAAATTAGAAGAAGCCTTAACAGCTTCACCCCTTCCAACTTTTCTATTTCCAGTTCCAACAATAGGCCTCTCATTCTCACGACCACATCTTGGTAGTTCCCATTCCCTATCACGATCATGAACTAAATCCACATCTCTGTCACTACTACCCTGTTGCCTTCGTTTCCAAGTTTCCCTAGATCCTTCCTTCTCCCTGCTCCTATCAGTCCAGCTACTCTCTCTATCTTTTATTCTATCATCTCGAAAGCCATCCCTTTCTAGGTCTTTACGTTTTAAACTGCTGCTTCTCTCATACTCCATCTCAGATCTCTCTAATTCATGGCAGTGCCTTCCATCCCTCTCAGGGGATCTCGACCTTCGTGGAACCGCAACTTCTCTTGCAGTCTTATCCCTCAACCATAGGTTGTCATCTTCTTCTGGATTACGTAATCTATCTCGGCTATCTATAGCATCAGAAGTTCTTAGATCCCTATGCTTCTCAGTTTTCTCCATAACTTTTCTATCTTCACACATCAGCCGAGTAGCTTTATAATCCCCTTCTACAGCATCTGATCTACTTCTGCTCCTGGACCTATCAGAATCAGCTCTCCTCTCCTCCCTGCTGGACATACCCTTTTCATAGGCTGAATCCAATGCTCTATCTTTCCCCTCACTCACATCAAGTCTGGAAGATGCACTTCTTTCATGATTGGCTTCATGCCTACAGTCAGGCACTGTTTCATTCCTTCGTTCGGATTTTCCCACATAACTACTGTCCTCAACCTTTGAGTTGACATCAGAATCCCATCTTTTCCTACTATTTATAGCTTCAGAAAAGCCACGGCCCTTTTCTCGGCTGCTTTCCCTTCTTTCTAAATGATATGAATCTTTATGCAGTGCTTTGGCATCCTCCACAACACGAGTTCTTTCGTTCTCGTCTTTGCCTCTTCTATGAGAACCTTCATGACCAGAGAATTTTGATGTTGCTTTTCTCATTGCATTTCTTTCATCATCATCAGCTCTAGAATGGCTTCTGCTCGTAGACTTATCTCCCCCATCATTCATGTCTAATCCACCATCCTGATACCAGCTACTCAATTTTTCTAAAGCACTATCCTCTTGCTTCTTTTCTTGCTTGGAGATAGATTCCTTCTTCGTATCATAGGGGCCTTCATCAATATCCCCTCTGCTTGATCCGCTCAACATGTTTTGACTAGCACTTCTTTCTCCTGAGCTCTTCCTTCTGGTGCTGCCATCCCCCCCATTAGTGTCTTCTCCATTGCTGGACCTTTTTAACTTGCTCAACTTGTGCTTCCTTTTCCCACTTCCTCCCCATTCCTCATTGTCCACACTCATATCTCTCTTTCCATCTGAACAGTCATCTACCTCTCCTTTTGCAGAACTTCGACTTTCCTCTGGTGAACCCATCACCATTAGTCACTGAATTTTGCCAGTTGCTTTCTCCTAATGTTCACTGTCACCACTTGATCTCTCTAAATGGGAACAAAACACGCATATGACAAACTGGAATATTAGCAAAACAGACACAGGATTTAGAGAAAAAGATGGTATAAGACTAATTTGCAAGTTTAGCCAAGTATAAGTAGAACCAAACATTTAAGTTTACAGTTGAAGGGGTCCCCCGACCTTTTTCTTTTGGAGGACATGAGGAGAGAGGATGTATATTGCGAGGCTAAACTTCTCTCAAGGGTTTACCAAGCTGCATTATCCCATAGTGTACTGGAAAGATCAAAAGTACAGGAGGATGACCAACTATAATGATTACATTGATTAGGTATCACCATGCTGAACTGATCAATTGTTGGACTCATTTCGCTATACATATAGGGAATGACAACTGTTTGACAAGTCACCTCTATGTATAGAGAAATCTGCCTTAACTGCTATGCTAACTTCATTCATAATGCCAGTATGCTACTAATTCTACCCCTAGTATTGGAGCTTTCCCAAAATTAAAAGGACCTACAATGATATCCATCATAGCAGATTTCTTATAATATAACTACCAACCTACTTACAACTGGTCATTGAACCGCCAAAATTAACCCTGGCTGTAACATAACCTAGTTTTTCCCACTCTACTAAGCACAAATGCTCCTCTATAGGATTTACGATTTGTCATTTTGGCCTACCATGCACATAATTGATCAAACATCTCATTCAGAGAAAATCCTCCAAGTGCAAATTAACATACAAGGAGAACCTCAAGGTATGAAGATAACCCTATTGGTTTATGACTCGTAATACCCATATACTCTGTCATAGGTATGTCATCCTAAAAAAATAGCTAACAATATCCCCCCCCCCAAAAAAAAAGGGGCAATGCTAATGGTCTCCCTTAGAGATCCAAAAGATTGTGTCTTATATGCTGTTAAGTGTTAAATTAACATTTGTTCATTTTCTGAGTACCTGGACGGGCCAATTTTGGTGTTTAGTTGAGTTATTGTCAACTGACATAAAATATCTTTGTAAACTATCCCCTAATTCCTTTCTATGTACTAGGTCGCCACTGGTTCTTAGGGCCTATTCTTTTCGTGGGTAAATTAAGGGGTAAAAGGGTGAAGTGAGTTGAAGTAGGTTGAGGTAGGTTGAAGTAGGATGAATTTTTTTTATGTGATAAATTAAACTTGGTTAAAATAATGGAAGTGGATTGAACTAGGTTGAATTTGGTTGAAGTGGGTTGAAGTAGGTTGAAGTGAGTTGAAGTTGGTATTTTGGAATTGACCCACGAAAAAAACATGCCCTTAATATGCAGTATGATAGAACCAGCATTTTCGTTATTCAAGGATAAGGCCACTACATCCGCAAGTCCCCCCCTCCCCCAAGGAGGGAAAACCCAAGCTAAGATCACACGCATTGGTCGGCTCGTGGTCCAAAAGGGAGGCTCATAGACCAAAATATCATCAGCATCAGTGATCCGCACGGCTCGCTCTGCGATCTGGCTTCCTGCCATGATCCATTCACAGCTTTCATTTCCTTTTTTTAGGCTAATGCATTAATGAATAATACAAAATAAAAGGTTAAAACTAATTAAATATGGGTCCATGAGAAATATTTTATTTGGTAATCTATTTGATGTAGAAGGGATGGAAAAAATTGGATTGTAGGATGATGAGGATTGAGGAAGGCGTAAGCCCCTACTTGTGATCAAAAAACATGAATCACCAATGCAAGTACTCTAAGGTAACACACTTGAGCCATGGTTTTTGATTTAAACACGTTAAATTAACATATCGAATCATCTAAAGCTAGGCCTGATATTAACATTTCAAAGTAAATGTTAAATCTAAAGTTGCATATTTCAATCAGATACGGCAATGAAATGACTTATAAACAAATAAAAGGCCAACCCAGTAGGGAAAATGGGAAATTATGCACATTTCCTTGCAATTGAGACAACCCATTCACCATATTGTGATCTTAGACTATCTGATGGCATTTCAACCTTCATTTCCTTGCCTCTATTCTCCTTCTCGGCTTATAAATTTTGTGATATGCCTTTTACTCATTACACAATGACAAAAACACGTCCCTTCAGTTGAGACCATTATATTTTTTGTTCAGCAATTACAATTACAGATCCTAGAGATCATCAATCTGGCAAAACAATAGATGGTTTGACACCAGATGGTCCAAATACAGTGAGTCTCCAATGCCCTTCTCCGTTACAACTATTATCATAATAAAATGAAAACAAATGTTCAAGTGTCTCCATAGCTGAACAACATAAAGAAGACAAACATTCACACCTCTTCCACACAGGGTTACCCTGACTGACAGATTAATATTGATGGCAAAACTGCCGATAGAATTTTAATTCAGATGTTAATATCCAGCTTCGATATCCACGAAATTGCCAGTTGTACTTGTGCTAATCTTTGTGGGAACTAGCCTCTTGCAGAAGAACCCCCAGCAGATCTCATCAAACTTTCCCTAGATGTATTACAGCCAACTTTAACTAGTATAAGATACTTATGTGCCCACGCCCGCAAAGAAGCATACTTTCACAGACGAAGTTGAAAGACTATCATCAAGGCACACAGCCTATGTGGCCATTAAACAAGTCAATTAACCTTCACAAAGTTTAAAAAATCTATCAAGAATTGCCCATTATAAAGAAAGTAAATTCACGCTGAGTGGACACCATCATGACTTCGCTAGGTCGATAATCCACAACAACATTCATGATAAAATTTCAAGAATCACCGCAAAGCTAATACAAGAACCAACAGAAATCTAAAGTGAAGATCAATCAAAGAAGTTCAAACTTCAACCCCGTAATAAATGTGTACATTAACCTAATTCGCAGTGTAAAGTAAAAGCTTCAAAATCAAAAATCAAGCATAGCATCAATTGTATTGACCCTAAAAAAATCACATAAAATAGAAGAAAAATTGAATTGACAGGGAAAAGAGATAAACTTCTACCCGTGGGGCTCAAGCTCAAGTTCAAGAACTGATTCAGTCGCCACCGAGTTCTCCGCCAGTTGCGACGGCGATAGATAGAGATTTATCTTTTTGGCGATCCAGAGCAGCCGCCTTCGCGACGTTTTCCGTCATCCGCCGGAGGTGGGCGGTGGCTGCCGCCGTAGGAAAGTGACGGAGAGAGAAAGAAAGAGCGTCAGCTAAAATTTTGGGGAGTCCACTCGGACCATTTCCATATCCACCGAAAAAAGGAAAAGGAAAAGGGAAATTGAAAACTGTATTCCAAATCCGCGTGCGCCCCCCCCCCCCAATTATTAGTTGAGCATAGCCTTTATAAATAAAAAAGAATATAGTCATTAAGGTCCTGTTCTTTTCAGTGAAAAATGAAGGGTGTTGAATGAGTGATTGTGGGAAAGGGGGAGAAGGAGAAGGTGAGTGTGGTTTTTTTTCAAGTGTGGGAAAAAGTGGATGAGTGTGGGTGAAAGTTGAATGTAGTTGAATGAAGTTGAAGCATTGGTTATTAATATTTTTTTTGTTTTATAATGTAATAATTTTATTGTGATAGTAATTAATGATGATGAAATTTTGTTGGTTTCGTTTATTCTGTTTTGTTCTGTTTTATTTTGTTTATTTTTTATTTTTGTGTTTTTGTATTTGTATTTTTTATTTTTTATTTTTTATTTTTTAATTTTTTATTTTTTAATTTTTTAATTTTTTATTTTTTATTTTTTATTTTTTATTTCTTATTTTTTTTGTTTTATTTTTTTTGTTTTTTATTTTTTGTTTTTTGTTTTTTTATTTGTTTTTATTTTTCATTTTTTATTGTTTATTTTTTTTTATGTTTTATGTTTTATTTTATTTATTTTATTTTTTTTTATTTTTTTTCTTTTTATTTTTTTTCTTTTTATTTTTTTTTTATTTTTTATTGTTTTATTTTTATTTTTAAAATTTTTTAATTTTTAATTTTTTAATTTTTTAATTTTTAAAATTTTTTATTTTTTTATTTTTTAATTCTAATTTTTAAATTTTTTAAATTATTTTTATTTTTATTTTCATTCTAATTTGTGTTTTTGTATTTGTATTTTGTATTTTTTATTTTTTATTTTTTTATTTTTTTATTTTTTATTTTGAATTTGTAATTTGTAATTTTTGAATTTTAATTTTGTAATTTTAATTTTATAATTGTTTCCATTATTTTAATTTTAATTTTGATTTTAATTATCTGAAATTTGTGTAATTTTTTAAGTTTTATTTTTTTTGTTTTTTATTTTCTTATTTTTTATTTTTTGTATAAATTTTGTTATTTTGTATTTTTTTGGAATTTTGCGTTGGTTGTTTTCTGGAATTAACCTACCCAATTTCGTTTTTGTCTGTTACATTTTTTTGTGTTGTATTTTTTTATTTTGCTTAAATTTGTTTAATTTTGTTAGTTTTAAATGTTCTATTTGTTTGTATTTATTATCTATGTTCTTTTGTTTTAATATTTTGCATGTAAACTGAATATTCATTACACAATAATAAAGTTGTGCTCTTACAAACGAACACATATTGCAACAATACCGACATTGGCACTATGTGGCCATACACATTGCACATATCAGGTCGCAGCAGACTCCCACATATCAGTAGCTAGTTGATCCCTAAACTGATTCATGAATTATTTGGCATTCGAATCAAGGAACATACCATCATGTTCTGCTGTAGTAGAAGGCAGTCTTGGTGATTTTTGAAATTTTTCGTTGGTTGTTTCTCTGAAATAAAAAAATAAAAAAAATACAAAAAAATAAAAAATATAAAAAAAATTATAATTTAATTTTTAAAAAAAATAATAAATACAAAAAAATTAAAAAATTAAAAATTAAAAAATCAAAAACTAAAAAGGTAAAAATTAAAAAATTAAAATTTAAAATTCAAAAATAAATACAAAAAAATTGAAAATTAAAAAATTAAAAAATTAAAAAATAGAATCAAAAAATTAAAAAAAATTAAAAAATTAAAAATTAATGAAAAAGAAAAAAATAACACTGTTCCATAACATCCGAAAAATAAAAAATTAAAAAATTAAAAAATTAAAAATTAAAAATTAAAAATTTAAAAATTAAAAAATTAAAAATTAAAAAATAGAATTACAAAATTAAAACAAAGTTCAAAATTAAAAAATTAATGAAAAAGAAAAAAACTAAAATTGTTCCATAACATCCAAAAAATTAAAAATTAAAAAATTAAAAATTAAAAAATAAAATTTAAAAATTTAAAAAAATAAAAAATTAATGAAAAAGAAAAAAAAACAAAACTGTTCCATAACATCCGAAAAATTAAAAAATAAAAATTTAAAAAATTTAAAATTAAAAATTAAAAAATTAAAAATTAAAAATTAAAAATAAATACAAAAAAATTAAAAATTTAAAAATTTAAAAATTAAAAAAAAAAATTAAGGAAAAAGAAAAAAAATACAACTGTTCCATAACATCCGAAAAATTAAAAATGCTCATAATTGCTATCAGATTATTCGTACACACAATTACGTAATGTATAAAAAATTTTCAAATATGAAAAATTGTTGTTTTATGTAGGTGTGAGAAAAAGTGGGTGAATGTGGGAAGAGATTGTATTTTTTTTTAAGTGTGGAAAAAAGTGAGAAGATGGGGGAAAAGTGGGTGGGTGTGGGTTAGGTACATTTCCCACCCAAAAGAACAGGGCCTAAGTAGTTTAAAGAAGCAACTATAACAATCCATAAATTATAAGACACAAGCAAAATGAAAACGGTTTTAAAAAAGAAAAGGATTGTGAACCCTCATTTTCTTTTTCTTTTTCTTTTTTTTGTTGGAAGTTACTGGACGGATTATAATATCCTGTATAATAATTTAAACTAATTGCTAGAAAGGGTACATTCTAACTTGCAAGCACATGTTAAAGAAAATTAAATGTTAGTGTTTTTCCATAAAAATTAAACATCTCTCGTATAAATGAACTTAAAATGTTTCTTCCATGAAGAAATGCAATTTAAAGTGTTGAAACTATGCCACTAAAGATTTAAAAATAGTAAGACTATGTTCATTTATTTAATCTCTTATATAAATGAACTTGACATATCGATAATATGTAGAGCTCATACGGTAAAGTAGACTACAATATTAGTTTTACATTTTAAATTTCATAGTTCAACTATATCAATAAATGAGGGAGCACACATAATACATAAGATGATGGCCAAAACTTAAGATGTTAACCGGTTAAGAAAGTTTACATCACGAGACAACGTAAAGTCAAGTCAAAGAAGAAAATGTAAGTAAAAAATTATAATTGATAAAGCATAAAACAATGCATTATCGTACAACTATAAATTCACACATGCAATACATTACTGTCATAATTAGACGAAACATTAAGTGCGAAATATTCTATTCACAAGGTTAAGCTAAACAACCAAAATAACATGAATACACCATGTATATATAATTCATGGAAACTGATGAAACCAAGGCATATGAAAAATACAGTAAGATAGGCGAGTTCATAGATCAGAGTAACACTCAATTATCAATTTTTTTTTTCAAAATAGTACTCAATTATTTTTGTTTTCCCTAATAGCACCCAGTTATCAGATTTGTTTCCCAAACAGCATTCTTCTACTTGGTAACCTATACAACTAGTGAAAATCTTCTCTCTCTTTTTTTGGCAATGGTTAACTACATATTTTAAACCAACACAAACACCAAATAAATTATCCCTACCCCCATTTCTATTTCTCAACTGTTTGGAGTCTTATCTCCCTCTCTCTCCTCAAACCTCAAACCTCCTCCCTTGTTTCTCTTTCTTCTCCAACTCAAGTGTTTTCCAGCTTCTCTCTCCTCAAGAATATACTAACCATGGCTAAGGAAAGGTAAAAATCCATAGCCTGTCAAGAGATAACTACTTAGATACCATTTAGCAAATCTCCATCTTGCATTGCCATGCTCCCAAAAGCTTAAGATCTAAAACATGAAGTTGAGATCTTTTTGTCCAATTGGTTGATGCCTTTGCCTCAGATTTGTTGTAGAAGCGATTCTCCATTGACAATTACATAAATGATTGATAATACCACTTTCAATTTGAGAGTTAGGGTTTGAGTAGTTGTTTGGGGTTTGAGGAGAGAGAGAGAAATAAGATCCCAAAAAGTTGAAAAATAGGGAGGGGGACAGATATAATTTATTTGGTGTAGTTTGGTTTAAAATCTGTAATCGACCATTGCACAAACCAAAAAAAAAAAGAAAAGATTTTAACCAGTTGTATAGGTTATCAAGTAGAAGAATGTTATTTGGAAAACAAATCTGATAACTAGGTGCTATTAGGGAAAACAAAAATAATTGAGTGTTATTTTGCAAAAAAAAATTGATAATTGAATGTTACTTTGGTCTATGAACTCTAAGATAGGCATTTTCAGCAACTACGTTCATAGTCACTTTTTTTGTTGCAATTATATAGTACTTTAAAAAAATCAAAAATAGATTACTAGTTTTTTTAGAATGAAATTAATTCAGCAAAAAGCCACAAGTATTCCGGTAACCATAGCTTCATCATAACTATAGATAGCAAGCAAAACTCATAAAACCCTAAACACCAAACTAGAAAACCACTAATTAAAATCTTATTTAAGGCTTCTAACAAAATAAAATTAGACATAAATCTCGTTTTATTTTATAGCGGCCCTTAATAGTTTTACCTTTCACACATTACCTGATAATTAAAAAAAAAAACATAAAATAAAACCAGAATAACACGTTTTTTCCCTCCTAATTTTTCCCTCATTGAAATTAGGCTACCTCAGGATTCATCAAGAACTCCATATCTCTCTCCAAATTCTCCATGGCCTTCTCCTCCAAGCTGATCTCCACGTCAATGCTCTTCCCCCCACATTTTCCCGGGTACAAATACACCATCCCATCAAACCGGTTATTCGACCCGCTCCGAACCCGCGCGGGCCGCCCGAACCCGAAATCGACATCGTACACTTTGAACCTCGGCGAGCTTCCGACGGCCACGCAGTTGGTTCCCGCGTCCTTGAACTGGAATATGATCGGGTTCTCCTCCCACTCCTTGTTCCTCTTCTCTATCGCCGCCGCGTCGTGGGCCGCGATCGCTGACTGGATCATGCCGGCGGCGAACTCCGGCGGGTTTCCAAGCAGGATTCCGGCGGCAGTACCGGTGAACACGGCCTGGATGAGGTTCCCGAAGTAGGTCTCCGGCATGGGTGGGTCCACTCGACGGCGACAGTCGGCGAAGAGGGTGAAGACGGTGGCGTCTTCGAGTTTGAGCCCACGCGCCGCGGTCACGTGCCGCCAGATGTGGGTGGAGAGGCACTGGAAGGTGGAGAACGGCTTCGTGGGGGTGCCGTTGGAGGGCTGGAGGCGGGCGTTTAGGTCGGACTTGAGCTTCTCGATGGCAGAGTCCGAGAAGCGGAAGAGCTTCTCCCGAAGCACGGGAGCGGCGGCAGCAGCGGCGGCGGCGTTGTGGCCATTGGAGTCTGGCGGGGGAGCGCGGGACATGTCGAGCTTGACGCGCGTGGACCGGGCCTTGGTACGGTCCAAGAAAGGTGGGACCGAGACGGAGTGGACCCCATTACAGATTTCGGCCCATGAGCTCATAAAGTGCCACGTGGAGGTGCCATCGAGTACAGCGTGGTTGAATGCGCAGCCCATTGCCAGCCCATCACGAAGCTTCGTAAGCTGTCACAAACACAACATGTGGGTTACAAAAAAAAGAAAAGAAAAGAAAAGAAAACGCAAAATTAAACAGGGCCCAGTGAGCCTGAAGATGGTTTATCATCATGGGCCCACGTGGCCCATGATGGATTTGGACATTCTACAACGTATTATAGTCTTATATAATTGGATGTATCAAATGACCCCAATTTTATGAAAAGGGATGCTTCTAATATTAATATTTGTAATTTCCTCCCCACTTTTTTAGGTAGGGACAACAATAAAAATATAAATAAAATCTATCAAGTAGAAAAAAGTATATAAGAGATCATGCATTTTAATTTTTAAAAAAGATACAAAAGATGATAAAGAGAAACTTCAAACACTTTAAGCATTATGTCTTAGCATTTTATCTATCAAAATTTTACTATTTTTTAAAATACTTTATCAATAAGGTTTAATATATTCTGAGAAAGCTATTCAATTGTAAAAATACGATTTGAATAAATATCTACATAACTTGGTGTTTGTACTCAGACATATATTTAAGATATTTTTTATTATGTATGACAAATTAACAGTTATCTGTTTTATTCATTCCAAAAAAGATGGTTCTATATCTCTTTCTAAATGTCAGTCAAATTGTTTTACAAAAACTTTATTGGTTTATAGGTGCAACTAGAGTAGTTATTAATAATCTATCTTTTCATAACCGATCCTTGGTACGTACATTAAATTTTGAAGATAAAATGTTGAAAGTTTAATAGGTTGACAATTTGTACACCAAAAAAGAACCATCCAATTCATGTCACTTTTCCCTTAAAATGGACATGAGTGATGATGTGTCATATAAGTCATGAGTCATGCCCTGTCGATTATCTTTGTATTCCCAGCTCAGCCGCCTCAGCGTTAGGGGTAATGAATTAATCACAGGCGCAGGCATTTGTAGCACCTGACACTGACATCGATTCAATGCCAACAATCAACGGTTGAGATTCATGCGTGGTCTCACGGGCCAGGGAATATTTTTTGTTTTTTGTTGGTTGATCCAAAAGACATATCTCAAACTATTCATAAGACGTATATTTGAGAACTTTCTTAAAGAGAAATGAATTTGAACTGTTCTAATTAACTAATTTGTGTTCATGGAAGCTAGAAGTTATATGAGCATGGTGAAATCATATGCCTTCAAAATTAATGGATTTCCTTGATTTGAGTATTACATGAGAGAAATTGATGAATCTATCTAATTTTTTAGTTGTATAAGCAATTTAAAACGAATGGTTTCACATAAATAATACGTGTATCAGTTAAGTTTCGGCCTAAAGATTACTATCGAAATCGAATGCATTAAATCTCAAGTTAGACTCTCTGATCTTCTATTCTATTATAAGTACATCATACTGCACTCTACGACTCATTTTGGGCGGAGGGGACATGCATAATGTGTCAGTTACTGTCAAAGTCATTGGACGTACAATTACCTTAATATGATAAACACTACACTGAAAATTAAAAACGATTGAATCTAAGTCAATGAACTAATAAATTTTCGAAACCTAATAAAAATAGACAGATTTAAATCATGATTAACTGATTAATTTGACTTTTATGTTATTATACGTACCTTTCAATTAAAGAGAAAAATGACAGAGACTTGAGTTTAATTAAAACTAATTAAATGTATCAGTAATATATATATCAGGCACATCCAAGTCAATATACTAATTCTATAGTTTCCAATGGAGGGGATTGTTCACCCTATTGGTGGATGGGGGCCCTACAGAAATCAATGGCTCATTGAAGTCCATGCTTTGTGATTTGTCTATCATTTTGGGTGTTATGGCAACCTTCAACTACCCATAGTAGTAATTGACTAACAAAGCACTACATGAGAGTAGAGTGGCAAAAGGGATTAAATGAGGAGTTATGTATTGATTTTTTTTTTTTGGTCTATAGTCTTAAATTGATCAATTTTGTTATATGATGCATGTCTACCATATGTACTATGAAATAAATGTATCTGTAGATTGATAAAAGTGATCGAAATATCATATTTGAAAGTCTATGAACACAGCTGTAGTTATTAATTAAGGTAAGTAAACACAAGCACTAAAATAAACACGCATAATAGTAAGCATACAGAATATGTAAGAATCGACATCTAGAGACACAGTGTTTAGTTAATTACCTGGATAGCCAAAAGAGGGCGATGACGACCCTCCACGTTCAAGATGAAATTGTATGGGATCAAATGCTTCATCATAGTTATGTCTTCCATTGAAGCCAAATCATCAACACTCATCATCATCTTCCCATCATCAACATTGCCATTACCATTGCCATTGCCATCATCATGATGATCATGATTACCATCAACAATGGCCTCCACAAGTTCCACACCCTCCATATCATCATCATACATGACCTTAAACACCCCATCATCATCCTGGTTTAATTTCCCAGCCAATTGGTAGAAATCCACCAAAACTTGACTCAACCCATCCTTCAATTTCTCCACTACTTGCTCAAAATCACTCCCATTCCCTATCTTGTAAATGAGCAACTTTTGGTTGTAAAAAAAGGCCAAGTATGGTAGATCAAATGTCACCAATTGACATTCCTTCTTCCCTATTTTCTTCTTAGGTTGAACATGGGATTTTTTGGTGATCTTCACATTGATGGATGGATCTACTTGCTTCTTTTCAATCTCATTTGCCATTTTTCTTCTTTTTTTTTTTTAAGTGGGTTTTTTTTTTTTTTGTGTGAAGATGCTAAGGAAAAAAGGAGGGGTTGAAGTAAACCCTAGATTATATTGTGTGGATGAGAAGATTGATGAGAAGGGGATTGAGTTTAAGTTGGAGGGTCAACTTTATAGATGAGATATGGAGGTGGGCATTTATGAATTGTCACAGGAGGTAGATGTGGCAACATTAATACATCTTCCCTCTCTGTGTGCTTTTTTGAGGTAATTGGGTGGGGAAGTTGCTTACCCTTTTATTATGCAATATATATATGCCCTAAAAATATTTTCTCTTCTGGTGAACTTTGAATCATTTATTTTCTACCACCTACTAGTATTAAACATTGGAATATAAATAAATTCGACAAACCAATTGAAAAAAAAAAGAAAGAAAAACCCTCAGTGGTGCTGGAGCCAAGAAAAAAAATAGTCTTTTTTTGTGTGATAATTCGGTAAGATCCAATTTTACCTTGCTCTATTAAATACAGGTGAAAAAAAGATGATCTAAAAGGTATGAATTACGCCGTACGGTAACATATTATATAAAACATCTTTAAAATTTTATTCAAAGTTTTATATATAGACATTTAAAGGGTAAATTAAACAAATTAAAGACATGTAAAGAATTCTTTATTTTTCTATTTGAAAAAACCATCCCTGCATGCATGGAGACTGAGATGCATGGACAGATGAGAGGATAAGAAGTAATAACTACTTAAGAAAATAATTGTGCCTTTTTTTTTCTGAGGTTTTTTTTTTTTAAATACCTAGCCCTTTGACATATTTGTGGCTTTTATATTAGAGATTATGAATTGAAAATTTGAAATGCAAGGTTAGGTTGGGTCATAGTTATCCACATTGTCCCTTGTATTTTTCTATTTTTTTTCCTCTTAATTTCCTGTAGTATTATGAAAACCACAAATCCCATGAAAGCAATCCATCATTTAGCTAGTAAGTTTTAGATGAAAAAGTTTTACAGAGAGAGTTTTACTGTAGTTTTTTGTGTCTTACAACAGTAGGCTTTTTGTAACATCATATTTGTGGAATAATTTGTTGAATCTTATCCACAAATAATACCTAGGTAAGCATCACATCGTGAGAATACAACAACCACGACAACAACTTTCAGTGTGGGTCTCACTTTCGCAGGGTTTGGAGAGATTAAGATGTACACAGTCTTATCCGTATGCACATGATTGCACGTAGAGAGACCTTTTTCAATAGACTCACATAAAGAATTTTAATAAAATATTTAAGTGTTGAAATCAGTTGGCAAAATAATTTAGCAAATATAAGACCTAATTACAATTAAAATAATATAAAATGGCATAAACAACAGAACAGCAAGCAGCGTACCTTGAGCAGCAAGTATCACATCGTGAGAATCCGAATGCTTAGTCTCCAAAAAAGGTCTTAATTGGAGTTTGGGCTGCATTTCGGTCTCTAAAAGTAGTCTCAAGTGACGACAGTCAGACTCGTCTCTAAATTTGGTCTCCAAACTTAATTGGAGACTGCTTTTAACTTCGGTCTCGAATTATCCGGAGTCTTTTGCTGATGATTTTGTACTCTTTTTCCTTCTTCAAAGGAAGGCTGATATAGGTGAGATTTTATCTTCGATCTATGTGCAAACAACATACATTAATCTTTAGATACATTACCAGTAATCCAGTTAACTGACACCCACAAGCATTGTGGATTGCGGCAGTATGTAAACAGATTATTGCGTAGGCAATAGGCTCAATTAATGAATTCCTGAAATACTTTGTGAAAATAATTAATCCGGCAATTAATCACGCAATGTGAAATTAATTAAATTCAGCAGTATAATAGTAGTCATGCTTGACGCATTATTAGAGATTTGAAATGGCTGGATGATATACCTCAGAAAATTTCAAAAGCAGCAGCAACTTTTATTAGGAGTACTTGCCGAAAAAAGTGGGAAGGAAATTAAGTAATCAATTGCGGGCCTAATCAAGAAACGTGATTAAGGGGGCAAACAACCTAATCAATCTGTTGTTGAATAGCCTGTGCCTGGCCCAGGTACTTTTTAGGCCCATCAATTAAGGAATCTGATTTTTTAAAAAGAAAATTAAGAAATTTGATTGACCAAGTGATCTGAGTACCAATACAGGCTGGTTTAAGTAATTTGATATTTGTTCTACTTAAGTAAGGTCTTGGGTTCGAGTCTTGTAAATAGAGAGAATCTTTAATAAGAGAAATCTACCTCTTATTGGTATAATTGCAACTCAATTATAGTAAAACGGGGGATCCAACACCCCAAAAAAAAAGTGATCTATGCATTGTAGTAGCTAGGTTAAACCTGTGAGGCACCCTACTTTTCAAACTTATTCCTAAAAAATGATAGCTCTTGACATGATCTATGCAAGCCCTTTTTGCAAATTTAAACGAGTCTTAAATCGATGAGGGCAACTGATGTTGTGAAATGAGGGGCAAGTTAGACTTCTGTATTGGGGGCCGTCAAATCAAGTAGTGTTTTCATTTATTGTGAAAGATGAATAATATATGTTGATATTTGTTAAAAAATGTTGGTATAAAAAATGTTGATATTTGTTAAAACATCAACAATCATCACAAAAGATATAAAAAAATAAAAAAGGGGGATAGTTGAAAGAAGAAAATATGCCCATAAATACAGGAACTCATGAACCATTGCTCAAATGAAAGGAAAACAAATAAGGGGCTGGCCAAATTAAAGAAGGAAAGGAGCTACAAAAATAAAAACTGCCACTTCGGAGATTCAGACACGGGACTCAAGGCAGGAGGTGTAGCTTGCCCACGAAATACAGAGGTCACTAACCAACTGAACACTAGACAATCATGATTTATTATTGCAGTAAAAGTATTTACCAGTTTCTCTGGCTTGGGAGGGGCCACGGCCCCGGCCCCTTAGAGCACCCGCATTGCAGGCCCGTGGGGGGGGAAGCTCGGCCCGCGGTCCAAGGCGTGGCCCGTCATCGCCAGGCCTGTCCGCTCGCCCGTGAAGTCTGCCCGTGTTCCCGGTCCGCCCCGCCCCGATTTTTCCTTTTTTTTTTGAGCCACGTCCCCCCAAAACGACGTCGTTTTGGGGGCCGAATCTGTTTTTTTTTTTGGGGGGAAGGGGAGCCGAAAATGGGACCAAAAAAAAAGGAAAAAATCTGGGAATTGCACAACTAGCCGTTGCTGAACGGCTAGTTTTGTTTTTTTTTTTTTTTTTTTTGGAAATAAATTCTATAAATACTCAACACATTTGTGCACAATTTGTCAATTAAAAATCTCCTACACTTGTATCTCTTATATTTTCATGCAATTTTGAAGAGGTTGAAAAGGTTGTCTTTCAAGCAAGAGAGAGAAGAAAAAAGTTTGGGATTTTGTAAGTAATTTTATTAGTGCAATTTATGTTTATACATTTATTTTTTTTCCATGTGTATATTTTATATTTATTGCAATGACAATGAAATGTTTTATTTGCGAAGTAAATAAATTTATGGTTAATTGTAGTTAACTTTAGGTCATATTTATGTTTAAATAATTTAATTTGTTATCAATTTAAGATTGGCATGAAAAATGTATTTATGTTTAAATATTTGCTCATGTTTATATTTAAATATTTTAATGTTTAACTTTATGTTTAAATGTTTAAATGTGAAAATGTTAGATTAATGCTTGCACAAATTTATGTTCACATGTTTTGTATGGGAAAAGATTGATATGGAAAAATTACTTGTAACATGTTAGGAACTATGGTTATTAATGGTATTATGGTTAAATGTTGAATATAATGTATGAGTTACTTTCATTAGTTTTAACATCATATGAAACATCAAAAAGATTGAAATGAAAATACTTCACTTGGTGAAATGTTTAATAAATTTATTAGTGACATGTTAGGGATTTTGGGAACGGATGAAAAAAAATGTATAAAAAAAAGGTTTGATATGATGTATGAGTTACTTTAATTAATTTTAATATGTTACGCAATATTAAAATGTTTATGTTAGCTCATGTTGGTTAAATATTTAATAAAATTATTAGTGACGTTTATGTTAGCTCATATTAGTTGAAAATTTTAAATGTTTAAATTTATTTATAACTGTAAAAATTTTTATTATCTTAGCTCAGATTTATGTTTGAATTTTTTGTATGGAAAAAGATTTATGTGAAAAATTTATTAGTAACATGTTAGGAATTATGGTTATTATTAGTAATATGGTTATTATTAGAATAATCGTGAATTAAAATGTTAGAAAATTATGCAATTTATAACCCAAGCGAAAATGTTCCATGTATGTAGGTATCACTTGTGGCCATATGGATCCGAATCCCCCCCGTACTTTTATGAGTTTACTTGATGGGAATGACGAAGTAGAGAATGTTGAGCGTAGTAACCCAAGTGTGCCTACTAATATCCATTTGCAACCCCCACCATATCATACTCCACCAAACTATCCTTACCACCCACATTATTTCCACCCGCCTTATTACCCACTACCCCCACCTAATTACGCCTCGAGTGCAAGCAACTCTACACCTTCATCAACACCAACTGGATCAATTGCAACTGTGAGGCCACCTCATACTAGTAATGATCCTACTAGTGATGAGTTGGAAGGGGATGATGTAGAGGGGAGTAGTGTAGGGATCAAAAAATGGTCAATGGAAGAGGATAAAAGGTTGATCCATGCTTGGATTAACACAAGTACTGATCCTGTTACCAGAACTGACCAAAAGAAAACATCTTTTTGGGGTAAGGTGGCAACCAACTTTAACACACATGCCCCAAAAGGAGCTATGCGGAGAACGGGGAAGACTTGCAATGCTCGATGGAATCGAGGTTACCCATTAGTTAACAAGTGGGTCGGAATCATGGATGAAATGGAACGTAATAATGTGAGTGGGTCAAGTATGGAAGATATTGTGAATCGTGCTCATGAGATGTTTCTTAAAAGGGTGGGGAGGAAATTTGATTTAGAGCATTGGTACTATTTGCTTATTTCAGGATGATGAAGGCAGAAATTAGACAGAAAAGAATGGGAAAATCTCCCCAAAATTAGTAGTCCACCATCCTCTAGCTATTTAGATGAAGCTTTCTTATTTACATTAGTGTACTCGCCTCTAGTTATGTTTTGTTATTTGTAACGAATAGTTTATGCAATGAATAGTTTATGCTTTCTCAGTTGTATCCATTTAAATTAGTTATCAAATGAAAGTTTATGTTTTGTTAATTGGAACCATTTGTGTTTAACTTATATTTTGTTACTTCTACTTCTTTCAATTTGTAATTTACTTATGTTCATGTTCTTCTTAATTAATGAATATGTACACAGGTGGCCAACAATGGCAAATAAGAATGCAAATTTGACACCTCTTGTACAAGATTCATCTTCCTCAGGCTCATCGCACATGTCCTCCTCCTCATCATCGGATGGTCTAAGCTTCATATTAGAGGATTCCGAAAAGGAGATTATGCCCATTGTGGAAGATTTACTTGATGATGAGACTGACAACCAAGATATGACATTCCTTGTAAATGTTTTGCAAGCTGCACAAGATTTGAGACCTTCATCCTCATTCCCTCGAGCAAAGAGAAGATTTATAAGGAGAGATCGACAAGAAGCGCATGAGCGCTTATTCAGAGACTACTTTGCAGAGGATTCCATTTACAATGACCAACATTTTCGCCGAAGATTTAGAATGCGCAAGCATCTTTTCATTCGTATAATGGAGGCATTGGGAAATCATTCAGATTACTTTCAATTGAAGTACGACGCAGTTGGGAACCGCGGGTTGACGCCATTGACCAAGTGCACTGCAGCCTTGAGGATGATTGGTTACGGTATATCTGCCGATTGCGTCGACGAATACTTGAAGATCGGTGAAAGCACATCACTGCAGTGCCTGAAAAGGTTCGCTGACGGTGTCATTGCAATATTTGGAGAAGAGTATTTAAGGAAACCAACCCAAGCCGATGTTGATCGTCTATTGGCTGTAGGGAATGAGCGTGACTTTCCTGGTATGTTGGGAAGCATCGATTGTATGCATTGGGAATGGAAGAACTGTCCGACAGCTTGGAAAGCAGCATTTGCTAAAAGGGTCTATAAGGTGCCGACAATCATTCTTGAGGCGGTTGTGTCATATGATCTGTGGATATGGCATGCCTTCTTCGGAATGCCTGGTAGTATTAATGATATAAATGTCCTTGATCGTTCCCCAGTGTTCGATGAGCTGTACCAAGATCGGGCTCCAAAATGCGAGTACATCGTCAATGGTCATGAGTACAGAATCGGATACTTTCTATCGGATGGCATTTATCCAAAATGGGCGACTTTTGTGAAAACCATCCCCCTTCCGCAAGGTCCAAAGGCAAAACTATTTGCTCAACGTCAAGAGGCAGTTAGGAAGGATGTCGAGCGAGCCTTTGGTGTGCTACAAGCTCGCTTTGCCATAGTTCGTGGCCCTGCACGGTACATGAAGGAGAAAGTCATGTCATTGATAATGAAAGCATGTGTAATACTCCATAATATGATTGTTGAGGATGAGCGAGATTCGTACGACCTTGCGTTCGATTACGAGCACGTTGATGGTACTACCCCTGAGCCGACTGTTCGACGTAATGTTCATCCGTGCTATGAGACTTACTTACGTAGAACAATGGAAGTTCGAGACCCCGAAATGCATGCGCGTCTTCAGACAGATTTGGTTGAAGAAATGTGGAATCGACATAGACGTAGGTCGTAAATTATATTTTGTAATGTTATTTTTAAGTTGAACTATTGTATTTGTATTATTAATTTTTTTAGTGCAACTATTGTATTGTTTGTAATTTTATTTTATTGTAAACCGACGTATTGTGTTCTTCTTGTTTTTTTTTTCCAAATCAAGCTTGTATTATTTTAGCTTTTTTTTAAAAGTTTGCTGGCATACTCCAAAATAAATTTCATCACTATAGGTCAATTATTTAATTTCTGGAAAAATGGCGTCATAAGTAATCTACAATTATACATACAAATCCAAATTGGTAATCTACAATTTTAAATACAAATACAGTATGTGAAATTCTTTTTTTTTTACAAGAAGTATTCATTATTATAAATGAAATATTCACATAAACACACAAAATAAAAGTCCAATACCAAATAAATATGTTTGGGGTGGGGTCCATATGCATTATTTTATTTGGTGATCCGAGTTGGTGATCCAAGGGATGTACAGAAGAGAAAAAAGGTTGGATTGTGGGATGATGTGGAGGGTGTGGGCCCCCACCTGTGATCCAAACTTCTGGATCACCAATGCGGGTGCTCTTAGTCCTGCTGTGGTTTCGCCCATGTGTGAAATGGGTAATGATATGAATATGATATAAAATAAAAAACACAAAGAGGCCTTAAAAAATGTAAAAAAACACATGTATAAATTTTACAAGTAATATCTACATGTCATGAAGAGCATACGGGGTTCTTAGCTTTGGTGTAAGTCCAATATTTCCTTCACCACAAGCTTCCTAGCCCTATTAATGGTCATAAAACATAAGTACAAGTGCTCTTCAAGCTCATCCAGCTGGTCAACAAAGCTTGAGCTATCCTTCAGCTCGCGCACCACTTCTTCACCAGCTTGGGCTTGGATGTCGGCTGTGGTCCGATCCATCCAAAACCCAATCATGGCCTGAACATGCTCCATCTCATCATCAAGCCGAGCTAGGATCCGACTTACGGTGTCCAAATCCTTGTTCAAAATGTAAGTCCCCTTGGCGGCTGCATCAAGCTGAGTTGACATCTTAGCCAGTTGTTTCATCGAGCCTCGGCTAAGAGAAGCCACCACGAAACCCGGCATAGCTACGGCTATGGCTAGGGCATGAGTCACGACTATTAGGGTAATTGTAGTTGTCAAAGCCACAAGAAAGATGGCGGCTCCTTGTCTTAAGCTTGTAAAAAGCCGAAGCTTGGATCGAGCCTTGTCACGGCTTGACTCAACCCGTCTAAGCAACTCGGAGCAATCCATCTTGACTAACTTGAACCGGGTCAATGAGGTTGAGGAGGAGACAAATGGGTTAACGGACTTAGTGAATTCGGTTAGTCGGGTCAAGATTGTGGGTAGCTGGGTATTTTTGGAGTTTGATGAAATTTGAGAAATTTCGCTTAGGGTTTTTCTAAGTGAACGATATTTGATACGCATTTGGTCAACATCTTTCAACAATAGACCACACAAAGTAGAAGCAATGGTTGTGGCTTCAAAATAATCAGAAATAAGGGCCTTATTTTCAAGCCGAATCTTTGTTAGGGATAACATTTTTGTCACAGTAGGTTGGTCTGGGTCTAAGAGATTCTCACCAAAGAGCCTATATGAGAGCAGTCGCGTTGCTGAAGTGGAGCCTGCAAGCTTCCGTGTGGCAGAATCCGTTCGCGTTAGAGCTAGGACACGTGCCCAAAATTCATTGTACGATTCGGTTCTGAAAGCATTTGCATACTCTTCTCTAACGTCCACATCTTCAGAAGCAGTTTGACAATTCTTCGATCCTGAAACTACATTCAATCAAATGCCAAAGAGACAAATGAAGTTAGACGTTGATTAGAATCAAAGAAAAGAGAGTTAAAAACCAATCCACGATATGATCTAGACGAATTTTTGAAATATAACATGTGAAATGGCACATGACTATTGTACCATTATCTAGTCACAAATAGGCAAACAAGATTATGATTAAGGTCTATCCAAGTCCCAAGATTAATTCCAAGTCCTAACCGTAGTAAATGCCCATACCCAATCCTTGTGTGAGTTTTTATAGTAAATTAGTAATATAGTTCCATTCCGAATAAATCTGCAAGGGATGCCAATTATCAAGAACAGAGGTTGCATTAACGCTCAACAACTTATATGAAGGCGATTAATTGAATTGAATGACTCCCAAAAAATATTGTTTTCAAACCATTAATTTTCAATTATTTCTCATAATTTTGATAACTATTAGACTAAAAAATTGTCCTTGTAACCATTCATTTTCAATATTTACAATAATGATCATCATAAACTTTTTTAGAAAGTAAAAGTCATTCTAAGTTTTCTCGTTTGCAAGAAACGCTCGTTCGAAGCATCCATGAATTCATCTGATGAATTCTTTATATTTCACTCTGAACTTATATTTGGTACATACGAGTGTACAACAAATGTTATTCCACCAAAAATAGGAGAAAATTAAGAAAAAAGCTTAATTAAGTAATGCATGGCCTCAAAAAAGTGTGCTACATCATTGTCAAGATCTTGGATCAAACCTGAATAAAGGTTAATGTGGGAGCACTTATCTACTGAAAATTATTTCAAGTTGAAGGAAGAGGAACTACAATGTCTTTAGTTAGTCTTATGTGCCTAAAATTCCTCTCTAGTTGGTCATTTCATTTACAAGGACGGTTCTTAAATGCATATCACCTGCTTCGTACATCATCTGTTAGAGATTTAATTGAGGACAATATATTTCGCACTTGGGCTTCAATAAATAATCTGATCTACCAGTAGGTGAAATACATCATATTGTATTCAAACCATTAGTGTGGTGTATAATTGCTCAATGGTGGGTGGTTGAAGCCCTTCTAGATACTCAACCCATACTCTTGTAGTATTGTGGTGTCTTAGTACGTAAAAATTTTATGGTACAATAACAACAACAATATCTTCATGTGCAGATCTCATTTTACGGGATCTGAAGAGATTCAGATGTAAACAACCTTATCTCTACAGGCATTTCTGCTCGTAGAGAAGTTAATTCCAAGAGACTCATAAATTTTTTTTTTGTGAAAACATTTTATCGAAAAAATTAATATATTATTAAAAGGCGTAAATTCTATCTAGATTCCCTAAATATTTTCCATATATGTGGTAATTTACCTTTCTGCTTTTCAGATGTGAAGGAGGCTCAAGGGTACTAATACAGACTAAATTTGAACTTAGGTCTCATACTTTCGACCTGTCAAAACAGCTATTGAAAGTCTTCATAAGAACTGTGTTGATATTTCTCAGATTTATAAAGATAGACGTTGAGAATTGATTGCTGTATATATTAATTAATAGAAACTTTTGCTTCCTATTGTGCACCGAAAGTTGAAGGACTGCAATGTACGAATTTAGAAACTTTACGTTACATTCATGCATGAATTGAAGTCAGAAATGCACTTTGGTTAATTACTGTAAAGTTCAAATGGTAAATGGATGAGGACACTTCAATTAATCAGGCTCTAATTTAGACAGAAAATACTTATTACGTGGGATTAAAAAAAGTTGGAGTTTTGTTGTAGATGCGAGGTGCTTGATTTTTAATTTTAAATAAGGATGTGCTTATAGTGGTTGTCACTGTACGACAACCATCATAACTAAGTAAGTCTACACCATATATTTATTATACAATGATCTAAAGTGTTGATTTATTTCAGTTTTTAAATTATCTTAACAAAATGCTTCATAAAAATCATAAAATATTTATAAATTTTGATGAAACAATATTTTTGTAGGGCTTGTATGGAATTTGATATGTATCGCCATTAACCTTTAAATTTTCCAACGACCCTTCATATTTTCTAGTTGTCATTAAAAAATTTACGAGGACATGGTCAAGTTGGGCAACAAAAAATTTTCGGTGACCCTTCATTGACTTCTCGCCGGATTTGTGTTGCTTGACTTGACCATGTTGCAAGAATTTTTTGAACGGCAACCGAAAAATATAAAGGGTCGCCGGAAAATTTGAAGGTTGAGGTATATCAAACTACAAACAAGTCTCACAAAAATCTTTTTTCCTCAAAATATACGGCCTATATTTACCCAGTTATAATGGTTGTAGTGCAGTGACAACTATTATAAGTTTTTGCTTTTAAGAAACGCTAGTATTTTTGTAACTCTTAGTTGTTATGTTCACTTTATGAAATAGTAATATTCTAAAAAACTAATTTTAAGCAATTTTTTTTTAACTTGAGTTATAGTGGGTTATGTATGACATTATATATCTTTACAACCATCTCTACTAACTCTATATATATGAGGTAGTGGACAATTAATTGCTTATTTTTAATCCAACATCCGAAAACCTAATCTGCAATACATATATAGCCACTATTTTATATAGATGGGGGATCTCAGTCATTCCTTGCTATAGATTCTTTCTTCTATAAATTGTTTTCCAATTAAGTGTTTTCACAAAATCTTTCTTCTGAAATTTTTTTCACAAAATTCTTTTTTATGGGTATCTTAAAATCGACTTCTCTGCGGATAGGAATGCCGATAGAGGTAAGGTTGCCTATAACTGGATCTCCCCAGACCACACGAAAGCGGGACCCACACTGAGAGTTGTTGTTGTTGTTTATATAGATTGGGGTCTCGTAGTGTTGGTTGGATACTAATATTCAATGCTAGTTTTCAGTCATCTTAGTATACATGAATTGATTTTTGGCAAAAATAGTCCAAATCTCAGATTTGAGGCCAAATTTGCAACCACTTAATGACAATGGTAATTATAATATTTAATAACAAGGAGGCCTTCAATGCAGCCATTATATTAGTTAGCCTCTCCCTAACCTAAAGTTTAATTTGTGATCAAATTAAATGCCATAATAATTGACAAGGAGGCCTTCAATGCGACCATTATATTAGTTAGCCTCTCCCTAACCTAAAGTTAAGGTGTCTCTAAAGTTAGGAGATATATACCCTAATTATACAGATAAAAGTATAAAATGCCACTTTCAGGTGCCCATGATCATCACATGAAGCTTTAAAGAAAAGATCAGACAACCAAGAAAATAAAGAAGTAGAAATTAAGGGAGAATGGTAAGGAAATTAGAGAACAAAAACTTACCACATTGTGAGAAGTATTTTCTGACACGATAAAATATTTTTTTCATTTTTCTTATTTTCTGCATATTAAAAAACAAAATTAAGCAACAATTTATCAATTACATCATATAAATTTTGTTTTCACTTTATATTTGTGTAGTACTAACATTGTAAGACTACAATTCGGTCCTAACTTAAGTTAAAAGTTTACTAATTTAGATTTCTATGGATTGAAGTAGCATTTATCTTATACATTTTCAAATTATATAAAGAAAAAGAGAAAAGAAAGCCAAAAATATAATAAATTTTCATCACTTAAAAAAAAACAAAGTGAAGTCAATTGACTAACCTTTGGAGAGACGAGAATTAAACCAATAAGTTGATGAGGGAAGTCTTGTGCGAATGAAAAAAAGGTCAAGAAAAGGGAGAGAAAATGGAAGAGAGTAGTTTATATAAACCCTCTATCACACTTAGGGCTTTCTTCTAAGGCAATTCTAGCATAGAAAAATGCATTATTATTATTATTTTTTTTAGAGATCTTCCATATATGTTTTTTATGCTGCAAGGGAAGGACACCTCCATACATTTTAAACTTAGAAGCAATATTAAACATAGCACTCAATGTATTTAGTTATTATCTATAAAAAATTATTTATTTGTTTTATATATAATAATTTAAAAAAAAATTCCTTTCTAACAGTTTTTATGCACACATATTATGAGAAATAAGTTTGAATGTGGATATAGAAAAAGGAATAAACATAAGTCGTGACACATAAAATAGCCATCTAATATTTCGTTTTTGAGTGCTTTTTGAATGGATAAGCAAGGTCCGCCAATTGAGTCCCTATCACAGAAGACATCAATGGGCGACAACGGGGTTGGGAGGGAACTATCAAAACTCAGCTACCTAAGCCCACCATCTGTACAAACTACAAACACACAAAAATCCTTGCAAAGAGATAGTATGTGTCTCTCCTAGGATTGAACCTTAGTGGAAGATGTGGAAGTTAGAGCCCTTGTCCATCAGACTAGGACATCTTTGGCTTTTGAGCACTTATATGTGCACATAATTATAAATTATCATACCATATTTCATACATAGATATTTTAGGTGCATGAATTAATTGTGAGATCTATAAAGATAAGATTTTCTACATCGAAATCACCCTAAACCTTATAAAAGCGGAATCCACACTAAAAGTTGCTGATATTGTTGTTGAATTGTGAGATCAATTCCTAACGGTAGGACAAGTTAAATGAATGAGCAATAAGTAACTGGGGATGGGGATTCGTTCTACGTAACCAGGATGGTGATGCAATTCTTGCTGGAGCTAAGCACGGCCACGCCGCCGCCAATGCAATTACAGAAGAAGCTAGATCTTGTTTGTATGCGGTGCAATCTATCTTCGAGTATGGAGCGTGCACTATCATTATTGAAGGAGATTGCGCCCCCTTGATAAACATCCTTAAGTCTAGTCAACTTCATGATACCACCGTTGGTTTTTATGTTAGAGATATTCTTTCCTTTGTCAAACTGTTTGATTTTATTTCATGGTCATTTCTTAAGAGAGGTGGTAATAGGGTAGCTCATGATCTTGTCCATGGACAACCCCTATATTTAGAAGGCAAAATATGGGATTTAGATATTTCTGATGATATACTTGATCGGGCCTCTGAGGACATGTATGCGTTCGTTGATAGCAACTTAATACAACCACCCTCACGTACCCCTTGCTATTAAAATAATAAAAATAAAAAGCAACTCGTTAAATATTAGCTTTTAATTTGTAGGTCCTCTTATTATTTGTGCGTATAGCGGTATAGGAGACTTTTAGCCAATTTGTAGTAATTTTTTATGTACTGTATATGGTGATTGATCTTCTTCTCTACAATTGAAGTTCTTTTTTTTTAATTAAAAAATCATAGTCAGGAGAGACATATTACTATGTCAAGCATTTTGTGTTTTCCAAGTAAATATATAATTTTAAAGGAGTTGAGAATATTTGGTATAGATCTCATTTTTCACAGCACACAAAACTATCCAACCTAGAATAAATACATTTTTTCAAATGCCTTTAAATTTAAATTGAATGCCGAAACCAATCAATTAATTAGGATTCTGATCCCAAATAGTGGAGAATGGGTTTTACTATCAATTATGATTTATGACTCTTTTTTTTTGGGTGCAACTGAGGGGCTCGGGCTTCCAAAAAAATAATGACAAGCTGACCAGAGTCTCGGACCATTCTAGGCCAAACAACCCCCGAGAAATCTTCAGCTAAGAGCCTAAGAGGCTAAGACTCTAGCTAAAGCAGGGGGAGGAGAATCAAAGAAGAGGATCACCAACCTGCAACACCTTTTTGTTTTCTGCAAAACGTGCATTCAAGAATTCGATAAGATTGGAGGGAATGTCTTCAACTCTATCGAAAACGCGAGCATTTCTCCAACGCCATAACCACCACAAAGTGATGGCAAATTTTCCAGGCCAATGAGCTGTACTATCGAATGGATCCACAGTCAAGTTCTCGACGATCCAGTCCTTCAAACGAAGGCGCCAGTTACCCAGAAGACAAGCCAGAATCTCCGAACCACAAGAAATTACAAATTTAGCAGGTTCAGACTCACGCAGAATATGAATCAAATCCTCCTCATGTGCATGGCAAAATTTGCAGGAATGGTCATCAACACGATGTCTCAAAACTCGGTTGGTACTCCAGAGTACCTTATCATGCCGCGCAAGCCAGAGAAATGTATCTCACTTCTAGTGAACCAAACATACCCTAATAAAATGAGAAATTTAGCTTGAAAGGGTGTTGCACTGTTGACTTGGATTTCTATATTGGATCAAACTAGCAGTGGAGTGGCCCAACGTCCACATCTTGTTGGCCCATGACTAAAATTAAAGCAATGCACAAAACCACTTTAGGGTTTTGACTAAGTCCAAGCCCAATATGGCAGGCGTGTAAACACCGCGTTAGGCATCTGTCCCTCGCATCTTCTGTGTTGAATAAAAATAAGAAATCTTGTAAACCACTCTTTTCTTCCTTGCTTGCTTTAGTTATTTATTTATTTATTTATTGCTAGTTCTAGAATAGCGTGCATCAATGAGTTTCCCACAGCCAATCTTATCCCATCCTCATGCAAATTGCACTGTGGAACACCTTTTTTTCCCTTTTTTGTGCGTTATCCACACATCACCCAACAAAGAGAAATTAGCCAGAGTTGGAAGACATATCGGTTCACATCAATTTATTTAATGAATAAATTAATTTTATAATATATGAATTAATTTTGTATTAGTTTTAAAAATAATTTAAATTTATTCAGAATTGAAATATAACATGTTTTCACGTTAAAGGTCAGATTGTACCGATTCGGGTCAAAATTGGTTCGGTTCGTATCGGATCTGTGTTTCTTTCAGTAATCTCAAGTCGAGTTCGGATTGTGTTATTATGTTAGGGCAGAGTTTTTCAACTCCAAAGTTACTAAATTCCTATACGTTTTCAGTTCTCATATTTCTTTTTATGAAAAGTATATAAAGTAAATAAAGTGATTCAAGGCATGTTTTGTTTTTCTCCCTCTTCTAAGATTAAGCCGGCCCCACACCAGCCTAAAGGTCACATTTAGTTGTATCTAGGTGAGGTGAGGCAAAATAATGGTAGTTTTAAAAGGTGAGTAAGTACTTCATTATTTGTCATGGGCGTGCTTCTAAAACATACAAGGACAATTAAGTTATGTGGGTGCTCAAAACATGACAACCATCTCCTCCCTAATTCTTTTTTTTTTTTGGGATTATTAAATACCACACATAATGATAGACATGACATAACAAGTGATAAGAAAACCACAAATGGAGTGAAAGTTGGGTATGGCTTCATGGAGTCACACAACTACTGATTGCCACCCTAAAACAGAAAAAGAAAGAGATGGGTCAAAGTTTGCCTATTTTTTGAAGTTTTTATTTTCTTTTTATACCATTTATTTTATAACCTCTCATATTAATTATCATCCCTTTTTATATTACTTATGTTCTATTTTTGTCATAATATAAGGTTAAAATGACCAAATCGCTGGATTGAAATATCAACACTTATCAGTAATTACAAATAAAAAAATCAGATTATTATGGAATAATAAAAACAAAAATTTTTTTGACATTGCTTTTTCTTTAAAAAAAAAAAAAATTGTTTTTGACAATCTATCTATACAAGAAACCTAAAAAGACTAGACTTTCAATTAATTTTCTCTCTTCAGTGATTTATCCTGAAAAGAACCTGTCCTGGACCCTTAGCTCCTAAGATACCATAAACTGAGAAAACACATATCAGACCGGAACTAGGTGACATCTGAATTGATTCTTAGCTTTTATCTGACTTTGCATTTACATTCATGCCCTCAACGAAGCCCCAAGTCATGCAAAAAGAATGAGGACAAATCTGTCATTTCATAACACGTTAAGAAGTGGCCAACTTCAATATAAATACCCGAAATTCGCTCGGTACACCCATCATTCATTTCGGACCAGCCCAAAATACACCAGAAAAACCCACAAACGAAACCTCGAAATTGCCCTTCTAATGGCGTCAAGGTACGAAGTAGAGGTGAAGGTGACGTCAGCACGGGACTTGAAGAACGTCAACTGGCGTCACGGCCCGCTGAAGCCCTACGCCGTGGTGTGGGTCGACCCGGCCCGGAAGGTGTCGAGCCGGGTCGACAAGGAGGGCGACACGAGCCCGCGGTGGGACGAGACACTTGTCGTCCCTCTTGACCGTCCGATCGAGGACGCGGTCCTCCACATCGACATCGTCCACGCGTACGACGACCAGGACACCAAGCCCCTCATCGGCTCCGCCAAGCTCCCGCTTCGAGAAGTTGTCGACGATGTCGGGATCGGCCACCGCACCACTCGGGATCTCCAGCTCAAGCGTCCCTCGGGCCGCCCTCAGGGCAAGGTTGTGGTCGAGGTGTGCGTGAGAGACACAAGCTACCGTGCCCCCGGCCCCTACTACGCGCCTACCTACGGTGTAAGGGACGCGCCACCACCTGCGTATGGGGCTCCTCCACCGGCAGCGTATTCGTACGGTGGAGGAGCACCATCCTATGGTGCGCCACCTCCCCCGTACGGAGCTCCGCCTCCACCGCCTTATGCGGCCCCGGCGGCAGGTTACCCGTACGCGCAGCCAGCCGGATATGGGCAGCCGGCTGGGTACGGGCAGCCGGCGGGATACGGGTACGGGCAGGCCACACAGCCGGTGGTGGTGGAGGAGAAAAAGAAAAGCAAGTTCGGAGGGATGGGGATGGGGACGGGTTTGGCGGTGGGAGGGGTGGCCGGCGTGTTGGGTGGACTCGCACTGGCAGAGGGGATTGATAAGCTGGAGGATCATATAGCGGACGACGCGGCGGAGAAGGTGGAGGATGATATGGCTGCTGGGAATGACGATTACTATGATGACGATGATGGTGGCGATGATGGATGGTGATTTGGTGTTCTGGAATCTTCATCTTGGTCTGTTCAATCGCACTGGATTATGCCCCTATCTATGACTTTCTTTTTATTTTATTTTTTTTCACTTTCTTTTTTAAACTGGAGTTTGGTTTCGGGAATTTTCTTGATGGACGTGGATTGATCAGATCAGATGACTAATGTGCCTGAAAAAGTCTTGGTTCTGTGAATAAAGTCGACTGTATTCAGTTCACAAAAAAGAAAAAAGAAAATTGATGTAATATTGGACTACGTCCAATCAGTTTTCTGTGATCAATGGACTCGGGTTTGGATGTTTGATGTTTGTTCCACATTAATAATATTTGTTACATTTTGGCTACCATACATTATAAATGGTTGAATGTTGAGTGTCCATAGGTCGGTCCATGAGAACCGTTAATTTTTGTGGTTAAGAATAATGTCAAGAACCGTTAATTTTTGTGGTTAAGAATAATGTCTTAAAGAAAATGTGAATTATGATAGATGTACTGTTCTAGATCACATGTTCTCATGTTTGGAAACCGGATTGTTCGGTAGGCATAACCATAGCACCCATGCCTTGGTCTCATGAAGAGTAGACATCTAATTGATTTTCTTCTAGTAGTCATTTTGGACGTGGGAGTATGATGTGGATTATAATGCCTTGAACTTTGGCTACTTTAATGAATGTTGATTGGCCATCACAAATTGACAATTGTTAATTGAGGCATGATTATTGCTAATAATCTTTTTTTTTTTGGGTTGGCAATGACCCATTACGTTATATAATCCATTTTAGATGGATCTTGACCTCGCACTCCTTATAAATATAAGGAAAAATTTGAAGCTAATATCCGTCTTTAAAATCTTTTTTTTTTGGGGTACATAAAGTGATGAATAGAATCTTTCAATATCAATAGTTAATAGAAGGCACCTTTAATTCATTAAAGAAAATTGCAATTTTTATGGGATGTGAAGAAAATTCATATAGTAAGTGCTGATTGCCACATCATGATATAGACACTTATTCCAGGACTTGACTTGAGAACAACAACTTAGAAAATTCTAACAGCTAATCAAATTGGCACCTTCCACTTTGGACCTTTAGCTCGCATCTTGCTTTTTTAACATGCATAGGCCCAAGTTTGAGCCCAAAAAGCCCAAAGGGCTTCAACGGCTCATTTGGTTTCTTCCTAATACAGGTACAACAACAATTCATGGATTTAGAACCCTAAACCCTGGAAATGACCTTATATATAGCAGAACTCTACCCTCACCAACTCCTATTCGAATTCCTAAAACCTTGAACTTCATATCTGATATCTCTGTACACATTATTCATGAATGCCTCTAGTTTTTAGGTACAAATTTTGATCTTTAATGTCTAGCATTTTGTTTTTTGGCTGATCCCAGAATGTTTTATATCTGTGCAGGTGATCTGAACCTTTTAGCTGAAATGACTATTAAACATTCTTTGTGTGGTGTCTGATTGATTTGTCTCTTTGTTTTCTTAGTGGTTCATTGCAGTTGAAGACGCTGGACATCCAGCGATATACAGAGTGTTGCCTGCTGTGGTTCATGTATATTTAGCCCTCATAAACATTGCTTATGACTTAAGACAATTGTTTGTGTTCTAAGATTTGCTTATATATGTGTCTTCATTTTTGGGTCTGTGCCTCTTGTTCTTTGGGTGCTCAACGAATCAAGCATATGATGAGTATCTCGGATTCCCCTTCAAGACTTAATGGGTGATGCAAACTCCGAGTATCTGATGCAAGAATTGAGTTGCTTGTGCACTACTAGTGTTTGTTTACCCCAACTCTTGCACTTGATTTTTCAAAGTTCTCAGCTACAAATGTCAAGATTCTGTGTTTCAGTGTTCTTTTTGTGCTCAATACATCAAGTGCATGATGAGTTTCTCGGATTCCCCTTCAAGACTTAATGGGTGATGTAAACTCCGAGTATCTGATGCACAATTTTAGTATTGTCTGTGCACAAGTATTTTCCGTTCACTTTTGACATGTAACTATTTTTCATCAATTCCCCTCTTATAACGTACTGTAGTTGCCCAACAGTTTTGTTAAATGTTGCTTATATTACCAAGACAAGGTTATTGGCTAATCAGCATTAGACGTGAAATTGATCGGACATAAACTAACTGCACACAAAACCCCCTCACATCGAGTGTTATTTGACTCAATATTAAGCCAATAGGAAACCCTGTGGGGAAGTCATGATTCATAATGTGTGTGAGCTCTGATAGTTATATATGTTCCATTCGTTGTCTCTGAAGGGTTCCTTTCGTCATAGCAATGTCAAGTTTAAGTTTACAGGGAAGAGTCTTTTAGCCCTAACATCAAAGAAATGACTACTTAGCTATGGGAAGAGGAATTTAACTCCACCCTTTTCTTTTGTCAATGCCAGATGCTATGTGAATGTTACAAGTCGGTTCGTTACCTTTGGATTCACATTCTATTTTATTTGTATCTCACGATTGTCTATGGCCAAATAGCACATTTTCTACCTTCATTTATGCAGGCTAGGATTTTGGCACTCAATGCATCATATCTCCTGATTGCCACTTTGTTATATCAGTCAAAGTTTGTTCTTGTTTCCGAAGAGTTGATTTCTTTTTCCAAGCTTGTTGCAATCACAAGATTTTGACGGGAAAACCATAAGGTGCCGCGAAAGCAGTTCAAGCCCCTAGAGCAGGTGATTATGAAGCCATTTGAGCGTGATCATGCCTTGTGTTGTTAGTTATTGCACGCCTAAGAAGTAGAATAATGCTGAGAACTAGACCTTCATACATGATGATGATGTATACAACCACATGTTTAGCATAGGGTGAAATTGTTGTCAACTTGTATGTATAGTTTTGTACAAGAACTCTCTGACAGTCTATTGGCAAATTTAAGCTTTAATGTGATTGAAGAATACATTTTTACAGTAAGCCCCCTCCCATTTGATGATGTCTGCATGTGATCTCTTCAGCCCTGCTATGGATGGGATTGTATCATATATGGCGTTAGGATAGTCTCAAATGTAACATAAACAAAGTTACCACAACCTTCGCAAGTGAGTAGAAATGTCAATTTGCCAGCGAGAACTGCGTAGCTGGAATCTTGGAGAATATAAGACATAAGAGGGAAACTAATAGCTCAAGCACAGCACAATACAGTAGATTGTCAGAGGTGGTTGCAGTAAAGCCATTCCTGCTAACAGTGATTGTTAGCTAGTTGATCAATATGGTTTGGTATTAGTGATTTGGGTACAAACCGGTACATCGGCTGTTTTGCCCACCAATGAGAAAAGAAAATTTGTTCAACAGGTTAACAATATGAAATTAAACTACAGCAGTGATCAAGGATAAGGAATTCATCAATTCTGATCTAATTACACACTTCGACAAATTATGATGGAACTTTTTGCTTTGAAAATTACATCTTACAATGAATATGGACGAAGATATCAGCTTCCCATGAGCAAGAATTCAAATCTTAAGCTTTTGGGATGGCAAGATTCTAAAGATGAGAAAGGAGGGGGAGGTGTGAGGGGAAATGTGAGGGAAGAAGTGCTGTCCAACCACAAGAATTCAAGCCTCCAGGTTGAGTAAGAAAATAATACAAAAATTCAAGTCTTAAGGTTGGTTAAGAAAATGAAAAACATGTAATAATGTCAGAAGTGGGATTTGAACCCACGCCCTCGTTAGAGGACCAGAACTTGAGTCTGGCGCCTTAGACCACTCGGCCATCCTGACTGTCAGTATTATTTTATCTGGCTGTGCGTAATTTAAATTAACATTTTCCAACTGCGGTGCTCAATTCAGTAGAAATTTCAAGGAGGTTGAAGAAGCCATCACTACTTGTATGCGGTTGAAAGGGAAGCCTTAAGGCCCGTTTAAATGTTGGAAAATTTTGTGGAAAGAAAAAAAAATTGAGAAAGTATTTTTTTTTTCTTATATGTTTTTATTTTTTTTTTCATCAAATTTTTTAAGATCAAACGAAGCCTAAACAAGAGAGGAAAAAAAGACCATGCCCTTAAGCATTTATTTGTGCTTGCAAATACTCTTTTGATTCAGTCTCTCTTTCAACTTTCCATCAAATTATCCGTATCATTTAAACCCCTCCCAAAAGAAAAAATAAATTATTATAAAATTAAATACACCATTTAACGCAGGTCAAAACTAAATACTAAATTAAATTACATGTAGACACTTATACATTGGAGCTTTAATAGCCCTCAAATTTCTTCTAATAGTCATTCTTGACATGGAGTTTGATGATATGCCTCGAATTTTGGCTACTCTAATGAATGTTAACTGACCATAAATTGTTAATGTTAATTTGGAAGGTCACCTACAGTTGAGACATGATTATTATTAACCCTTTTTTTTGTGGCCATGAGCCATAACCCATTAGGTTATACAAACCATTTTAAATGAATTTTGACCGTGCGCTATTTATATATATTTAAAAAATTGAAGTTGGCATCATTTATGCATTCTTATAAATCCTTTTTCTTTTGGGATAGAATTTGATGCGTTAGGTTTGGCCCAAAAAAAAATCAATCCAAAGGTCTGCAAAGTTGGTACAATTGTGTGGCATTTTAGGCCCATGATTAGAGCTCAAAAGCCCAAAGGGCTTCTAAGATTCATTTTGTGTCTCTCCATATCTCTAACATACAACAGCAGTTCATGAAGTTTATGCTAGGAAATTTTAAGGATCCGAAAGTATGTATAGGTATTCTCAAAAAATTAAGCAAGATAGTAAACAAATTAATTGACACCAAATTAACGTGGAAAACCCACAAATGGAAAAAATCACGGGCGGAAGAATCGAAAATCCACTATAAAATTGGGGTGAGTACAAGTATGATCTTAAGGGGCTAATCAACTACAACGAGATCAATACAAAATAGAGTAAAGCTCAAGAAAATAAAACTCTCAAATAAACTCACTCAAGGAATGTGGAATTGGTGCATCTCCCTTAGTACAAAATATGGCGAATTTATAGGGACGAAAAATTACATAAAAATAATGGTGGATAAATATGGATGAAATGCCCATAAAAATTGCCTTAATGTAGATTAATCCTCTGTGTAATCGCTCTGCCCTAAAATAATGCATTAAGGCTTGCAATATTCCCCAAAACGGATCAGAAATGAGGAATCCAAGAGTCTGAAGCAGACCATGGACCGTGGGCTTGGCCACGGATGGCCTATGGACCCCTCTGGATGAAAACCAGAATTACTGCTGCTGGGCCAGCGCTAGGCCTTGCCGATGGGAGAGATAGGCTTACTGTGGACCACAGGAGAAAAGCCCAGGTGCTGGGAGCTTGGTCAACGTGGGTCAATGCTTGGTTGGAAGCAAGTTGGGCCGTGAGAAGCACACTGAGCGCGCGAGAGGTAGAGAGCGGCTGTCGTTGCTGGGCTTCACTAAGAAATGGGCCAAATCTCATGCAGATTTGAAAAAAATGAGAGCTGTTGGACCTACGACTGGGCCATTGGGTCGGACATAGAGGAGTAGGCTAAGTTATTTTTTTCTCTCTTTTTTCCTTCACTTGTCTTGGCCTAGTCAAAGTATACTTGACCAAATAATGTTTGCCCATGGATTTTGGGCCTACTCCTAGCAGTTTAACACCATAAACCCTACCCGCAAATCATCCTATATAATGTAGAGCATTTTGTTTCCAGAGGTAGAGGTATCCCAAAATGTTTTCAATGCAGGGAATTTAGACCTCTTAGTTCAAACGATTCAAACATTATGTTTTTTTGTTTCTGATTGGTTTTTCTCTTTGTGAAGGGAAGCCTTTGAGCAACAGTAAGGTTGTCTCCGTGTGACCAAAAGGTCACGGGTTCGAGCCGTGGAATCAGCCACTGACAAAGTCAGGTTAGGTTGCCTACAATTCACCCCTTGGGTTGCGGCCCTTCCCCGGACCCTTCGTAAACGCGGGATGCTTGTGCACCGGGCTGCCCTGGTTTTTCTCTTTGTTTGTTCATGTTTCATACCAAGTGAAAATGCATATTGACCCATCAAGTTCATCCCAGCCTTGCAATGTGATGACATATTTTTAGTATTGTTGGCCCTGTAAGTGGCTTGTGAAGCACAATGAACATCACGCTCTAGTTGGTTTAATCTTATTACTAGATATTTTCTAGAAGCTGGAGGCCACTTTGTTAATCAATCAAGCTTAGTTCCTTTTTTCGGTTAAAGAGTTGATTTCTTGATTCATAGTTCAAAGTCACAATCAAAAGACGTTATACCGCCTTGTACCTGACCTTTTCCCTTTTGCTCGGCCTCCCTTTGAACATGTTTAATGTAATTGAAGTTTCCCCAAGATATATGCAAATTACAGTTCAAGTCCATGGAGCTAATAACAGTGAAGCCATTTCTGGGTGCTTGTTGTAAGGTTGGTAATCAAGCACAAGAATCGTGAGAAATGGAGCCTCATGCATTGTTTATAAGTGTATACATCCAATAGCTTAACATAATTTGAAACTGCTTTCAACTTTCACAATGTAGGTTTGTTCTAGAATCATGTGAACAATCTTTAGGCAAAACTTAGCTTTAATGTCATTGGCTTTTCATAAGGGAATGGGTGAACCAAAAAAGGGTAAAGTAATCCCTTTAATCTACTACACAAACAAAGATGAATAATTGTAAATTCAGTATGTTGAATTCAAACAAAAGGCATTTCCACATCCAACAAGCCAAAAACCAAATGTCATTCATTCATTTGCAATGAAGTTGGTGCTCGAAGTTTAAAATGCCAAAAAAAGATTCATTTCACAATATGTGACAATGGGAAAGTAGATAGCCAAGAAAGGTATTGATCTCGCTCTATCCAAGAACAAGCCTAGTATTATTCCTAAAAGAAGTACTCCTAAATTTCGGTTTCATGATGTGAAACTAATTAATAGGTAAGACTCCTTCAGCTTTAAAGGTAAAAAGTCTAGATTCTTTCAATTCACAATCCAATCTAACACTAGCAAGCTAGCAGCAACCGGTTGCATATGTTCCCCAAAAGACCACCAAAAAAAACCTAGTCATACAAGTTGATATACCCTCAAAAAATTCTTGGTAGTGTCTTAGGCAACTGTTGGTTGGAAAAAGCTACTGTACAATACAAAATTATGTTATAAATTTTTCAAATGTTCTTAAAAGAGATATTTGTAAAAATTAATTGATATTTGTTATATGACAGAAAATTTATAAGTAATTAGAATACGCTTGAAAGAAAGCTTCAAAAATGGCAATAGGAGATAGAAGAAAAAACAGGGACGGGTTATATTTTTGTTGTTCATTTTATGTTCTTTCCTTTGTGGTTTGCCTTAATCTTGAATCATCTTGACATATAGTCTAGATCAAATCCAAGTTCAAGTTCAACAGTTACTCAAGATTAATTCAATAGATATCTTGCGTTGCAAACCACAATGTGCATTGTATGTTTGGCTTATTACTTGGCAAGTTCTTTTATATAAAGTACATGAACAATGAATATTGTCTACTATGCGCTGCAATCCATCTTTTTTCTTCTTTTTCGTGACCAAGGTCTCTTTCCTTAATGTTGAGTTTACATTGACCTTTCTTTAATTAATTTTTTTTGGAAAAGTTGTCCACATCTCCCAACTAAATGCCACATTTCTAACTAATCACCATCGTGGTGTCACATATGGATATTTCCCAGTAAAACTCAATGCCATTTTGTAGATGGTCAATGTCTATTAGGAAATTATTTAACTTAGGTATTCTATCTTACACATTCTCTTAAGCATTAAAATATGTTATAAACCTTTGAGTGTATAAATGTACAAATTTAAATTAGAACCAATGGATGCAAGTATAGTTGTGCCAGTATAGTTAATCAATGTCGGTAAAGTACTAAAATTTTAAATATACATTTGAGGACTTACTTTTATATATTATCATTTGAACTCTGACCAAAAATTACTACTCTTTAAAAAGATTTTCAAAAGTAAATTGCTCCGTGTATAGTACGGGTCCATACTAGTACTTTTTAAACAAACAATTGTACGCTTAGTTTTGTTTTATTTTAATGCATCTCAAAATTTTTATCTTATTTTAATTCAATGTATATTGAATTTTTTTCAAGAGAAGTAAATACCTTTTTTCTTTTTGGGGAGGAAACTAAATACTTAGTTTTTTTTTTTATCTTGAATCCTATATTTTAGCGGAGTCGAGTTGCTTTTGACCCAATAAGAGATAGACTTGTCTCATTACAGATTGTCTCTATTCACAAGACTCGAACCTGAAAGGAAACAACTATCAAACCACTTGAACCAACCTATGCTGATTTGGTGATTAATTTTTACAAAATGATAAATGTTTCGCTACAAATCACTTCTTCTTAAGTATCTTATTTTGACTTAAAAATTGTATTATCTTATTTTTAAATTAAAAAAATTATATAGTGGAAGCATATTACAACTTATGAATTGTGTAAAATTATTTTTTTATCTATATTTTACTATATTTTTAAAATACATGTATTATATGTCCTTATGAATAAGGTTGATTCGATTAAGATATCATTTAATACTTTATTGGCATAGCCGACGAATATTTAAGCTTAATAACTCAAAGTATAATCATTGAAATTTTGATATTTAAATCATAAAACATGTTAAATTAGAATAAAATAAAATATTTAAGAGTATTTTATGACAAGATATATATCCTCACTCTTAATTTTTTTTAAATGTCAAAAGGTCTATTTTCTTAACCTGTTAAAAGTATAGCAAATGCAAGTATGTAACACTATATTTTAATATCTTTTTGCCCTTTTTTACGTGCTCCACACTTTTTGATCCCATAACTTATTTTTAACAAAGATCACATTAGCTTTTGGGCTGCATTGGTTGAATATGAGTTTGTTTGGCCCACTTTGTTTTTTTTTTTTTTTTGGATGGGCTGCTTGGGCCATCTCTTGGGGGAAAAAACCATATCCATATAAAAATATTCACACTCCTTTTTTTATGACCAATATTATGATCTTTTTTGTGAATAAGATCATTCAGTGAGATTCTTACAGAGTTACAGTTCTACTGCCCACGAAAATCCACTTGATTTTCTTACCAAAATAAGGACATGGGAAGGGAGGGGGCACTTTTTTTTTTTTTAATAGTTTTGAGATTATGTAATTCCGACACTCACAGGGATTTTACCCCCACTTTTTCTTTTTTTAAATATTAAAACCCTCTATTCTGCACAAATATTCCAAAACTACATAATCCCGAGTTCATAAAATAAACCTTGCAGGGCAAAGAGAACAAATCACCAGTAGTACACCTTTGAAATTAAATTGCTAGGGTTGGCTTACCATTGTAGCATTTAAAGTTGAACAAGATTAACCCATCCAACTCCACATTGCTAGCCACCCCCACACACACCCCTATCACCGCCTTAGAGCATTTTCAGTGGGAGTTCCGAATTTTGAAACTTTACCTTGTCACATAAGCAAAAATTTCAATTTTTTGGAACTTGCATTCAATCACTTCTCCAACCCACGGAACTCCAATTTTAATCATTCAATAAAAATATTTATCATGGACCCATATTATAACACACAACCTATTTTTTAAATCATTTAAAAATTATTTACACACTCAAAAAAAAAGAAAACAAAAAAAACATATTAAAAAAATATTAAAGGTGGCATGCGAGGAGACACGCGTAGACATGCTGCCCCGCGTGTGCCTCGCGTGCCGTGTTGATTGAGAAGACAGAAAAAACACGCAGCAGATGCGCGGGCCCCACACTTGCCTCGCAAGTCTACAGCTGCCAATGCTCTTAAAAGCTCCCATTTGGATTTATGTCAAATTCATACATGCATCAACATGTACACACAAATATAGAATGAGTTGACTTCTCAATATGCAACATTTAAACATTCAATAAGAAGTTTTATCCCAAATTTCAGCAACAAATTGCAACGATGATACAACATGATCAATCTTTAAGGAGCTACAAGGCTTATCAACCTAGAAGTGCTATAATTATCAGCAAATGAATTGAAGAGGCTTTCTTCTTCTCAAGGCAGCATTGTTGGGGTGACTACACCACCACTTCAGAATTAAATTAGGGCTCCATCAGCAAATTATGTTTGAAAAATCCCTGAAATGTTCAGGGAAAATCGAAGATGATCCCACAGTTCAGACGAAGAACATTCAATCTCTATCGCGAAAAGAGATGCTGACTTATCTCTTCAACAACAACATAAATAGTTGAGACCAAATGGAGATTCTTGCAAAACATAGGAAAGCTAAGCGCACAGAATGATCCATAGCATTACTGAGTCATATGTAGTCTTCAATCTTGTCTGTAGAGACATCTTGGCCACCCCACTTTCGCATGCGATCACCTGTTTTTTCCACCTGTAGTTACACATTATTGCTCAGTTCTGAACCGGAAGTTACAGCAGGAGAAAAACTCAGTCCCTTTTGGTTAAGAGCCACGGCCCTGTAGTCATGCAATTACATGCAAGATCACAGCACCTTCTGGCTCAACTGTTCGAGGCATAGGATTCATAGGAATGCATAACGCATACAGTCAATGAAATCTGACAGTGCTTAATGTAATCTGATTGAGATGATATGGATATCTGGTCGTGTGGTAGTGAAATAACAGTTGTTCCTAATCAAAGTGCAGAGTTCACAAAAAAGAGATCTTGGTAGCTCACCTCCTTACTCCAGTTTGTCTTGTAAAGAATAAACAACAAAATGAAAGTCTGTAGAGCAGTTCCAGCGATGAAGCCTCCCCAAATACCCTATCAAACGAGCCATAATTCAGAAGTTAGCAAGGATATATGCATCAGAATGCCCATAAATGCAAAGAAACGGGGAAGTTGAAGTACCGTTATTCCCAAATGTGCTACATAGCCAAGTATGCAACCGAGAGGCAATCCGAACACATAGTAGCAACCCAAGTTTATATATGCCACAAGGGCTTGCCATCCTCCTCCAATAGCAACACCTACCAAATAAAGACAAATATAGCATCCGAGGTATAGGCATTCCAGACTGAAGGAAAAGATAAACTGCCGAAAATGCAACATTCATACCTGATATAACAGGCTGAACGCTGTTAAGAACCATTGTTATACCAAGAAGCCAAGCTAGTTTGGCAACTGCTCGCTGCAATTCAATGCTGTCGGTGAAAATGATAGCAAAATGGTTTTTTGCCACAAGGATTATGACCATGGACAATAGCCCAATAAGAAGAGACTGAAAGACTGTGACATAGACGCTGTATTTAGCTGCTCTAGGCCGCCCCCATCCAAGCTCATTTGACACACGGACACTGAAGATAAGAAAGTTGAAACTTCAGAATCAGTAGTCTCATGTGACATGGCTACTTGTGATACATTCTCAATTCTTAAACAACTTGCATCATAATCGCGTCAGCTATCACATAGTATCCCAAATAATAGAATTGATTGATGAGTTACCTTATAGCAGCATTTATACCAATGAATATCATGCCTTGCAATCCATTTACATTTGTGCTGAAACACAGACAAATGAATTGCATTATTCTAAGTGTTTGCAATTCCTCATGCTTCTTTGTACTAGTGTACATAAACGATTAACAGATTCATAGTTCAGAAATACTCAACACAAAACTACCAACAAACTGAGCGACTTACCAGATGGAAAGGGAACCAACAGCAATCACCGCGTCTTGAAGATGACCGGCAAGGAGATTTATGCCCATCATATACCAAATCTCAAGGCAAAGCATCACAGCTGATGCAATGGAAAGCCTAACAAAGGCCCATATCTCCTTAAAAGCAGCAGAAGAGAACCCTGACCACGCATCCCTACACCAACCAAAGACATAAACCACTTGGCCTAGCGCGATCACCCAGAATGTGATGTTATAAGCAGCAGCGGCACCTGTCATTCCCCAGCCCAATACAGAAATAAAAAGCCAGAGAAGCATGGCGTGGTCAATAAGAGCCACCAACCCAATCCACGCCATTACATTGACCTTGCTTTGGGCTTGTAGGAACTTCTGAGTTGGGAAATTGATAGCGAGTGAGAATAATTGTGGGATGATAAGAATAGTGAACTTTCCTGCAAGGTCGGCTATCCCAGGATCCTGTCCTATAAGCCTAAGTAACGGTCCTGAAAATATGTAAATCGGCGAGATCACAACACAGCTAGCCAACAGGATAATCCAAGACCGCTGCATGTAAATTCCAAGCATATACACTTGTCCAGCACCGAAAGCTTGTCCACATAGAGTCTCAAGTGCACTTCCCATACCAAGCTACGATTTGAAACAACAATCACGAGAACATTAAAATCTCAAAAATAGAGTAACAAAAACCAACAACATAGTAGATTCATACAGGGTATGCATATTCTTCCTCTATAAAACAAAAGCGAAACATTAGAAACATAAAACAATACAAATACAACATATTTGCTTAATTAATCATCAGTTCTATGCATTTAACTAATTTAATGTCTCCTTTAGGCAAGAATTACTCCATTTTAACAGTGGTTAATTCCCAACATATGCATGACATCAGCACTATTATGGCTGATAACAGAGCCACTGCCCCAAGAGCATCTATAGATTGCTCATTAATCCCCTAGTTCTAGCAAAATAAATACTTGGGATAAATATATGCCCATAATGTTGGTATGGGCAGATAGTGCTCTCAAAAGGCGAAGTGACAGTACATACATAGCCTATGACATAAATATCAACAACGCACGAGTTTCTCACATGGATTTCAACTAACTGATCTATATATGCTGATGAGTCCTTGGTTCACCTAAAGTTCAATAAATCATACGCAGCGGCCATGACTATGTACTCATCCAGCTTGGATGCATAATAAATTAGTTAGACTATGATGTAAGTTACGTACGCAAGTTAACCATCTTCTTCTCCAATACTTCCCCTCACCCACTCATATTAATGGATCTTGGAAACAAATGAAAATAAGTTATAGATCATATTGCTTCTTAGTATGTAGTTGCATAGGGATTTCTTATAAGCAATGTGGTAAATATTTATGGCAACTTCTATAACTTATTTTCATCTCAAATTTGAGTGGGCGAGCAGGGAAAAGTACTAGAGAAGAAGATGGTTATTTCCCTCTCATAATACCTAAAATAGAGTATATAGTTGGCTACCTATCAAATCAGGAGCAACCTTTTCATCTTGAAAACATGGACCAAATTGGGTTAGAAAAAGTCAGATTGGCTTTCTATTTGAACCACAAGCTCAATGCCGTGTCTCCTTACTTATTGTAATGAAACCCAATAATCCCTAGTTTCATTTCAAGTATATATGCTAACTTTTTTTCCCAAATCCCACAATGATGGTCATAAATACTAGGATCCAAATATTAAATGGCCAAGTTAATTCATACTAGCAGACACTTACATAATTCGACAAAGAAGAGTACATTGGTAGAATAATGTCATTTGAATTAGTCAAAGTGAAAATAGGCCAAAAAGTGATCAGTAACTATTACCCACGAATATACGTAAAGACACAAATAAGCCAACAATGCAGAATTGTACAGAACTGATATTACGAAGCATTTAAATATACACAAATTTTTAAATAAGACTGTGTCACGTAAAAATTATATGTTTAGATGAAACGGTCTCGTCCAATACCTACTACTGAGTGTATGTGGCATTTCAAAGCCCAGAAAAAGAATCATGGAGCATAAAAATAAAAGCAGAAGAAAACAAATTCATAGAATGTCACCCCAATTGAAACACTAATTTAGTGAAAAGATTTCTCCATCAATAAAGACACCATAAGTTCTTGTAAAAGAAGACTTTTGAGAATATAGTTATAGGGAGACTATAAATGGATTTTTTCGCCGATGAATGTAAGACAGAGAGTGTTTAATAATTTTCGGTACCATAAAGCCGAACGAGAAGCATCCGATGACGGAGGTGGCGATGGTGACAGCGGAGAGCTCAAGATCGCCGATATGTCCAACAAAGATGGTGGTGAGAGTAGAAGTGCCAAACTGACATAGAATGTTGAGCACAATAGGAGCAGCTATCTTCCACAACTTCACTGACTCCACCCAAAACACACGCGCCGCCTCCTTCACGCTCTTCACCGCCGCGTAATCCGCCACCTCTTCGCCGTCTCCGACGCCGTTCAACAGCGGCACCTCCGCCATCTCCGCCCTCTATCTCTACTTTCTCTCTCCTCCGGACGGCAACTCCGATGTTGCTGGGACTTCTGACGGATGGAGCATTGGAGTAAGAGTTATAGTGAGGGCGGGTGTATTTAATATCGACATCGTGGTTGGTTTAGAGTGTGGACACGAGGCTATCACGTGTTTTCTCCATTTTACTTTCTTTTTGGTTTGTTTCTGGTTACCGTATCAATGGACAATAACAAACCTTTTTTTATTAAAAAAAAAGGATTATCCGTACGTATGAAGTAAATTTAGTAAGTAGTATTAGATATTCCCTTGGTTGGTTGCTGTTATCTAAACTACCTTATTTACTCTAATAACCTAAAAAAAAGCTCCATTAATTCCTCCTTCCTAATAATTATATGTACCAAACTTGATTAAAAAAATAATTATATATATAAAAAGGAAAAATAATTTATGAAAATGAAGTTACACCCACAAGTAAAAGTATCCCCGTAACAGTACAGAAGAGAGCTTACGTGATTCCCTTCTAAACCTTTAGTTATTAGACTTATTTTCCCACTCAATTTTTCCCACGTAACGACAAACAAGGATTTATGATGACAGGGTTGGTTTAAGGAAATCCAACACTTGTTTCTTGTGAACATAATAAATTTCAAGTACAACTATAATAACTTAATAATAGCTAATGAAGGATCAAAGACTTTGAAAAAAAGGGTTTCAGAGAGGAGATTTAAAACTACATGCCCTTTATATTAAGGGCTTATTCATTTGAGCGGTTAAAATTAGTCATCCATAGTAATGGTTAGCAGCCATTAGGAACAATACTTTTACATTAAAGGCTTATTCATTTGAGCGGTTAAAAATAGTGTTTCACCGTAATGGTTAGCAGCAGTTAGTAACGGTATTGACTAGTTAGCTAGGTTTGATCCTAAACTTATATGCACAAGTTAGGAGTAGTTTGAAGTAGTTGGAAACAGTTAAAAATAAGTAGTTGCAAAACGGTAAAACAAATAAGCCCTAAGTCAATACTATGCCCATCAATATGATTTTGAAGGAAGCAAAATTTTAAGGAGACTTATTTCAGATTAGAAACGAGCAAAACAGCCACAAATGATGTCCCTTGTAAGTTGCAACAAAGGTAGAGTTGTTGGAACTGGGAATGATGTCTGATCTTGCAATGAGTTGCCAAAGTCTAGTAGAAATAGGGGAATTGCATGAGAGGCCCACATTGGAGGTCATATATATATGCCATTACCCATTTCTCCATGTTGGGTACCAGCCCGATTGGGGTTCATATATATGTATGTATATGTGATTACCCATTTCTCAATCTTGGGCCAAGATTGCTAATAACTTAGGGTCGGCTATCTTGTTCTGTGTAGTCCAATATCTTCGGCCTTTTAGAGTATTCACAATACTTACAAGCCCATTCTATTTTATTTTATTTTTGGTAAGAAATGTAAGTAATACAATCTATGCAGCCCTTCTCGTAAGGGTTCTCCCTAAATTATCTTCAAAGATGATAGAATGAAAGTCTCTATGTGAAACCTGATTCCACACAATTGTGGAATGCAAAGTGAGACCTAACTTTGCTAGCCAGTCGGCTGCGCGATTCATATCATTAAATTTAATACTTAAAAAATTACTTTATTTGGTACTTAAAAAGATACTCAAATCCATTATAAGAGAATAATTTTTAAATCTAGGTTCAATTGGAACTAGTCTCTTTATAATTTCACAATTCAGATATAAGACTGTTACATCAGGCCCCCTCCCCACATCTTGTCTGGTGTCGGACCTTTTGGAATATTAGATTTGAATTTGCAGTTTATATGAACTTCACATTTTATTAAAAATGCTAACACCATTTGGTATGATTGTAAATTGCAATTAGTCTAGGGCCCGATTTTATGCTATGGGTTGCCCACATATGACCCGAAAGTGGACTTTTAATCTCAAGCATGAGACCGTACAACAAGGGGAACAAAATTGGGCTAGCCTATTTATGGATGAAATTGATGTGGACATTCATGTCAAATGTTCATAGATATGAAAATGTGATGTAGAATTGGTTGCAGGGTTGTCTCCATACAAGGATCGAGTCATTTTAAGTTCAACTCAATCTTGAATCATTTCAAGTTCAGGTCAAGACAATATAGGCGAAAGCTTACATGATTAACTTCTGAACTTTTTGGTGGGGGCCTCAGTAGAAAATGACAAATAAGTACGTATAATAATATGGGTGGTTTAAATAACTCGATATTTATTTTTCGGTAGTTTCCGTGTACGAATTTTAAGAATGAAAAAGAGTTGTGTTGGAATAGTTATATCCTGTATAGATCTATAGTAACTAAACTACCGCAAATGAAGGATTAAAGGGGGGCTTAGAGAGAAGATTTAAAACAATATGTCTTTTACATTAAAGGCCTATTTGTTCCAGACTTCCAGTCGTTTAATTAGCAGTTAACAATGATTAAGAGCGATATACAGTGGTTAGCAGAGTTTTGAGCCTAAAATTACATATATAAGCAGTGATTAGGAGTTATTAGATATAGCACTTAGCATTTAACGCGGTTAAAGCGGTTATGAGCGATTAGTTGTTTTAAAATGGTGAATACAAGTAAAATATTCTCTTATGACTACAAAGATAAAGCTAAGTTATTTTAGGATGAAGGACAAAAGGCAAACAATAGGCAATTTGGCATAAAACTAGTGCAAAGAGAGACATGTGATGGGCTTGTCACTTACAAACTGGTGATTATACAAATGACAGCTATAGAGCACCAAGGAAGGTGAAAAAGAGGTGGTTGAACTTCAAATGGAGATTTGATTTTAAGGAAAATATGGTCATCAATTTTTCATTTATTTTATTGAAATTACCAAAAAAAAAAAGGAGGGGGGTGGGGGGTGGGGGGGACTGGGTAGTGCCTTATATAGTTATATGGACAGATTTCAAAGCCAGAGCCAATGAGAAGATGAAACGTAGCTACTGCTGAGAGGTCTCTACCAACTGTATTTTCTGGTCAGCCTGCTCTGCCCAATCCCCCCTCATTGCTGCTCATCAGCAAATGCCCTAAAAGTTCTGGAATTTTGTCAATAATTTTTTGCCATTCAATCTCATAAGTCACTCACTACATTCACTCTTTTATGACATGATATGATACTTATAAATTTATAATCTTTTTTATTGAACAGTTCAGATTTTGCCCCTCGATTTATATAAATGTTCATAGGAATATATACGACGTTTATATTTGGATCTCCCAACCACCCATAAAAATGGATCTACATGCGGAGAAGAATTTGTTATGAGTGTTTGGAATTTTGTCTTATTAATAGTTTTGTCATTGAAAGATGATTAGTTTTTTCACACAATGGCGATAAAATTATTCAAAATACTTTTGTCATGGACAAGGATATTATAAAGTTATAAACTTTTTTCTTGCAAAAATAAATACAAATCTTTGTTTTTCTTGCAAAAATAAAAAAGGAATAGGTGGTGTTTGGGTTGGTAAAGTATGATTTGACTCGCATTGATATCCTTTTAATTTAATTTGCCCTATTATTGTCATATTGTGGTACTTTTCGTTAAGCCGGCTAAATTTTATTTTTAGGCCAATCAGGTTTATTAATTATAAAACAGTGCCCTATAGTAAATTATTTTTTTTCTTTACTTTATTAAAGCCCACAAAAATATAAAAATCGATAAAAAGAGTTTTGTACATTAAATCACAATGCATGGGGATGATTTTTTTTTTCAAAATAGACTATCTTATGCATACAGTGTTGATAATCATAAACTAAAATATACGTAATGCAAACAGATCACACTATCCCATGATATATGGGAAAAACTCGAAATTGATGCATGTTTATAATCCTTTTATTATGATATGCATGATGCATGTAAATTTATAATCTTTTTATTGAGAAGTTGAGATTTCATCACTCTATTTATATAAATGTAATGCTCGTAAGACTGTCTATATTTATATCGTTCGACACTTTATAGAAATGAGACTTGTATGGAGAGAAGAAGTTGTTGTAAACAATTAAAATTTTGCCTTATTAATAATTTTGTCATTAAAAGCTGCTAAAATATATGTAATGCAAATAGATTACACACCACCACTTTTCATAAAGCAAGACCAAAAAAATAAAAAATAGATCACACTATCCCATGATATAGTGGGAAAAACTTGCATTTGAGGCATGTTTATAGTACTTTTATTAGGATATGTACTTATAAATTTGTAATTTTTTTATTGAGCAGATGAAATTTTGTCACTCTATTTATATAAATTTATATTTCTAAGGCTATCTATAATTATATCTCTCGACATGTTATAGAAATGAGACCTGTATGGCGAGAAGAAATTGTTGTAAACGATTAAAATTTTGCCTTATTAATAGTTATATCCCTAAAAATTGATCAGCGTCACACATTGGCGATAAAATTATTGAAAATATTTTTATCATGGATAACGACATTAAATATTATAAAGATGTAATATTTTTTCTGGCCCAAAAAAAAAAAACTTTTTTCTTTCTCTGTTGATATTCCATAAGTGACTTTAGATCGATTTAAATTGTGGAGGGAAATAGGGAATACAGTACAAAATTCGACAAGAGAAGAACAAATAAAGATGCAGGGGATGCATTGGTTGGTAAAGTGCGATTTGACTCACATCTATGTCCTTTTCATGTAGTGCGCGCTGTTAATGTTACATTGTGGTACGTTTTGCTAAGTCTGGCTAAAATTTTTGTTTAGGACTTGTACAAATCAGGCTTTTTAATTATAAAATAGTGCGCTATAGTAAATATTGTTATTTTATTTCTTTATTTTATTAACAACCCATAAAAATAGAATGATCAATAAAAAAAGTTTTGTACATTATTAATTCATAATATGCATTTGCATAATTCTCAAAGTAAACTATCTTATGTGTGTAGTGTTGATAAATCATAAACTGAAATATATGTAACACAGATAAATTAAACTATTTCATGATATACTAAAAAAAACTTGAAATTAAGGCCTGTTTATGATCTTTTTATTATGATATGATACTTGCAAATTTAATTTTTTTTTAATTGAAAAAAATGAGATTTTGCTGCTATGTTTATTTCAATGTTAATGGATGTAAGGTTATCTATATTTAGACATCTCAAGATTTCATAAAAAAAAGGACCTATACAGAAGAAGAACTTGGTATAAACAGGTCAGATTTTACCTCAGTAATAGTTTTGTCATTGAAAGATGATTAGTTTAAAAAAACATGGTGACAAAATTAATGAAAATATTTTTGCTATGAATAAGAATAATATAAAGTTGTCATCTTTTTTCTCGCAAAAAAATACAAAACTTTTTTTTTTCCCTCTTTCGATGTTACATTACGTGACCTTAAATCGATTTAAATTTTGGGAGGAGAAGAGTACAGAATTTAACTACAGAAGAGCAAACAAAGGCGCAGCGGGTGAACGATTTGACTCACGGCAATATCCTTTTCATTTGGTTCGCCCTATTAATGATACATTGTGGTACTTTTTGCTAAGTTGGTTAAAATTTATTTTTAGGACAGGCATAAATTAGGTTTATTGATCATAAAACAGTGTCCTATAATAAATATTGTTATTTTATTTCTTTACTTTATTAACAACCCATAAAAATAGAAGAGTCAATAAAAAAAGCTCTATACATTAAATCACAACACGCTTGTGTCCAATTCTCAAAATAGACTATGTTGTGCATGCAGGGCATGTTCTTTTCGTGGGTAAATTGGGATAGATAAAATGGTGAAGTGAGTTGAAGTAAATTAATGTAGGTTGAACTAGGTTGAATTTGTTTTATGTGATATATTGAACTTGGTTAAAATCGTGGAAGTGAGTTGAAGTAAGTTAAAATGAATTGAAATAGGTTGAGGTGGTATTTTAGAATTGACTCATGAAAAGAACAGACCCGCAATGTTTGATAAATCATAGATTAAAATATCTGTAATGCAAATAGATCACTGTCCCATGATATATTAGAAAAAACTTGAAATTAAGCGCATATTTGTACTCTTTTTATTATGATATGATACTTGTAAATTTATAATCGGTATTGAATAGTTGAGATTTGCCACTCTATTTATATAATTTTTAATAGGGTTAAAGCTGTCTATATTTAAATTTCCTAAGGCATCATAAAAATAGGACCTTCATGGGAAAGAGACGTCATTGTAGACAATTGAGATTTTGCCTTATTGATAGTTTTGTCATTGAAGGATGATTAGTTTCACACAATAGCGATAAAGTTAATGAAAATATTTTTGTCAAGGATATCGATGCTATAAAGTTGTAGTCTTTTTTTCTTGCACTGATGATCAGTATTGATATTGATGAGTGATGATGAGGGTTGAAATTATAACCACAAAACATGACGAAGGGTTGATTAGCAGTACTAATGAATGCTGACCAATGTTGATTGGTACTAATAAGTGTTGATCAGTGCTGAATATTACTGATAAGAAGTTATGATAAATTGAAGCAAAAATATACCCTAAAATTCTCTGCCTATTCTCACATTGTATAACAGTTTCATTAAAATTGCTTTTACAACTAAACTAAAGATCACATTCCAAGATCTAGATTTCAAGTATGGGATATTTGGTAGAGAGCCTTTGAAGAGATTTTTGACTAAAAGGAAATTTTTGGAACAAATTTAACTATTTGACCTACTCAAAAAGCTTATTCGGGGCTCAATAAATAACTTTTTGAAATAACTTTTTATATCCAAAAGATTTATTTGAAAAAAGTTAATTTTATAAACTTTTTAAATAATCGGTTATTTGTCTCATAACTTTGTCAAAAAACAGCTAATTCCATCAAATGATTTTTCTACAAATAATTAATTCAAATAGTTAACAACCAATAATTAACACAAATAGCTAACTATTATTTGTCGAACAGGATATTTGTATTTGAATAATCTAAATCCCTCTTTCGATAACTTTTTGACCTCTTATCTTAAGTACAGACCACACATATCATATGGTTCTTTTTTTTTAAAAAAAAAAAAGAGAAGGTGGTTACTCAACCAAACGTGTTTAATTAAGTCTGAAATTAAAGAAGATTGCTTGAAGGAGAAAGCTATCCTTTTCTATTTCCATATAATATAATGTGAACTCCTCCTTGGCAAATTCCAATGTATGGCTCATATGCAATGGATTATTTCTTGGCAAACATGTACATATATATTGCACATTTCTATATATTGCACGAAACCTAGCAGCCTCCTTTTCTGGGATGGACCTTCTTTGTCATCAATGATAAATACAAATACCTGGTTGGGTTGTTAAATACAGCCATAATTAGTTAGGTTTAAATGAATAATAATTTTAATTAATTCAATCTAAGGTTAATTAAAAACAAAATTTTGAGTTGAGAGTCAATTTTAGTATATGGGTTATTTGTGAGTTTTTAATTTGCTCTGGTTTAATAACACTTTTGTTGGTTGGGAAAGATAATTTAGTTATATTTATTAGACTCACAAGATTTAATATTCACGTAGTTTACTAAAATGCAAGTTGCGTAACGGCGTATATATATATTTACCTGATCAAATGTCTCCTTCATGTATAGTTTTCGGAGGCATTGAATTCTCAAGTCGAAAATTAATGGGCAACGAGGGGCCATGGCTTGAAAATTACTATGGATCCCCTGTGCCTTGGTGGCCCCGTAACCTCAAGAGCATGCACAAGGCTATGCAAGGCCGAAGATTTGGGTTCGAACCCTAACTATCTCGACTTTATAGTGAGTAGTTCGTCTTATATATTTATGAGGTATCGGTTAACTTAATTGGTAAAATTTTTGAGAGTTATCATCAAAGATTTGGATTCGAATCTTAATTATGTCGACTTTTGCACCACATTGACACCATAGAAAAATATGCATTAACTTTTTTCTTTGTATATACACATCAACATATGACTGTCAATCTCATATGTATTTGGATGTATTGGGTTGATTAAAAGTGCACTAACTAAATGTAGAATTTAACAGCCTGACAGGTGATTGGCTGAACCTAGCCCCATTACAGAAAAGGGGGGAGAGAGAGTTGAGCAAAGCCAGTTGGATCTAGAGATGAATAGACAGGTAACCGGGAAAACCGGTCAACCAAACAAGTTTCCCTGTATGTGGTTTTCGTGTGCCGTCAAATTAATCAACTGGCGTGTTGGGCTGCCTAAAAATCAAAATCCCCCCAACCCAACTGTTAGGCTAAGGCGCGTGCATTCACGTGTAGAAACTGCGCGTTAGGAATTTGCTTTTTCTTTTTTCTTTTGTCTTTTTTTTTTTCATTGAGGAGTATGAATTGAAACCCCAGTAGAGTCAGAGTGGGGTGGCCATTGGGTGGAGGTACAGAAATCCAAGGCCGAAAAAAAGGTCCCCCCGCCCCCCCGCGCCGACTAAATAATTATTTTGTTTTTTTTTCTTTTTCTTTTTATTAATTAATGGCTAAATTAAAATAATTGGATTTTTAGGAAGTGTTTGGCCTTTGACTTGTTGAACTCACATGCCCCATGCTCCCCATGCATGTAGTCCATCCCCCCCTCCCCCAACCTTGTCTTTGAACTTTTATGTGGAGCCATGAAGCCAAATTGTGGTAGCTAGTGGTCAAGTGTTATGTTAAAGGGAGAAGACAGCTAGCATCATCAAGGGTTAAATTTGTACTTATCATTCTTTTAGGATTCATGTGAAATTTAGGTCATAATGTAATCACACACCTAAGTCTCAAGGGACATTAACACCCCCCAAAAAAAAGATAATTGTGTTACGAAAAGAATATACGCATTGATTGGATATTAGATCATTTTATATCAGCAACGCTTGTAACAGGCACCACTTGGATATAAATTCTATGAAGATCAAATTGTAAGTTTGAAAATTTTGGCCGGTTCAACTCCATTGGACAACTCTATCAAAGAGCGCTAGCGGGATGGGTTCTGTATTTTTCAAGACAATAGAATTATTTTTTTTCCTTGGGAAACTTAAGGAAACTATATTTATATTTAAGTTTACACGTCGAAAAAAAGACCCCTTCTGCAACTATTTTCATGATATAGATTGGTATGTGCATTAATCTGTCAACTTAAAATAAAAACTAATGCAATTAATGTTATAAGATTATGACTAATTTGGATATTAATAACTTTCAAAAGAAGATTAATATGAGCTAAAAGGGATAGGATGAGGTGATTATTTATATTCCATAAAAGTCATGACAATATATATTAATCATTTATGGTACGTTGAAATGCATGAGAGTACGCGTAGTCACATATAAGAAATGGGTACACATAGAAATGTCCTGGTTGTAAGGCATGAACAGATGTGTGAATGCTTAAGCTGCTTAATTGAATAAATAATCATAAGCTTGGTTTTGCGTGTGTGGTAAGTGTGTGCCAACTGCAACCCTTAATTTGTAGAATTTTCTCCTCCCTGGCTAATAAGAATCAATCCTTTTTCTTTTTTTTTTGGTGTGTGTTTTGGGTTTTTCTGATAAAATTCTTTTAATAAGCAATTTTTTTTTTCTTTTCAATGAGTGCAATTTTGTCAAAAGATGTATCTTTATTATGATAATAAATATAATAGATCATGACAATTAGATTTCTTCAGATTTCCTTTTGTGGACTAATGTTATTTGGGATTCTTTCCAAGTTACTGATAAAAGTCTACTATTAGTTAACTTTATACATTGGGAAATTCAAGGGTGGGGGCTTGTTTATTTTCTTTTCTTTTTTTTCCTCCCCTCCTTTTTTTGTGGTAAGGGGGTAGATTTAGAATTGGAAAACGGATCAGATTGAGTTGACCTATTTAATAAACGAGTCAATTTCATATCGAATTTGAAAATAGCTTAAATTTGCACAAAATTTAAAAATAACATGTTTTCACATTAAACAGTCAAATCGTGTCAACTTCAGGTAGAAATAGGTTCAGTTTGGATCGAGCTCGTGTTTTTCTCAGCAACTTTGAATCGGGTTCGTGTCAGATTAGACTTTCACAACTCTACATAGATTTGAATGGCCAAATAATGTTCAACTTGTACAGAAAAAGTTACCCGTAAAATATGACTAATTCACCGTTTCTTAAAAGTGGGGTAACTTTGTATATTTTCAAGGGGATGGGCTAGCTATCATTTTTTATTCTATTTGCTAGAGAGTTATATATGTATGTATGTATGTATGTATGTATGTATGTATGTATACCTTTTATATATACAAGATAAATGTCTAATTTAGAGGGGAGTTTAGCCCGTCAAAAAGTGTGACGTAAATGGGAAATCATTTTAACGAGAAAACCGTGCACACATATCTCGAAGTGAATTTTGACAAAGTATGTTTCTTCGAACTAGAATAATCAAATGCATACATTGTATAGAAATTTCATATTTGTTTCTTTGAATTAGCAACTAGATATGTGATTGGAGATTAAAGAGATAGATTCATCAAAGTAGGAGCTTCAATGTAAGAGATGAGACAACTATTGTTGTTGAAGCTACAACATTACATAATCAAGCCATAACATAATCAGGATTCCAAGAGGTTGCAATTGAAGGATGCAACAAAATCACATCCAAGCACTACAGACTTCAGATTCCATGGTCTATTTAGTATCTACTTCGCGATACAAACCAATGTCTTCATCGATTTACGCACGTTATGATCAAGTATATGTTTAGGGAAGCCAATCAAGTAGCTGACTAGACAACCCACTATGACCGTAGCCTTTATCAACCATATTTTTCGAACACATCAATGTACCCTAAATTCACTTTGATTGTTAAGAAATATAGTAATTAAGACAAATCCCTTGCCAGAAAGACGGCTTAAGTTGCAGTATTTTACCTTTCAAAAAGAAAAAGTTTTCATTACAAATTTGAATGATGTATTCGATTCAACTTCTTAGACCTATATTTTCACGCAGCCTGCAACATTAATAATCAAATATTCCCATCCCTCATAAATAAAAATAGTTAAGGGTGAATACATAATAGAGTATTAATTTAATTTCATTTATTTTCTTCAATCACTCTAATTTATGGCAAGAAAATTAGTGTAACACTTTTTTTTTTGGGTGCAGAAGAGACATAAAGTATGTTACAATATAATTATAATACAAAAAGAAGCATGAAAATCGTTAAATTGGCTGTTTATCACTTTCTTGGGAAAAATGTTTTACTACGTACCAGTGTTGATAGTTAGCGTAATTGTATCATTAAAATTCGTAATTTGACATTTTGATGGTTAAAATAGTCATATATTATTATTTTGATTTTCTGCATTAGTGTCGTTACATCTCTTTTTTCGGGGGAGGGAGGGGTGAAATCCTTTTCTCGCTTTAGTTCCCCCCGACCAAGTGAACAAAAATTATTAACTTATACAATAATATAAGAGATAAGTAAAACCCATAAAAAATAGTAAAATTCAAACACAAAAAACTTAAAACAAATATCTCACTAAAAATATACTCAAATGAGCAAAATCTCAAATTGCATAACGTATCCCACATCAAGCAATCATTGAAGATATGTAGAAGGATTCTCATTCATCTCCCTAATTAAAGTGATTAGTGGGATAATTTCTAAATCTCTCCTTAATATCATGATGATTTGTGCATCTAATTCTGAGCGTATGAACAACAACAAGATTGATGATAAAATATCAACAAAAATTTTAATTTATTATGATTAGTTAAAAGGTCATCTTGATGTGGGCCGAAGAAAGTTCTTCTAGACGCTTTCCAACAACATTACTTTTTGTTGTATGAACTCCTCCACAAAAGTGAATAAATAATGTGTTAACCAAACAGGTTTCACACCTTTTTTGGATCAAATTACCATCTTGCCCCTCATGTGCGAAGAGTTGGGAGTGATTCGTTTTCTGTTGGGCCGTCCCGACCAACCCCTAAAGGGACACTTTTCCCTTCATGTGATTGGGTTGTTACTTCATTACCAAAATTGCCCTTTGTTCTATATTTTCTGTTTGTTAGAGCATATGCGCTGGTGATTCATGATTTTGAATCATAAGTGGAAGTCTAAACCCTCCATATCATCTCACAAGCTAACTTTTTCTCTCTTTTCCACATCCTATAGATCACCAACTTGGATTACTAAATACAATAATATTTTATACACCCTCACTACTACCATATTATTGGGTTTTAGACTTTTAAAGGCTTAGTTGATAAAAAAAAGAGCAATAATGTGTGTGGGGGGGGGGGGGGATCACGGCCGTGAGCTGGACCGTGGGACGAGCGAAGCGAATCACTGATGTATGGTATTATTTGGATCGTGAGCCAAATTTTTGTCTCGCGAGCTTTGCATTGCAGATGCTCTTAAGGACCCAAACATGTTCAATGCACTGATGTCTCATGGAATACCTAAGCAAATACTCTGTATAAGGTGATATCTTGAAGTGTCTCAATACAATGAACTATTTCATCATTTCTCACATTTTTAGGAAAGCTAATATGGCGGCTGATTGATTATCAAGATTGGGACAAACACTCTCCTCGACTACCTTCTAGTGATATTATGCTTTCTGATGTGATGGGACAAACTTTTATAAAAAGATATGTCTAATCATTTTTATCACTTAGTATTGTAAAAAAAAAATCAAAAAAAAAGAAGCAGATACACCACTCGTCCCATATTTATAGCAAAATTCAGAAAATATGAAAAAAAAATAAAAATTAATTAAATACATTTATATTGTCAAAATGGATTTTCATCCAATAAAACAATGATAAAGCAAACCTTGCTGCTGTTGATGATGATAATAATAATATGAAATTAGAAAAATGAATGTTTATGACAATGAATATGGAATGTAAAGAGTGATTGTCAACTATTAGCTTATTGTGTTTTTTTTTTTTTTTGGGATGACAAAAGGGGCTTATATTGGTTCATTATCCAAGAAAGTACACAGATCAGTAGATGCTAGGTCGATGAAGCTTATTGTGTTTATTATTAACTAATTGTAATAGTTGTTAGTTATAGCTGATTATATTAGCTATGTATGTTCAGCTTTTATTATATGAACATAATATTTATGTACTATTTTAAAAGAGACAAATGGCCTGTTCTATTTCGCGTTTTAGATAAATAGAAAGATGTAAGGAGATATAAGGAGCTGTAAGAAGATGTAAGAAGCTGTAAGAAGCTGTAAGGAGCTGTAAGAAGCTGTAAAGATAGATGTAAGGATTTGTTGAATGTTATAGAAAATCTATATGGGATGTAAGGAGATATAAGAAGATGTAAGAAGATGTAATGAGATATAAGAAGATGTACGGAGATGTAATGAGATGTAAGAAAATGTAAGAAGCTGTAAGGAGCTGTAAGAAGCTGTAAGGAGATGTAAGCTCATAGCTAAATCCTAAAAAATGCGAAATAGAATAGGGCCGAATTGACCATAATTTTATAATATCACATTGCGTATAGAATTACATGCATGTATATCCATTTCATAATACTTGGCAATTCAAACATAAGTCGAACTATTTAATCTATATTGAACTGATTCAAACGATCTAGTTCAATCAAACCTTAATACTAATGAAATTCTATCCAATCTAATTCTCAATTCACGTATTTTAATCATTTAATCTTTAATCCAATTTACTATAATCCAATAACATAGTAATAAGCCGAGTAAGAACTTACATCGCTACTTTTTTCTCTCAAACAGTTTGCCAAAAAAAAAAAAGCTATCGATCTCAAGGTGAACATTGTCCTAATTGATTCGCCCTAGAGGAAGAAATGTAACCCTGTTGAGCCTTAGTTGCAACCTATAATTTAGATACAAACTATATAATATGAAAAGTTTTTTGATACTCCTAATTAATTAATTATTTTAGACAAGAGTTTGGTGAGAGAACATCTAATACTCCTACAAGGCTACAAAGGAGATTTACAACTATAAGGCAGTGTTTGGATGGGAGAGATTAGGTAATCTGGTTATTTTGTTATAGAATATGGCTTTTAGGGGCAAAGTAGGAGGATTGCATTTAATTTAATTATGTAAATAAAGAAGAGACTTATCAGTTAGGCTAAATTTGGACGGTGTCTAAGCTTGGAAGTATGGTTTCCACTTGGACACGTCATTGGGTTAGCTCCTTATTTATTCCCATTTTTCAATAAATAAATATAATAGAGAGATCAAAAAGGCCAAACAGGGTATTAGTTGCTCTTTTTGGATGGTTTATTAAACAAGTTTTCTTCCTTCTCTTCCCCAAATTACGTTGCCTACACGCAATTTAATGGTGAATTGATAGTTTGTTATCGTATTCAAACTCATATTAAACCCACATTAAGGGGCCTTCTTCTGAAAATGAATCATATTAGTAGATGTTAAAAAAAAGAGAAAAATATATATATTTTTAAAAGATGATAGATAATTTTCTTTTTGTGTAAAATAATACGTAGAATTTTATACAATACAAGAGATGATGGGATGATTAATGTTCGAATCTACTTTTTCATAACTCTAATTTCGGTTACAGCGATTATTATATATTTTAAGTTATTTATTTGATATATATTAATGTTAGTTACTAAGGTACAATGCATAAAAATAATGTGTCACTTCAATTCTGGTAATTAACACAATAATTACATAAGTAAAGGAATTCTTTAATAAAAAATATGATTAGTGAATATAACTACTAATCAAGGTAATTTTTTGAAAGTATGGATATGGTAATTGTTATACATTCTAAAAAGATTACACGCCATTAACTAGAAACCCAAAAATAAGGCTAGTAGTATATGTTTATCTATCATTGTACCAGCATAAGTTGGTTCAAGTGATTCAATACTTATACCCCTTAAGTAAGGTTTTGGGTTCGAGTCTTGTGAATGCAGAAAATATGTGATCGTAAAGTTTTATCATTTATTATGCCAATAGTAGTCTGGCTCCAGTAAAATAGAGGATCCTTGTGTGTGTATGTTTCTTTTTCACCTTGGTTGAATTTTCTTTGACCTTTTTTAAAGCTCAAACTGCTCCGTCTTTAAAGGGCAAAAAATCATTGGAAGAGCTTTCTTTTACTTTTACTCCTTTTTTTTTAACCTCTTCATAGAAGTTGTTGAAAACCCACACCAACATGGGTTTAAACAGAATAAATAATCATTTGCCCCCATCTTAAGAAACAAACAGCTTCAATTCCTTTGTGCTATTTGTCAAAGTATGATATCACCTTATTAAGTACAAATTAAGTAATGAAAAAATAGACAACACTAACATTGTTCTTGGGTTGAAGATGTTAATTAGAGCACAAATTGGTAGAAAAGTATACTCCATGCATATTTTTAAAGCATTGCCTGACTTAGTCACTATTGGTTAAATAATATTTTTAAAGCATAAAAAATTGCCCAATATATATATATTTTTTTTCAAAAATCATACATATAGGACTTGTTCTCTTCGTGGGTAAATTAAAGTAGGTAAAAGGGTAAAGTGGGTTGAAATAGATTTTTTTTTTTATATGATAAATTAAATTTGATTAAAATAATAAAGGTGGGTTGAAGTGAATTGAAATAAATTAAATTATGTTAAGGTTGATATTTTAAAATTTACCAACAAAAAGAACATGCGAGAATGTAAAGTATATCCATGCATATACTCAACATGCATGGATTTTCAATGGGCGAGAAACAAGTAGAAAAGGTGGTGGTATTTTTTAATTGGCAAACAATAAATAAAATAATGAGTTCAAGTGCATTGAAGTAGTAACAGCCCCCCTCCCCAAAAAAAAAAAAAAAGAATAAGATGCATAGGGAGTAACGTGATTTTGAGATAATATTGTATTGCTGGATATGTGGGGGAATACTTTAATGGTGGAGGTGTGAGGAGCCTGGCCAACTCGATGCCACTTTTTTCGGTTGTTTTATTCATAGAAATGAAATTCTGAATCAAGACGTAATGTGCTTCCCGACACGTGCCGGTCGACCTGAATGACTGGCAACCGGCTGAAGTGAAAACGGTTAGACAAACAAACTCCAGCTAATTGGAGTAGTTTTTGTTTTTGTTAAAAACATTTTTTTGCCTTTCTTTTTTATACGAGGAGAATAGGAGGGCAGCTTAAGTACCATATAACTAGAGCTGAAAAACAGGTCGAGCCGGATCGATCTATTTAGTAAATAAATTAATTTTATATTGGTATTAAAAATGGTTTAGATTTAACTGAAATTGAAAAATAACATATTTTTATGATAAACGGTCAAATCATGTTGGCTTCGGCTCGAAATCGGTTCGGTTCAGATCGGACTCGGGTTTCTCTTAGTAACTTTGGATTGGGTTCGTATCGTGTTATCACGTCGAGTCAGACATTCCCAACTTTAACTATGACACCAATTTGTTTTTGCCCATTATTTGTATATTTGAAAAGGATAAATTTGAACGACTTTTTGACTTCATTTTAGTAGACTAAAATAAAATATCTGTCAAAACTTACTCTGCTTCATTTTTATAGAGTAATATCTAGTGTACAATTTTTAAATCTACGTATAACATCACCGGTTTTTCTAAATTTCTACAATTCAGAGGTAAAATTATTATATATATAAAAAAAGAGCATTTAACAAATGCTTAGCTATCATACATTTATAATGAATATGAAACCCCCCAAATTTTAATATTAAAATATAAAATTTATTATGAAGTAGTTACTTTTACGTCTATTATTTTATTTATTTATAATCATATTTTCTAATCAAATTTTCAAATACATTTTGTTTTTCACAAAAATAAAACATATTGAATTTGTGCACTATTGTACCAAACTTGTATTGTTTTAAACTTTAACAATTTAAAACTATGAACTATAAAAATCTAAAATTTTATTATTTTATATATATAGCGGGATGTATTTGGTCAAAATAGGCTGATAATACTGGTACTATTTAGTACAATGTAGTATTTGACAGGCCTATGGCTATATGATACACTACTTACAACAATTAACAAATACAATATGAAAAACAAATTTACGGATTTATAATGTAATATTTAAAGGCAGAAAATTGAATCCAAAATGGAATTGGTTAACCTGACGGGCCCGTGACCCATGGCGGTATGAAAGCAACCACTGGGCTAAGACCACGTGTGAGCCTTCTCTCTTTCAAGTTTCAACCAAGTTGGATTTCCATTCTCTCTCTCTCTCTTCTCTTGTGTTGTCCGGTCCCTCTGATTTTGGGGATTTTCCCCCCGTCACAGCCATGTTATTTAATCATCATCCATCATCATCCATCATCATCTTTCTCTTTTTTTTTTTTTGGGGGGGAGGTTGAGTGGTCCACGCGCCAAGCTCTCGTGTTTCAGTAGATGACCCTCGGTGTGGGATTCCGGGTTGATAAATAGGGACCAGCGAAATGTTCAAATAATTGGTGAAGGAGTCTCTGTTTGAATGCCTACTAATGCTTTTTTTTTTTTTTTGAATAATTTGTCAGAAAGTTAGGCTGCATTGGAAGGGGCGGCCTACGAAGGCTTTTCAGCAAATAAATAACCAGCTTTCATTTTGAAATTTTTTTTAAAAAATGAAACTCATTTCACTTAAAAATTTACCATAATATATATATATATATATATATATATTTGATTTAACGTTAAGCAAACTTTTAACTTATGTATCATTTTACGACCGTAAAAAAAAAAGAAATATAACACAATATGTAATAGTATTTAAGTTTTTGATAAATAATATTTTAACATAATTTGTGTGTAGTATGAATTTAAATCTTAGTACTAATATAATTATGTATACTTGGCTATAAGATCTCAATATTAGTATTTTATGATTCAATGTAATGATGATGCAACTGTGTGTAATTAGAAAGCCTTTGATTGCAGATATCTATCTTATTGATACACATCTACCAATTGAGCTTTTTCAAGATTTGAAGACGGTAGTCAAGTATCTTTGGGAGATTACGTTAGAATTACTTCATGATAAATTAGACATATTTTATACTTCTAATCTTAAATAAGTCTCCATCCTTTCATCATATTTTAAAGAAATGTACAAGTAAATGTCAATAGTCTGAAACGTTCCTTATCATAAAAGTCATACATATGTAGGACATTTTCAAGTTTATGTAAACCATATGATATAGTTCAAGATAATTGTCAAACAAGTTATGAAATCTAAAGGTGTTTGAACGTAATTTCAAGCTAATCTTAGCAAGTTATAGTATTATTTAAACTACGACTAGACACAACATTTTGTTCATTTATATAACACTTAGAATGCAAAAAAATCGGTATTACTAATACTGTATCAAGAATTGAAGTGTTATGCATTATACTGATAAGGGATAATATTTAAATTACTTTACTGTTATAGAAGCCAAAAATCTAAACTTTCATACAGACGTCGGACTAAATTAGAAAATTCTTTAACTTAATAGAAAGGATGACATAAATAAAAATAAAAACCTAAATAGCATAATAACCATTCTACACAAAAGTCAATCTTCTAATAGAAAAAAGCCATAAGTATTCACTTATTTACCATTTTATTCCTAATCTACTGTCTGTCTATTCACACCATAATTCATGAACCAATGTGGAGTTTCTGTTTCATTTCATGGGGTGATTTATGTCTGACAATGATCCAACAAACTGAGCCTCACGCGCGGAACACGAGAGTGGCTGTACTTATGGTGTGAAAGAGCTCTACAAGGTGAGATTGAGGAGGCTACGCGTTGGAGTTATCACCACCGTTGGATTTGTTTTCTTTGGAGCCACGTTATCACTCTTCAGACGCCGATCCAACGGCCCTTATTCCATCTAGTCCCCACTCTCCAACTCTACGCAATCAACGCCTTCCGCATTTAAATATTTCCTTCTCTATCGCCTACTTTCTCTGTCTCACAATTTTTGTCCGTATTTTGAATTTTCTCAAAATTATCATATAATTTATTTGCCTTCAACTAAAGTATTTATTAAATTAGTTAATGTATTTAAATTGAATTAAAAAAGAGAAAAAGAAAGAAAACAACCCCACGAAAGCAAAACGACAGAGGCCAACTTCTCTCTCTAGAGTGTAGAGCCCCATCTCGGTTATAATTATGAGAATCAATTCCTTCTCACAAGAGAAACTCTCGCTCTCTCTCTCTCTCCATAAGACATCACACCAATTGTATGAATTTTCTCTCTCCTGATTTCTGTTTTCCTTCTTGTTGTCCCCTTCTAATGCGTTAGTGCGGCCAAAACCACCATAAACCATCTCTCTTTCAAGAAAGCAGCAACAACAAAGAGAGACAGAGAGAGAGAGAGGGGGAGAAAGATCACATCTTTTGGGTTTCCGGCGAATATGACGTCTGGGTTTTCGGGCGATTTCTTCTACGGCGGTGGAGGCGGTGGCGGAGGAGGTGTCCGGCCTTCTATCGGCGGTGTACAAGGCGGGGTTGTCCCATATGGGTTCCGGCAACAACAACAACAACAACAGCAACAGCAGCAGCAGCAACAGCTACATCTACAGCTACAACAACAGCGGGGGATTTTCTCGGCGGATCAGATCAGCGCTCAACGAAGGGCGGATTTGTTGATGGGTAAGCGTTCTTTCGCTGATTTTCAATCTCAACAACAGCAAATCAGTCTTTTGCAGCAGCAGCAGCAGCAACAACAACAACAGCCCTTTGCGCTCTTGCAAAAACAACAGCAGTTTCAACAACAATTACAACAACAACAGCCACTTTCTCTCCTCCTTCAACAACAGTACTTGATGAGATCCGTAAAACAGAGAACCAACAATTTCGCAGCATCTCCGATTTCTCCTCTTTCTTCTTCCATTGATCTTTCTTCCGCTAATAATTCCCGGTTCGGTTTGCCGGTTTACCAACAACAACTCCGGTCTCAACAACAACCACCTATCTCTCTCCTCGCCCACAACAACAACCAATTCAACCTCTCAAATAATAACAATTCTTCTTTAATCCAAAACTCCACCAACACTCTTCTTGCTCCCGCAGCCAGCAATAACACCCTAATGAAAAATTCGGGCTTTTCCTCATCTGGGTTTTCTAATTCGGGTCCAAACCTGGTCCAACCGAAGCAGGAAATCGGGTACTCGAATATGGGTACCAATATGGGTATGAATCTGGTCCAGCCCAAACCCGACCCTGAGGATCACGGAATAATGAACACCCTTCAAGAATTGGAGAAGGAGCTTTTGAATGACGATGAGGAAAACCAGCCGGAAAACGACGCCGTTTCAGTCATCACCAACAGCGAGTGGTCCGAGACCTTCCAGAATCTGATGAGTCCCGACCCGAGTTCGAGCCCGAATGCCACCAACACCCACCCGGGTTCGGGTTCTGCTAGTACCAGCGGCAGCAACAACACTACAACCACCCCTGCAAACAACAATAACATGATATCTACCTCGCCGACGTCGTCCACGTCATCCTGCTGCTCCACGTCGGCATCGGCGTCTCCGCCGGCGGCGGTGGCGACCCCGCAGGTACCAGCCAAGCAGCTGATCTCGGAAGCAGCGGCGGCGATTTCGGACGGAAAGATTGAATCCGCCATGGAAGTGATGAACCGGCTGTCCCAGGTTGCCAATTCTAGGGGGAGCTCGGAACAAAAGCTGGCTTTTTACATGGGCCACGCGCTTCGGTCGCGCGTGAGTCCCACCGAACACGCTCCCCCTATTGTGGAGCTTTTCCAAAAGGAGCATATGGCGGCCATGTATTCATTGTACGAGCTCTCTCATTGTTTCAAATTTGGTCTTTTGGCTGCCAATTTGGTGATGTTGGAGGCCATTACTTCCGCCCTTCATGAGGGTCTGAAAATTCATGTTGTGGATTTTGATATTGGGCATGGTGGTCAGTACATCAACCTCCTACGCGCCTTGGGGGAGCGTAGGGCTCAGTCGGGGAGCGCGGTGTCGAATGAGGTGAGGATCACTGTGGTTGAGACCGAGGTCGGTAATGGTGGTGCGGCGGGTGCGGAGGCTGTTAAGGATGGCCTGGTGAAATTGGCTGAGAAGGTGGGGATTAGTTTGAAGTTTGAGGCTTTGACTCGGAAGATCTCCGAGTTAACCCGGGAGTCACTGGGGTGTGAGGAGGGGGAGGCCGTGGTGGTGAATTTTGCGTTCAAACTTTACCGGGTACCGGATGAGAGCGTGTCGATGGAGAATCTGAGGGACGAGCTCCTGCGCCGGGTGAAGGCGCTAAGGCCACGCGCCGTCACATTGGTGGAGCAGGACTTAAATGCGAATACGGCACCGTTCATGACGCGCGTGAGTGGCGCTTGTGAGTACTATAGAGCATTGTTCGACTCGCTCGACTCGATGGTGCCGAGGGATAACCCGGACCGGGTCCGGGTCGAGGAGGCCTTGGGGCGGAAGATGGCAAACTCGGTGGCTTGCGAGGGCCGGGAACGGGTTGAGCGGGCGGAGGTGTTTGGGAAGTGGCGGGCGAGGATGAGTATGGCAGGGTTCGAGTTGAAGGCACTGAGTCAGAGTGTGGCCGAGTCAATGCGAACCAAACTCAGCTCGGTTCTGGGCGGAAAGCCGGGTTTCACGGTCAAGGAGGAGAGCGGTGGGGTGGGGTTCGGGTGGATGGGACGAACTCTCACCGTCGCATCGGCCTGGCGTTAAGTTCACGCGCCACTTATTTGTTCCCTCCCAAACACATCCTCACTAAAAGATAATACTTTTTTAGTCCGGTTACCCACAATTGTCTGTTATTTTAGACTTTGTAGTTAATAATTAAATCCTTTTTTATTTTATTTTTTCTTGGGTTTGTTTTGTTTTGTACTTTTGTTATCAGCACGGAGAGAGAGAGAATGTAATGTAAGGAGGGACACCCCCACCAAACTAAGTAATAAACAAAGGTGGGGGAGGCGAGGGTAAGGCAGTGTTTGGATGCGCGGAAAAGGGAAATTCTCGAGAGAGGGCAGTGGGTAGGATGGAATTGATTAATTTCTTTTTTCTTTTGTTTTTTGGGGGTTAATTTGAAGGGAGGTGGGATTTGAGAAAAGTTGTTTGGCAAATTGAGCTGACTTGTATGGATAGGTTCTCCAATTGGCAAAATATGAATGGGCTCCACTATTTCTCAGCTCTCTCTCTCCCCCCCCCCTACTTAACATTAATCATTTTTGGTTTTTTTTTTTTGACTTTTATTGGTTTCGGTCCGCCTCTCTTTGGATACTTGGATCATATCGTTGCCTGATTTTTATGTATTATTATTATTATTATTATTATTATTATTATTATTATTTGGTTTTTTTGGGGAGCAGGTGAGAGTTTGTGTTGGTGCGGGGGGTATATGTGTCTATTTAATATTGGTTGTTATTTGTTTGGTGCACCATCATTTTAGCTTCAAAAGGCTCAAGTAATACAATCAAAATTGACAACTCCCTCTCTGGCCTAGAAATGGGTATCTTCTCTTGGCCAGTATCTGCTCATGGGTAAATTTTCTTTACATAGAAGACGGTAATAGGTAAATTTTTAGAAATGGTCGCTCTACAAGTAGTCATGTGTGTAAAGATAAAAGACCGTTTATATTTGGATCTTTTCAAATTCTGTAAAAACAGAATTTATACCAAGAGTTTGTTCAACAACAATAATAACACTTTTCAGTGTGGGTTTCGCTTTTGCGAGGTCTAGGGAGCTCCAACTATAGACAACCTTGTCACTACCGGCATTCTTACTCGTAGAGAGGCTGATTCCAAAAGACCAACAAAAAAGAATTTTGCGAAAATATTTTATAGAAGAAAAGCACCTCCCAATTTGTTGTTGTATGATATTAGATTAATTTTCTCTGTAGAAAATGGTACCAGGAGCAATGGAATTTACATTTTTAAAGAAATAACATTGAAGGTTGGTTTACTTGTATTTTCATCTTTCAACTTTCCCCAACTTATGGAATCCTATTTTACCTTTGATGTTCAATGATTATGCTTATTTAAATGTCACCATCCCTCATTATTTATCAGTAAATTTTGTATATAAGTTTTTTTTAATAATTTATTTATGATTAGATCTTACTAATTCTTGATGCATATTGCTTAAAAGAATTGTTGAAATAAACAAGCTTCACATCACCTTTGGATGTCTAATCGGTGCATTCAAAATGATTAAAGTTAAAAATTAAAAGAAAATGTCAAGATTCACTCATAAGTTAAAAGGAGTTATAAAAGTCAAGGCTAGTTAGTTGAAGCTTTCTTTTTAAAAGTCAATTTCTTTATCATCAATTTTTAAAGTTACAAATTGCCTTACAAAAGAGGAGTAAAGAGGGGCAAGAGGTAAAAAGAGTTGGATTGCAATGAACTTTTAGCCACAGCAAAAGCATCCACCTGCACAAAAAAAAAAAATGTTAATATTTCCAGAACTTGTAATGACAGCCTTTATAAATATATATATATATATATATATATATATATATATATATATATTTTTTGAATTCAAACAAGAAATTACTTCTAAAGTACTGACATAAAAAGTGTAAGATATGATGAAGATGATAGATAGTAAATTAGTAGCACTAACATATCAAACAATAGATTTGATGAGATTGCATTATATTGATATTTATTGTGCATTCACACATATTACCCACATTCTTTTTTGATAATTAGGTAATAAAAAACCAATATAAAACAACAATACAAAAAGGCAGCCCGGTACATAAGTATTCCACGTTCACGCAAGGTCTGGGAAAGGATTCCACAACAAGGGGTGTATTGTAGGCAGCCTATCATGACTTTATCAGTGGTCAATTTTAAGGCTTAAAGCCCATGGATTTGATGAGACTTGTCTAACATGGATTTTCTTTCAGCAATTTTTTTTTTAATCAATCAGGGTTAATCCCATGGAAAAAAAATCGAAATTGTGCAAATTACAATTAAAGCCCAGCTATATGTAAATGGGCCAATAGAGACGTTTGATCGTTGGGGCCGTAGCCCAAAGTCAGTGCCATAAAACTAAAATATAGGGGTATAATTGTTAGACGACCTCAATTTTACCGTTGTGTTCAAATGCGGCCGTTATATATCCTACAGATTAACAAGGCTCCGCGTTTGTGCCCAAAACAAAAGTTTTTCCGTTGAGGAGAGAGAAATTAGAAAGAGCAAGAAACTTCAATCACTAAAACGCAAGAAATTTTCGATCAATTGAAGCAAGCGGTTCAAGTAAGTCTCAGATTATTGATCTTTCACGAAGTTTCTTCTCAGCTCTTTGTTTTTTCCTGTTTTTATCGTTTTGAATTTGCGTAAATAGTGATTCTGTGCCAATTTTGTGTGGTAGATTGAATTTTTTTGTGTTATTTTGGGATTCTGCGAATATGAACCAGCAGAAATTTGCAGTTTTTGATTTTGAAATTTGAGTTTGATCCTATTGTTCTTGAATCTGTGAATCGACTAGGGTCTGGCATTCATTTTCTCGGGCAAGCCATTAAAGCGTGTTTCTGTACTAATGGAAGAAACTCCCTTGAAGCTGGAAGCCTAATAATAAACATGATAAATTGGTTAACACCCATTTGAAGTGAAATGGTATAAATTCTTTAGAATTGGTTATAGTTCAATGACTTCATATGATGGTGTATATCTTTCCCATTGGGAAAGAATCCCTCTATGTGCGGGTGTATTTTGGATGCTCGCATACATGTTTCTTCAGTGAAAGGAGAAACCCAACATTAAGTTCTAAAATCTGATGTAAGGGTGTTTTTGCTGTGATTGAGCAGCGTGCTTTGTAAATCTTGTTGATGGCTAGTTGATTCATGGGTACAGTTCATGTCAAACATCAATTTTGTTGTACTCATCCAGAAGCTCAGTGCCCAGAGTGATTGATCCAAATATGATGTCAAATGGAGCAACTTTTGATATTTTCTTGACTCGTTTTCGACATTGACATTTGAGCAATGACTGCCTAGGTTCAATCAAAGTTGGATCCTTGGTGATAAAGCAGTGAGTGAAGTCCATTTGTGTTGATTGTAACTGTGTGGTTGATTGTCTCACCCTGCAGCTCTAAAAGAAAGAAGACTGAATTTGTCCATAAAGTTGAATCAATGGCCTCATTTGAATCAGTAATTCAACCTAACGAAAATGGGTTTAGAGCTCCTGGGAAGCTCCAGTCAAAGGGAGGCAGGAAACCTCTTGGTGATGTGACTAACTCAAGCAAGCTGCCTGCCAAGGATAAGTCATCTGCAAAGAATTTCAACACTTTTAGGGTTCAAGAGCAGGTGCAACCTAATAATAAGAAGGGTAGAAAGCCTTTCGCTGACTTAGCGAACTCGAATAAGCTATGTTCCAAGGACCAGTCATCCAAAAAGACCTGCACTAAGGTCCTATCTGGTAATGAAGGGCAATTTGACAGTTGCTCGTTGGCCAATGAAGGTTTTCTGCACAACCATGATGAGTGCATAAAGGCACAAAGACAATCTATGACTATGAGCATGGACCATTTCCTGGAAATTGTTGGACTTAAAAGAGGTGACAAATATTGCATTTAACTTCAAGTTGATAATACAATTCACCAGTAGTTCTATGATGAAATCTCTAAAGTACAATGTTCTTCACTTTCAGAGTGTCCTGCACTAGTGTCTACTACACAGATTCCTCAAGTTTCCATGGCCTTAGAATCAGAGGTTTGTCCCGACTTCTCATTATGATATAATCTGTGGTGGGTCGGCTATGTTTGACCTGAGCCCCATGGTTGAACCTCTTTTTGGACATTCAAGGCTTATAATATGGACATTATGGCTCAGTTAGGCATTTGGTTTTATCTTAACTTGGATATTTTGGAGCATGCATTCTGGTCCTTCTTCTTTTGCCTACTATGAACCTTTGCAAGGTTGTGAAGCTTCCAGCCAAGCTTGCTGAGATTGAGCCGGAAGTGGCTCAGACCCGGGCTCGACTCTGCTGATTACGTCTCTCTTTGCATGTCCTTTCTTCTTCCGACTGTATATCTAATGAAAATTTCCCCTTTTCAGCTGAAAACTGTCATGGAACTCGACAAGCTAGAGATAGACATGTTGGAAATCAGCTCTCCTCCAGCGCCAAAGTCCCCACCTTCGCTGAATTCTCCTGTGTCCCCTTTTTGGAGCATGGACTGGAAGAACCTGGAATTTTCACCTTTCAAGTTGAAGGACTCTCCACCCAGGAATTAGTTTCATGTCATGAAACCTAAATCTAATAGCAGTTCTTTGTTAGGAACATTAGGTCAGCATTACTCAGTTTTTTGTGGAATGGTATTGAGCCTGTTCTTGGATAGAGGGAGATCAGTACCTTTCTTGGGTTATCTCCATTCTCATTCATTCACATTCTGTGAAATGAATCTGAACTTGCATTGTAAACTTGCATTCTCATTCACTCGCACATTGTGAAATGAATCTGAACTTGCATTGCGAACTTGGAGCTAAAATGCCAAAAATTTGACAAGATCCCATTTTTGCAAACCTTTGATTGCATTAGAACTATTTGATTCCTGGAACAATCAAAGCATCCCATCATTTGGGCCCATCCCACAACCTGTTGTAGGGCCTCCGATATTGGCATTGGGAGCTAAAAGCTCCCTCGGTTTTCATCATAGTGCTGCTTATCCCAGCATGTTTCTTTATTGTCAAGGTTCCACTCTTTTTGATTTTTATTGTTGTATCTACATAGTTTTCGTCATTATTATTTCATGTCATCAACCTGCTTTCCACTCAGTTTTCCATGGACGATCTTGGTGATTTGCATGATTTTCTAGGGGTGCAGATAGTACTAGTATGGACTCCAAATTACATTTTTCTTTCGCAAGAAAAGTATTATCCTTGACCTCTTAGATCGTTTTAATCTACATAAAACCAACCGTCTCCATACTCCCATTAGTTTTAGACCTCATTGTCCTTGTTAGATGGTGGTTTATTGGCAAATTCTATTGAATTAAGAAGTACGGTTAGAGCATTGCAATATCTAACAATTACTAGGCTAGATACAGCATATGTTGTGTCTTTCGGCTGCCCCTTGTACTTCATGCAAATTCTAGTTCATGCATGCCCCTTGTACTTCACATCTTTCGGCTGCCAAGCATCTTCAGAAGTATTTGCCGGGTATACTTATGCAGATACGCACTAGGTTGCCCTGATAGTTCTCAATGTACCACTGACTTTGCTGCATTCCTAAGGAATTTCTTGGCATTGCAAGAAACAACCAACTGTATCTTACTCCTCTGCAGAAGCTGAGCATAGAGCTGTTGCATGTACGGTTACTAAATCCTTGTGCCTATGCTGTCTTCTAGCTAAACTTGGACTTCTTATTACCACCTCTATTAAAGTGCTTTGTGATAGTAGTATTGGTGCTACATAAATTGCTGCAAATCATGTACATGATCCAAGTAAACATTTAAAGGGGGATTGTCACGTCACTTGTAAACATATCTCACATGGGGACATATCGTCATTTCATAAAGTAATTGGAAATAGGCATGTCTTTTGCATCTTTTCAACACTAGACTTCCACAAACTCCCCAAAATCCTACAATAAATCGAAGCACCCCACATGCAGAGCCCTGGAAGAATATCACCCACTCATTTAATTTTCTGCTTCTAGAGCAGTGTCATAAATACCGCACCATACCGGTCAACAAATACTACAAGCTACTGTCCAGATTTGTACCGGTCAAATTCCCCTATGTACAACAAAATGCCGAATAATATAGTATTTCTGGTTAAATACCGCTCGGTACACTAAAATTTAAATTTTTAATATTCAATTTTTTTACCTTTTGAAATTCAAAACAGTTTGAGTCTGATACAACGGTACATAAATTCGATATGTCTCGTTCCAGTGAAAAGACCGTATAATAACTAGTACGCTATTTATGATTGAGTGATAATCTTCTCCTTCGGGCTTCTTAACGGATGCTTCATCTCTGGGACATCTCTTGGAAGGGGAGGCCCGTAGCGTCCATTATTTCCAGTGAAGTCAGATTGGGGAGGCTTGCTGGGATCTAACTAGAGATATGAATGCTTGATAGATCAAGGAGCTGCAAAATTGTGAACTACCCAAATTTTGAGGGAATAGGTCCTGTTAAAAGCTGTTTTTTGCCTCAGTCCAATGAGCGCACGACTGTGACGAATGAAATTTCATCTGGAAACATGTCCTGTCAGCTGATTGCTCGAAATAGCAATGTATAGCCATTGCACTATCACTGTAGTCAGACTAAAGAGACAATGAGAGCATTCACAGCGTGCGTTTGGAGGGTGGAACGCAGGCCCTACAGCAACACTTGTAAGGTTATGAGAGGCCAAGCAAAAACATACCACGTGGGGAGACACACACAGTCGTTCTCCCCTGCAGGCCAACTTTTTATTTTTTAAATATTTTTTTTGTGTTTTTTTTTTGAGTGAGTAAATAATTTTTAAATGATTTAAAAAATAAATTATGTATTATGAGGTGGGTCCATTACTAATATCTTTCTAGGCTGATTAAAATTGGAGTTCCATAGGTTTGAGCAGTGATGGAATGCAAATTCTAAAATTGTAAAACTTTTGTTGAAGTGTCAAGCCAAAGTTCCAAAAAAAATTTGGCTGGGAATACTCTGAGATACATTCGAATCGTCAAGCAGAAGCGCATCTAGAACATTGGTACAATTTTTCTTTTTTTGGGGGGGGGGGGGGTTGAAGAGGGGGTTATCTGAGAAAATTGACTTCCTATTGCATTGAACAAAAGAACAGTTTTACAACCAAATTTACAAGATCAATTTGAGCGACCCTTTCACTAGATAAAATTACATGTGTTTAAGGACTGTTAATCCAAAACCAATACCAAGGAAAGTTGCAATGGATATGCCGAAAATGCCAGCTAGAATTCCTGGAATAGTCAAAGTATTCCATCCTTTGGCAGTGGCCATTCCACAAGCTGTTGTAGGGCCTCCAATGTTGGCATTGGAAGCCAAAAGCAGCAGCTTCAGTTCAAAGCCGAACAACTTCCCTAATCCAAGAATGACGGCTAAATGGACTGTAACTTGTACTAATGCAAACAAGAAGATACTTGGTGCTGTGTTTATGACATTCCAAATGCTCCCGCTTGCACCAATCACTGCAAAAAAGACCTGTTGATGTATAATTACACTGTGTCATGAATATATACTCTAATGCCAAAATTCCTATAAGCGCCTAGTTACCACATCAAATTGTTATGTATGATTGTATACAAGAGTCAAGACACTGTAGCATACCAGGCGTCGAAGAGTTTACGGAACAAATGAACTGGTACTCTGCACCAAAGCCTAACAAATGGCTCATTTAAGCCAGGTTATGTTTTACAACAGGCCAATATGGTTCACGGAAAGGTATTCATGTTGGATTAGGGTGAGACGTATTTAGGCTCAGAGTTGTTGTGTCCAACAAGCAAATGCAATCAACATTAGCTAGACAAGTTCCGATCGGTTCCACTTCTGTTTAGGTTAGGTCCATTTGGGTTATGGTCAAAACCAAATTGCCCAACTTCAGTGATAGCTTGGATTTTGTTTCCAGTGGGATAACCAAGGTAGGTCAGTTTTTCCAGGTGTATAAATATAGCTTAAAAACCAAGGTGGAGCATAAACTAGAAGAATGAAGACAAAGTTATTTGAATGACCATCACAAAGAGACCAGTCAACCAGTGCAGAAGTGGTTTAGCCGTGTACCTGCATCAAAACCAAAGACATCGGCTCTCCAAAAGGGGCAAGGAAACTGAAAACTGCAGGGAATAGTGTTGCTAGAGCCACTGATATGGCTGTGGCTATCGGAAGCATGGCTCCTTGGAGTCCAAACAATTTGGTTAAGCAGTCAGCAGATTTGCATGCAACAAAAGATACAGCAATAGCAGCAGATAAGGCTCGCACAATGAACTTGTTCCCAGAATTGGACTTTGAATCTATCCCAATCTCTGTTGAGAATTTACAGGAACAAATTGTCATCTCTTTTCAAGAACAATGGTGGAGCTGGAAGACCACATAAAGCTGCAAAGTACTGTCCAAATTGAGCATAGTACAACTATATTAACTGATATTCACATACCAGTGCTCAATGCTGAGGTCTCTGGAGGTACTCTAGAAGCTAATGCAAACAATACCATAAAGTAAATGGCACATATGACATTGTCAGCAGCTACCCCAGCTGCCATGACAGATGAAGAGACTCCAAGAGCCTCAGAAATTGCAACATAGTTGACAGCTGCAAAATAAAAGATGTTGGAAACTCATTACTTTCGCATTTGGACAGCAGTTCTTGCTTACATTATTAGCACAGTACACAAACACCAATTTTTAAAGTTCCTTGTAGAGATTTGAAATTCCAAATAACTTAAGAAAACTCGTTTCACACTTTGCTGTAGGTACCAAGGCAATCACAAAGTACGAATAAAACGAAGCATGGAGACACACATCATTATAAACTAAAATTCAAGTCCCAATCATATCAATTCACAGTGAAGGCATGTTAGCTGCAAGGGCCTGTTGTCATCTGAACCAAGCAAAAATATCGTTGCCTCAAATGATAGAAGTAGGAAGCAAGTCCAAATAATTTCTGAACACAGAGATATAGCTAGAGAATGATGTCTATGATCAAGCACCAACTGGAGTTCCTTGGGGAAATCTGCTGTTAAAATCATGCAGTTAAACGTGTAATTATTGATCTTTCAACAAGCCTTCTTAAGTTCCACTTATTTTCTATTGGAGACATCAGACATGGTTGCATCAATGAAAGAACTCCCATGTTCTAAAATAATCAGTTCATAGGCTTGATAAAAGTAGTGCACAAGTTCATAAATTCATGAAGCTTATACAATACTGAATCCATATTTTATCAATGATGGATATACTAGTTCTATAAAGTCTGAAGAGGCAAAAGATGCTGGCACCTTGTGAGGACTTCGTCAGAAAGATTACCTCCACCAATATAACTTCCCATGAGAGCAGCCGCTATTTTCCAACTATCAGAACCAAGGGATCGCATAGGTACTATCCAATATGCAACCACTGTCCCAATCACCGTAGCCACTGTGACACAGAAGATGTACACCAAGCATCAGGAAGGTGTAATCATATGCTCACTGAACCAAATATGTAAACATGGATAATTATACAAAGATTTCAGAAGCAACCTGGGCAAAGCCCAGTCACATTATAGAAGGAAAACACATCTGTCAGAGAAAGAGAACAAAACGAAAAAGGAGAGAGCGCAAGGCAAGCTATCATAAGTGGAACAAAAACCAAAATTGTAAGGTAATGCAATTACTCGCCCAATGAACGTTATAGAACACATTGATTTCTCTCTAATAAAAATGTTGTAAGCGTAAAAGAATAACCTGATCCAAGCAAGAATGCCAAGAGTAATCTCCCAGTTGATTGAATAACTCGCCGCATATCAGCTCTAAACAAAAGCAAAGGAATGGTTAAAGGTAAGAGGAAACCCATCACGATAGAGTATGCTGGTGCTTCATAAGGGATAATCCTGAGATTACTCGCTGCTAGTCCAATCAAAATGCTCACAAGTGCAGCACTAACCATGCTCCCAATCTTAGTCTTCTCAGACCTTCAATCCCCAAAACATTCATTCACCTTACTTTGACAAAAAAAGTCATATAAGAATCAAAAAGCTTAACAGTAATTATAAATAGAAAAATGGTCACTTGGCAATTCACTCTATACAGAACTGAACTTATCATGAAAAAAATAAGTTAAAAACAAGAAGGCATAACACACTAATAACCTTTGCATATGTTCTTTTAGCACGAAGCATAGCACAAGAGTAAGCAAATTAAAAGAACCAGCTTTCTCTCATCTTTGCATATTTTGTTTCCCTTTCTACTAAAGCAATCGATTAATCAGTACCAAATTGAAAAAAAAAAACACAGAAAAATAAAAAACAAGACAGGAGAAAGAACCCAACAATATAAAATTTGTGTGTGTGTGTGTGTGAGAGAGAGAGAGAGAGATACCAAAGACCAAGAGTTCCGATGGCGAAAAGAGCAGTCCAAATACCCCAGTTGTCATCCGACGAAATCAAAGGGGAATTGAATTCAAGCCGCGACCTTACAATAAAGAATCCGCCCAAATTAGGGTTTGTGCCGAAGAAACAACGATTTGGGGAGGCTCGGGTACTTATGGAAGACATTTTTGGGTGATTTTTGCAATTGCAAGTGGGAATTTGGGGGTGCATTGGATATTGCAGAAACCTGGGATTGCTTAGACATGGGGGTGGGAGGAGAGAGAAAACAGATGAAGAAGGAAGATGAAGCTGAGTTGAGACGGGTGACCCCATTGCTACCACTAGTGTTTCAGCTGAGTCAAGCCCAGCTGCCCAGTTAACTCTCACTGCTCCAAAGTCTCAAGCTTTTTGGCTTATCTATCTATGGAGTATGGACTATGACATTCATCTTCTCAGTCCCCATCACCAGCCCAGTTGGGTCCCCCAAATTTGGCTTTTCTTCTTTTTCTTTTGTTTTCTTCTGTTTTAATTTCTTAAATTGCTGTGAGTGTTTAATGCATCCATATTTGTTACTCCTTATTTCATAATTTTTTTTTTTGATTCAAAAAAGATCACAAATCCCACATATAATTAGTGTTAAAAAAAAGAAATATTGAAAAAGTTAATTTGTACTAGAAAATCAGTAGTGAAGTAGTAAAACTATTAGATTTGATTAATGTAAGATAGGAGATATGCACAATTACATCAAAAATAAAGGGGGAAAAAAGGACGTTTCTACGAGGAAGCACTTATATATTAAAACTCGTGTTTTATAGAGCTTTCTTGCCCTCATCAGAAGCAACACCACTTACATTAACATTCACTTGAGAGAGAGTTTAGACATAACATTCTTCATAGACTGGTAACAAGTAATAACACAAGAAAAGGAGCCATACTTTTTTTCAGCCCCAACCCCCCCCCCCTCCCCCCCAAAAAACACCTTGAAACCTCTAGAGCAACACTGGTTCTCAATAAGTTAGCAGAAATGCTGGAGAAGATCTCCTTCTTCCTTTTATACTCAAAGCTGAACATATTACTGCAAAAGGCAGGGAAGAAAATTAGGGAAATCGAAATGCAGCAACATATATTAATAGAAATGTCAACTGTGAATACCAACTGTACCTGAAAGGCTGACTGTGAAGATCTTTAACTTGAGCATAAAGCATCTGTACGAAGCAGAACCAACATGAAAATCGATTCACAGCGAATCAAGAAGCACTCGATAGTGAAATATCTAATGAAAAAACATGTGTTTAGGTTCTCATCATGATTAGATTTTAAGACAGATGACTAGTTGTGATCATGAAGGAGTTTGTCACTAACCTCATGACTTCCTCCAAACCTTGGGAATAGTCAAAACAACCATGACATAGAGTCTGTCATACATATCCTCTACAAATCGGAAATAGGTATGCCTGCAAGACCTTTTGATGACCAAAGTTCCACAGAATCCCCAGAATCCGACTATGAACCCAAGAACCACACTTACATACAACCCTGGAAAGATGTCGGTACCATCATTCTCTTTTTGAGCGATATTATCCCCTTTGGACATGTTCTTGTAGGCTGGATCTCTAGTACATTCTGGGAGTGGAGTTCCACAAAGTCCAGGATTCCCCATATATGCTGCCGGATTCATGTGTTGTACCTGAGTGCCCGTTGGAATTTGTCCAGATAAATTGTTATATGACAAATCCAATGTGCCCAAGAAATTCAAATTAGCAAGGCTTGATGGGATTTGACCAGCAAGACGATTTCTTGATAGATCAAGGAACTCCAAAGATGTCATCTCGCCAATTTCTGGTGGAATAGATCCTGTTAAGTTGTTTCGTGCAAAGTCTAATGAAAGCAGACCTCTGAGGGATGAAATTCCGCTGGGAATATGTCCCTCCAGCTGATTGTCTGAAATAGCCATGTAAGTCACTACCCCCAAAGTACGCACAAAACTCTGCTCTTTTTTCTTCCACATAATCATATCAGACAGAGAATAGCTACCGGAACCCTGTCTACCATCAGGGTACGGAAAACTAGGTCCATTCCCGTCATAGTGTACAGAATTTGTCATTGCTTGAAGATGGCGAATGCATTCTGGGATGGTCCCGGATATTTGGTTGTATGAAAGATCCAAAACCCGTAGGGAACTTAGTTGACAAAGGCTTAAAGGCAACTTGCCAAAGAACTTGTTACTTCGTAGGTCCAGTATTTGGATACCATTAAGAGTGCTCCCAATGCCTACTGGGATATGCCCACCGAAAGAGTTATGTGCAACATCAAGGAATTGCAAGTTTGTCCAATTCTCTAGTAATGGTATCTGCAGTTCCCCATTGAAGCCATTATTGCGCATGGATAAATACCCAAGATAATTCAAGGCACCCAGAGAAGGTGGTAGCTTTCCAACAAAATTGTTGTTATCTAAGCGAAGAGCCCCCAAAAACTCAAAAGCCTGCCAACAATCTGGAAGCTCCCCAGACAACAAGTTGTTTGAAATGTCAAGAATTTGGATGTGCGCTCTAGCTTTTGGACAAAATGAAGCAATGGAGCCGGAAAATCTATTGTTATTTAGGAGCAATACAGTAGCATTTCCGAGAAATGATGGTATAGCACCCTCTATGCGGTTCGAACTCAAATCTATTTTCTGGACCAGTCCGTAGTTTGGATCATTGTAATCCGGATTCACAGCAAAGCCAATGGCTGGCGGAATAGTTGGGAGCCGTCCATGAATCTCATTGTTAGACAAATTCAAATAGGTCAGCTTGGACAAAAAGGAGTCCCAAAAAGAAGTAGGAATGGTGTCAGAAATTCCACTGTTGGATATATCAAGGTAGGATAAGTTCACCGGGGTGACGAGCCACTTTGGGAAGTAAGGGCTCTTGCAGGATCTCAAAATTATTCTGTCTAATTGGAATGGAGGAACCCATTTGGCACTGATATTAATCACAAGTTCAGGGTTATCACTTAGGTCCAAATGACTCAGTCTTGAAAGATTCGACAAGTGGTGGTCTGAGAGTGTACCTCTCAAAGAATTGGAAGAGAAATCCAACAACTCGAGCCTGGAAAGCTGTCCCAAACTTGGACTGATTGTGCCATTCAGTTGGTTACTATCGAGAAACAATTCTTCCAGTGAAGAAAATGCACCAATCGCATTTGGAATGGAGCCCTAAAACCTATTGTTGCTTGTATACAATCTAACCAGCGAGTTGTTTGCACACCCAGAAAAAGGTTCGATGATGCTCGAAAAATCGTTGCTTATGTTGTTATTGCTCAGTAGTAGCGTCTGTAAGCAGCACAAGCTACCCTGGGAATGGGAAAATTGGATCCCTTGAAAATTGTTGTATGAGAGATCAAGATTTTCAAGAAGATTTAGTTCAAAAATTGATCCAGGAACTAGGCCTTCAAGAGCATTGAAAGAGAGATCAAGATCCGAAAGCGAATGCATATTCCCAAGTACAGGAGATATAGAACCTTGAAATCTATTCAATTGGAGCTGAAGAACTGACAAGGAATGCATATTCCCAAAAGCATCAGGGATGGGACCTTGCAGTAAATTATCCTGGAGATGAAGATGCACAAGGGAATGCATATAATTCCCAAAAGCAGTAGGGATGGGGCCTTGAATCCCATTTTGAGAGACGTCTAGATATTCAAGGCCAGTGCTAATCCTGCTCAAGTTTGACACCCACTGGAGAATTGAAGAGTCATGCAATTGGTTGTATCCAAGATCAAGTACATGCAAAGTTGTTGAAGAATTTGTGTATGCAAGTGAGGAGGGAACCGATGAAGAAAGACTGCACCTATCCATGCGAAGGCTGCTTAAACAAGGCAGGTTGTTAACAACTTGCATCCAGTCTGTGGCTAGACTAAGATTAACCGCACTCAGTTTGATGTCCCTCAACAAAGTTAGATGGGAAAGCCACCCCAAGCTTTTTGCAAGAAGGGCTCCATAGTTAGCAAGATCAAGAGAGGTTAAGCTAGAAAGGTTTCCCAACTGATGAGGAATTTCCCCACCAAAACCAGCATAGGAGAGATTAAGGTACTTCAAATTATAGAAGGAACCGATGAAGCTAGGGATAGGCTGCCCTTGGAAACTATTCCAGCTGAGGTCCAAATATTTCAAATGCTTGAGCTCAACTAGGGATGAACTCACGTTACCTTCCAGAGAACAGCCGCCTTGTTCATTGATTATCGCACGTAAATCGAGGCTGATGACATGACCGGAGCGATTACTGCAATGTATCCCGTACCAATTGCAACATTCTGGACCAGCCCAAGAAGTGAGCAACCCACAACTATCAGCTTGAATCCCCTGTTTGAAGTTTAGCAGGGCTTCTCTCTCCTTGCCAACACACTGGATGTCAATTCCAGTAGCGGTCTGCTTGGAGGACAGTGGTAACAACCAAGCGAGCAGAAACAGCAAATAAAAGCATGTTTCCATGCAAGGATCCCACTTCATTATCAACTTTTCTGAGTTTTTCTCTCGGATTTTACTGACTGTTTGTATAATGAAAGCTCCTTTTTTTTTTTTTCTTTCTTCTTTTCTTCTTTTTTGGAGAGCAAAAATGAGAAGTAAAATTTATGTTGATGAAGAGTTAGGTTGATCTTGGTTGTTTATTTATAGAATTTGTCATGTGTGAGAGCTAGGTAGGCACTAGCAAGTCAATCATTCCAAGCGGGGGGGGGGCCCCCGGCCCCCCAAAAAAAGCAATATCCAAGCAGTCAATTCTTGGAGCCTGTGTGTGCCAACCAAGGACCAAGGGACTTCATTACCTGGAAGTCTGTGTATTGCTTAGGGCCTGTACAAATTCAAATCCGGATAAATTGGAGATTCGAACAAAAACTTCATACTCGGACTCTGTTCAGATTATAAATCGGACACTTTGATCAGATTCGGATCCGAATGTGTAATGTATAGACTTGGTTGTCCAGATGACCGAATTGGTGATATGATTTTTAGACGTTGTGACTGAAATTTTATGTGACCCAACCCGAATCCGATTTTTCATTGTCCGAATCCAATTGTCCGAAATTATTTTCATAAAAGTTTATAGAAAATTTGGACCAAAATAACAAATAAATCTAATGGCCTGATTGTGCGAACCCAGTTGTCCCATTGTCTGAATTTGTTCGAATTCGAACTGGTTCCAAAATCCAGACAACCTGAACCCGAATGCTCAAACCCGAACCCGACCCAAATTTCAATTCGCACACGACCGATTGTTCGAATTTTAAACTCGGACAAAAATTTTGGGACCGTACCCGGTTTTTTCCGGGTCAGACAAATTTGGGTATTGGATCGAACGGATTTTTGCCAATCCTAGTCTTGCTGATTAATTCTAAATTAACCAAATAGAAAACAAATAACATTGAAAAGTGTCCTTAGTATGGATTTCTGGTCTAGTTCGAAGTGTTCGAGTGTTCTTTCTATGTTTGAATGTTGAGCATCAGATACAATCATAAGAGGGTTGCCTAGCGAGCGCACAGAGATATAGAGTCCTGCCTATTTTTACTTGCCGAAAGATTCTTAACATTAGTTAGCACATGCACTGGATTACACTTAGCTTATTAGCAAAATCTGCTAATTAAGGGTATGTCACCTATTGTCAGAGCCAGCAAAGGAGATCAACTACACTTTGAATAGGTTCAGAAATCTAGAATCCAAATATGGCACAGTCCTAATTGCCTTATTATCTTATTGGCAAATGAAAACACAATTCTGCCAAAAAGAGTAAGCCCAAAATTCTTGACCTAGAAAAGTTCAAATTTACAACTTCAAATTGACAAACCAGTCTTCAGTATTGCCCAGATACTGCCAATAGCTAAGCCAGCTACTACTACTCTCTTTTGCCAGTCAAATTCTGTCTCCTCAGTCTCGCAAAGTCCAAATTGGGGCGACTTCCCTAATGTCGAGGACAAATCTGTATTTATGGGCCCTTTAATATCCTCTTTTATGTAAAGCAGAGGTGTATTGGCTTAAAAATAAGATTATGATTATGCATTAAAAAACTAGTGTTCTTGGCTATTATATGATATATTGTATATATTTGTCAAAAAACATTAACCAGAGAATTAGTATATTGGTTGCGTCCAACCATGAATTAGTATATCGGTTTAGTGAAGACTATGAAGTTTAGATTCCGCGAAAGCAGAGCCCAAACTGAGAACAATTATTGTCGTTGTTGTAAGGATTATGGATGACTATCAAAATAATTTGCCACATATGAAACAACAGTATATTTCAAGTTAAAAGTTATTTAGTATACGAAACAACAATCTACTTCAGTTAAAAGTTATTTGTGTAGTTTTTTTAGTTGTTTTAGTTAAAATTTTAAAGTATGAATGATGTGTTTTTCGTCAGATTTCGGTGGAAATTCGTGGGCGAAGAGTCCCCCTCAAGTCTTGCAAATGCCTTCGACTGAGCCCTCACATCACAACTATAGTGCATGTCGAAAAGGGTACGTCCAAAATTCTCTGACTCTGAAATTTCAAAGTCTTTACATTAAATTGACAAGTCTATCTTGAGCACTGCCAATCCACTGCCAATCCCAAGGAATCACGATTTTATCCCTCAAAGGAACGTTGTGTATCTCTGGGTCCTTGGTGTGCTCCTTTAGGCAAAACAGACGAGTATTAGCTAAAAAAATGTAGTAATTATGACTATGATTATACACTAGAAAAGTAATATTCTTAGCCAATGTGGTATTAGTTTATAGGTTAAAACAAGATCACTGTATTATAATACATATTAGCACCCTAAGCCCCCCAAACTCTGCTGATCCACATTGGGAGTTATTGTTATTTGCACCATAAGCAGCCTCTGTGCTGAAGTATAAGCAAGCACCACCACCAGCACTATGTGATCTAACAAAGCAGAGGACCGAGGGTAGCCCACTGCTCGTGTTTCTTCTCTTTGGTCAGCCTGGCTTCCTTCATGCTCGCTTCAATCATAAAAAGTCATAAATTACCTCAAGAAGAACAACTTCAGTATATAATTTTGCAGTTTACCTCTTTGAGGTGAGAATAAAAAGTAATTGCAGGACAACTTGAATTCCATGAAAATGCACTCGGAACGAGAACTTCCACTCTTGCATAGCCAACGGACCCTCTGGATGTAGTTGAAGACTGTCGAACACGAATCTTGTTGCACTTGCTTTCCCTAGAATGGAAGAGGAATGCTTTCCCTCTTCCATTCTTAGTTTCAAAGGATGGCATAATTCAACTCTTAACAATACAGAGAAAACATCATGTCCGTGTCAAAGTGACTGTGACTGTGGTTATTGTCATCAGCATGACAGCTTATGTCCAAATGAGATCCCATAGATCAGGAGTATCTTGGTCAGAAATCGTTGCATTTGTCTTCCTTGACGGAATCCAAGCTGTGGCAAAGAAAAATATGGCCTAAACTTTCTTCTACTACTTCCCCTTCCGGTAAACATACAGGCAAACTTCAAAGAAACCCGTGAAATTGCTGGGAACGGGGAGAGAAGCTTTAATCCAGAGAAAACAGTGAACACCGACAGCTCCAGAAAGATGAAGACACCCCTTATAATCCCAAAAATAAGTGGCTCTGCACTCTGCATCCTTTCTGGTGAGCTATGTCAGAATGTGCACACATTCTGCTCTTAGGACAACATTCCTTTTTCATCAAGAACAGCGAGCCGCAGCAGCAACTTAACCTTAGGGGCTTTGAAAAGTTGGCAGCTCCATGTTATTGGTTCAGTTAAGCCCTGATAACTCTCACAACTCCCGATTTTTAAACTTTTTGTTGCATCCAACTATGAATTAGCATATTCATTCAGTAAGGATTATGAATGACCGTCAAATTAGTCTGCCAAACAACAGTACTATTCGCATTTAGGTGAATCCATAAACAAATGATTGCAGGTCATCTTCCTCCATTTCCTCTCAAGAATTCAAGATGAACACAATAGTCAAAGGCAGAGGATACCATATCCATTTTTCAGAGCTGCCTGATTCAACATATTTATGTATACCATAAAACAAAGGTAGGATACCATATCCATTGTATAACGGGCATGCAATGCCATTTCTCGTTCACTACCAGAAGAAGTCTTGCCTATGCATTAACCTTCAGCTTACAGTTATGAAGGGATTACTGACAATTAGTTGTCTGTCATTCAAATGACAGCAATATTCACAGCAAAAATTACTTAGGCATGTCAAACAAGAAATGGAAATAAGCATGTCTCAAGGATCTCTCAAGTACTAGAGTCCAACAAACTCCTAGAATCATTCATACGATAAATCACGGGATCACACTATTTAACACTGCCCCAAATGTATTGCCATTATCATTCTGCTCTTCTTGTGTGTTATTTTCTCCCATTGTCGTGCTAGGCAATGCTTGATATGTAAAATACTTGGGAATTCGGATCGTTTGACCAGTCTTTCTCCAGTGAATAAGACCATAAATCCATACCCCACCCCATGACAAAGAAAATGAAAGACAATGTATTTCCCTTCTTTTACATTGTGAATCTGTATGAGATAAATTAGTGATATTACACATCTCTCTTTTTAAGTAATTCCTGTTCGAAATTTGCACAGCCAAATCCATGATATTATTTGAGACAACCAAATCTCTGATCTAACACCTTCATCCACTGGCTGTTGAATCGGCCAATCCAGGCAACCATATACCCCAATCTTTCTCGAATAGCCCCTTACACTGGTACCCAAAGTAACGGTATTATCCACGATCAAGAGCCTCCTTTAGAAAAGAACTCCAAAGAGTCAATTCTCAGAATAACTGGTTGCACCACAGGCACAGATCATAACAAGCAACAGCACCTACATCAAAATCAACATTCATTTTAACTTGACAAGAGTTTTACAGATTATATTCTTCATTTTAACTGGACGGTTGTCTTGCAGATTACATTGTTCATAGGCAATAGTAATTACATTCTTCATAGACAATAGTAATACAAGTACATTAGCATTCATTTTTAACTTGACAGGAGTATCACAGATCCCATTCTTCATAGACAATAGTTATACAGCAAGAAACCACACTTATTTGGTGTCTTCCTAGCAGAAATTGAAATCTACAGAGTAAGCCAGCTGTTTATGGTGAGGTAACATGGCACATTCGAAGATCATCTTCTTCCTTGGGTACTGAAAGCTTAAGATATACTGTATAAGGCAGGGAAGAAGAAATCAGAGAAATGAAAATGCTGGAACACACTGAGCAGAGAAGAGGACTATCAAGGTGAGAAAAGATAGCAACTTTACCTCAAAGGCAAAATGTGATGATATTTAACTTGAGCGTAGAGGACTAACAAGCATCTGTAAATATAGAACCATCATGGAGGTATATTGGTAGTGAATGACGCAAAAAGAACTTTCTGATCTAAACAAGCTTTGAGTAATCAACGACAAAGCAAGATAAAAGATTATGCAACTGATGTTGCATTATTAAATGAGTAAATCAACACTTGACTCCGAAGTGTTCGCATAACAAGAGAACTAATATTGATAAAGGATGAATTGCTGACTAACCTCATGGCCTCCTCCAAGGTTGAGCAACAACTGCCACGTAGTCCTCAAGAAATCTAAAAGAGGTGTGCCTCCAAGACCTTTTGATCACCAAAGTTCCACAAACTCCCCAGAATCTGACTATGAACCCAAGCACCACATTTATATACAACCCTGGAAACATATTGCTACCATCATTCTCTTCTTCTCGGCTGATGCTATCCCCCTGCTTCGGCGCATTACTAGATCAAGAAATTCCAAAGATTTCAGCTGACCAATTTTAGGTGGAATGGATCCTGTTAAGTTGTTTCGTGCCAAATCCAATGAGTTCAAACCTCTGACACACGAAATACCACTAGGAATTTGTCCTTGCAGCTTATTGTCCAAAATAGCCATGTATTTCACTAGTCCCAAACTATCCTTAAAGCTCTTCTCTTTTCTCTTCCACATAAGCATTTCTGAGATAGTGTAGAAATCATCAGAACATACACAACGAGGAATACACTTTCTCATATGGGCAATGATTGTGTGTTGGTTCTGTACAGGATCTGTCATTGCTCGAAGATGGCAAATGCAATATGGGATGATCCCTGATATTTGGTCTTATGAAAGATCCACAATTTGAAGGTTAATTAGTCGACAAAGGCTTGAAAGCAACTTGCCAAAAAGGTTGTTATTTCGCAGGTTCAGGATTTGAATAGTATTGAGAATGCTCCTGATTCCTCTCGAGATACGCCCACTAAAGGAAATATACCCAAGATGAAGAACAAGCAATTTTTCCCAATTCTGTGCTGGTATTTGCAGTTTGCCATCAAAGCTATTATTGCTCATGGATAAATACACAAGTCCACCCAAAGCACTCATAGAAGGTTGCAGTTTTCCAGTAAAGTTATAGTTAGCAAGTCGAAGAGCTGTCAAAGACTTAAAATCCTCCCAACAATCTGTTGTAATTTGGGTGCAATGAAGAAGTAACATTTCCAATAAACGATGGTATGGCACCCCTCATAAGGGTTGAACTTAGCTATAGTACTGTGATGCCAAAGTCAATGGATTGCAGATTTGGAAGTAGACCATAAATCTCATTATTAGACAAGCCCAAATAGTTCAAGTGGCCAATCATCCATTTGTTGACACTACAAATACCCCCAATGTGGAAGTTGCATTTCCCAAAGAGGCTGTTGGACCCATCCTAAAGGCTTCAACGCGTTTTTCCTAATGGGTTCCTGCAATATTTTAAGTATTGCTTCCTTTCACCGTCCCACTTCCAGAAAAGCAGAACATTTTGTAGTCCACTAAAGCATGTCCTTTATTAATTGATTTGATCTTTGTGGTATGAATGTGCTGAATTCTAAACTAGAAATTGCTACTTATTCTTTTCAAACTAAATTTCCCACTATGAAGTTAGGTTGGACAACACTTTCTCATTAACCACATTCTCTCTCTCTGTTTTAGCATGATGTAATGAATGACATAATGTTATGCTAAAGATTGAAACAATTTTCTGAGGAACCCAGAAATTATGGAGATTCAAGTTCTCAACTTTCTCAATCCTCTGATATTGCTCTGTTTTCTGATGATTTCTCTTTCTACTTGTTCATTCATCCCAGTTGACAATTACCTTATAAACTGTGGTTCCAACATTAGCATTAATGTTGATAATCGTGTGTTTGTTGGGGATTTAACAAAACCCAGTTTTCGCTCTCTAGGCTCCTCCCCAAAAACATCTCCAATTTCAGTTTCTAACCCTAGCCCATCTCAGAATTTGCCCCCAATTTACAACACAGCCAGGGTGTTTCCAAATGGTGCTCCTGCTACATTTGGGTTCAGCATCAAAAAATTGGGAGTTCACTTGGTACGTCTCCACTTTTGGCCTTTTAATTCTCAGAATTATAACCTTAGCTCTGCAATTTTTAGTGTTTCTGTTAATGGGTATTCACTGTTTCATAGATTTAGTGATTCTAAGTTGTTGAAGGAGTTCATATTGAGAGTAGATACTGATAAGCTTGAAATTGTTTTTAGTCCTGAGGGTGAAGTGGGTTTTGGGTTTATCAATGCAATTGAAGTGATTTCAGCTCCTGACAACTTGATTCTAAATTACGGGGTTTTGTCTCTTGGTTCTGATGGTGTGAAAGAGTACAAAAATCTTTCATCCCGAGTTTTGGAGAGTGTCCATAGGATTAATGTGGGTGGTCTGAAGATAACCCCTTTTAATGATACCCTTTGGAGAACTTGGATCCCAGATGATGATTATCTGCTTATAAAATCAGGTGCTAAAAAGGTGAGCACCACCCATACTCCTAATTACAAGGCTAGCGGTGCTACTAGGGAGATTGCACCAGATAATGTTTATATGACGGCACAGGAGATGGATATGGATAATGGGAATGCCTTTGTGGAATTCAACCTGACCTGGAATTTTCCCGTGATAGACCAAGCTCAGTATCTTGTAAGGTTACATTTCTGTGATATTGTGAGTGTTGCGCTTAGGCAGCTCTATTTCAATTTGTATATCAATGGATTGATGGCCAAAGAAGTTGATTTGTCAAGCCTTACAGTCTTTACACTTGCATCACCTGTGTTTGTCGATTTCTTAGTGAGCATGGACCATTCTAGACCTATTCAGATTAGCGTTGGCCCCTCTGCAATGAGTACTACATCGAAGAAGAATGCTATTTTGAATGGAGTAGAGATAATGAAGATAGTGGACAGTAAGAATATTGACACCGAACCAAAAAGAAAGACGGCATGGATTGTGCTGGGCTCTGTCCTAGGAGGTGTTGCAGTTTTGAGTTTGGTGATAGTTGGTGTGCTGCTTGGACTGAAATGCAGGAAGAAACCAGAACCTGCAGAAAGTCTGGGGTGGACTCCCTTGCGTGCTCCCACTGGAAGTCGATACAGTAGAGTTACAGAAACAAGTGCTTCCGCTAGGCTGAATGGATCCAATAGCTTGAAGATCCCTTTTGAGGAAATACTAGTTGCAACAAACAACTTGGATAAAAGCCTAGTGATTGGATCTGGTGGGTTTGGAATGGTATACAAAGGGGTTCTCAGAGATGGTACCATGGTTGCTGTTAAAAGAGGTATGCCAGGTTCTAGACAGGGGCTTCCTGAGTTCCAAACTGAAATATCAGTTCTCTCAAAAATCCAGCATCGCCACCTTGTTTCAATGGTTGGCTATTGTGAGGAGCAGTCAGAGATGATCCTAGCATATGAATACATGGAGAAAGGACCTCTTAAAAACCATCTATATGGTTCGGGATTGCCACCATTATCTTGGAAGCAAAGGCTTGAAATTTGCATTGGGGCTGCTAGAGGTCTCCACTACCTTCATACTGGTTTTAACCAGGGAATCATCCATCGTGACATCAAATCTACAAACATTTTGCTTGATGAGAGTTATGTCGCGAAAGTAGCAGATTTTGGGCTTTCAAAATCTGGTCCCCCTCTTGATCAGACCCATGTAAGCACCGGTGTGAAAGGTAGTTTTGGTTATCTAGACCCAGAGTATTTCAGAAGGCAGCAGCTCACTGATAAATCTGATGTGTACTCATTTGGTGTTGTGATGCTCGAGGTTCTTTGTGCTAGACCCGCTGTAGATCCCCTACTCGCAAGGGAGCAGGTGAACCTCGCCGAATGGGCACTAAGGTTTCAGAAAAGAGGTCTGCTAGAGGAAATCATCGATCCCCATCTCAAGGGTGAAATAAAGCCGAGCTCACTAAAGAAGTTTGGAGACACAGCACAAAAATGTTTAGCAGACTATGGTGTGGATAGGCCAACCATGGGCGATGTTCTTTGGAATTTGGAGTATGCGTTGCAGCTTGAAGTGGGTCAAACAACTGAAACGAATGAAACAAGTGACACTTTCACTTCCGAGATTTCAACAACTAGAGTTGTGTCACTTGGCCCTATCAGTATTGAAGGCATTGGGAATACAAGCGATGAGAATTTAGGCATGCCAACTAGTGAAGTTTTCTCTCAGTTGATTAGCAGCGAAGGCAGATAACTGTGCTAGATAAAGTTGCTTATCATTGTATACTACTATATGGATAATCATACTAAACCGTTGTAATTTCAATAGAACTTTCAGTCTCATGATGAACATGTCGGTCATATGCTCATAAGATCAGATGTAAGTCTTTCTGTTCATACTGGTCTTAGTTTGTTTCAGCTTAGCCCCAACTGGGTAAACTTATGGTCAACTGCTTCTTTGCAGTGTCGCTAGTACTTAAACTGTATTTGATATCATCAGACTGCCTGCTAGAAGTTATTGGACATTTGTTCAGGTCAAACTGTATTCAGTGCACTTGCAGCGTTGAAAATGTAATCACAAAACAGTAACAACCTGCAAAACTTTGCCAAGTTAAACTTAAGAAACAAAACTTAGTTTGGATACCTGATTATGAAGAGCGTTACATCATTAGAGGGAGATAGAAGTGAAAGTCATACAGATGAAATTCAGTACTTGGACTTGAACCTAGCCATACCGCCATCGATGCAGCAAAGGGTTCTTTTTTTTTTTTTTTTAACGCAAAGATGTCATAGCTATTACCCTTTCTGAAAAAATCTTGGAAAAAAAAAAAAGATGCATTGTAAATAACCAGAGAGGGTATGGAATAGCAGAAGTAAGAAGCGGCATAGTTTAAGTCCCTGAAGTCTTTTACCATTTTTGTATCGTTGTAGTGGGCAGCAAGCATTCAATTATTTCAGTCTGATCCGAAGACCATAATAAACACGAGAACATGGATTGATCATGAAGAGAGCTCCATGACTTTCTACAGTTACAACAGCATTAGTTCAACAGCTTTGTTTTTATTTGGTTAAAAGGCATCTCCAACAAAGGCACAGTGCATGCTACAGTACAACTGCCAAGTAGAAAGGCTTATACAATACAAGAATCTGCGAAGAACAAATTTGATTCACCTGAATGCTGGAATTAGTCTGCAACCAATGAGAAGAACCACAAGATAGGGAAAATGTCTGATTGTATGTCTGCATTGATAATCAACCAATCAGCAATATCAACTGTAACAATATATCAGCAAAGCGTCAGTAGTCCAATGGTTAGGATAATTGCCTTTTAAGCAATAGACCCGGGTATGCCCGGCTGACGCAATTTACATTTTATTTTTCCCGCTCCCTCTTACGTCTGTGGGTCAGCTGATTAGACATTCCAGCTTTACTCCAATAAATGCTGCACCAACCTGGAGTGTCCAGGGCAGACATTCTTCTTTAATAAACCTGAGGATTTTGTTTTCTCGGCGTGAGGCTCATACTTCAATTGTTTCTTTCGGTTTTTTTTTTATCCCCTCGGACGACTAATATATACAGTTTAATACATGATATCACAAAACTCCTCACCTGTAACTCTAGCCGCGATTCTATGATCACCCCTAACGTTTAAGCTTACATGCAAGCATACAGCATCTGTTGTTTTGTAAAGTACAAAACTACTGTGATAACATCAAAACTGAAGCAAGTGCTCTCAAGACCAGAGTACACTGCTGATTAACATCCGCAAATACAAACCTGCTTCAGACCTCCATTGCAAGCCATTTTCGTCTTGACACCCATAACAGTACTTCTAGAGCTAATGCTCCGGTCATCAGCAACGATTCACACAAGATGGGTATCCTCATTCTCCTCTGATATTGCCATCGAAGGCTAAAAAAGCTCTTGTATCATAATTCCGGCAGAATAGAACACCAATGTCCTATTTTTCCGTCCAACGAGATATGTGCCAGCTCTAAATTATTGAAGAAGTAGGCTTTCCTTCTTGTTTTGCCATGTAAGTTCCAGAGAACGATGGATGTTTGAATTCATCAACTCTTGAGTAGATTCAGTTTCATTGCACACCCATGAACATTAATAATGATAAACTGATAATACGCATCCCACCGCTCCAGAAGCAGAGAAATGAAGCATTAAATATTAAAGTAGGCCGAAAATACACGACATTTTCATGTATTCATAAAAATGCAAGCCAGATTTCAATATTGCCAAGAACAGTAAGCAGAAGTAACAGAGAAACACCAGCACAGCCTGATTTCTAGTCAAAATTTGCTCCGTAAGCAAAGATACAAAATACCAATGGGAAGAAAAGATAAGAAAAGGAATGCAAGACCGAACAGCAAAAGGTGAAAATGGTTCTTGTATCATCAGTTCACACCTCCAAGACTCCAACGAAGACATTGTCCCTCACTCAAAGGCTTTTTCCCAATCATCCACGACATCTGCATTATCATCAAGAGGGGCGTCTGCAGGTTGAGCAGTTTGCAAGCTTGAAGAAACCCTGGTCTCCGATTCGTTTTCAGAGATGGGAGGAGCAGCCTTCTGTTTTCCCAGCTCCACGACTCTGTTCGATGAAGACCCTCCTGCTGACGTGGCAGCAGACTCAGGGTTCAGAACCGTCCAACGGTTTAGAGTCTCCGTGACAGGAGCCTCCCGACCTTTCCACACTGAGGGAGCCACATCCACAGAACCAGTAGACCATTCTTCATCACCCCATGAATCTTCGATCCAATTAGATTCCTTAGAAACTGCTTTTCTCCATGGGTTGCCCTTCAGAGCGGCGGCAGCAGATGACCCTCCACCCCATGGATTTGCACCCGAGGCTGCAGCTGCCCCAGCACTGCCAGTCTGTTGGACAGCAGATGCTCCTTGATACACTGACCCATTATCCAACCTTCTCATTGCAGTTGCTGCCCGAACAGGATCACTGAACACTGCCAGTGCATTCTTGTCATTCAACCAAACAAGCTCACATTCACCACCAAACCTGAGAACCAATGTGCTGATGTCTGCGTCACTTGGGAGATCGAGCAGGGCAACAACAAGCCTGGGATCCATATCGACCAGAGGATCAAAAACTGTTGGATGATATGCACTCACTGTAGCTACCCCCTTAGGACCCAAAATCCGGGGTGGGGCTTTGGATTTCAGGGTGGCATGAACCACTATGAACCTCTTTGGCTCCCTACCAGCAGAACTGATCATGAGCTTCCATCTCTCTGCTATGACAATGACTGCATCCCGCTTGTCCTTTGGCATTGGACAAAAGACATGAGACCTAACACTACTTGTATTTCCTCTGTTTTTGCCAAGAACCAAGTATTTGCATCTCTCCTCCACTGCTAGTACCCATTTTGGATCACGTCTTAATAATTCTGCCAGCATTTGCGACACAGCAGGGTTCTCACCGAAATGAAGAGCGTCCAAACTAGGCGGACTGATGTCGAAAGCATCTGCAAGGACACGCTTCCTCTCAAGCTTGGCACACTCATCATCACACATAAGCTTCCTCTGCCCAAGTGGAACTCTCTTTTCACTTCCCTCAACAGGCTGAAGTGGTAAAGGCAGCTTCTGTAGAATAGAGGCTTCAAGCACATTATCGGCATTAAAACCAGAGCTACCACCCCCAGCATCACAGGGCACTGTTGCTGAAATCCGACCACAGGAGCACATGATTGCCACAGGAAATTCACATCTTAGGTCAGGACAACAAGACCCTGGGTGACAAAGAGCTGTACATGTGTGCCTGCAATCTCTCCTTGGAGCACCGCATGTTTGTCCACAAGAAGCCCTTGACCCCGAATCCGAAGGATCACAGGATGGATCACACGGTGGGGGATGGCAAGTCCTTGCACAGGCATGCAATCCGCACCGTCTGGTCTTGCCACATAATTTGTTACACCTAATGTCCTTCGACCCACAAGGAATGTTGCGCAAAACAACATGACCTCCAATGCATTCCTTTGCTATGGGGATTGAGCACGGAGGGCAATCACCAAAGTGGCAGCTATGAGTAGACTGATGACCACAAGGCTGAGGAACCGAGCAAGGATATTGGCATGAAGGGGGAGGTGTACCACAGGGTAAAGGTGGTGGGATTGAAGTCCTTCCACATGCGCAAGTCAGGTCTGCAAAAATAGTCTCCAAGCAAGGAGGACAATGGCCACTGTGACAGAATGATTCACAAGAATGCTGCCCACATCTCAACTTCTTCCCGCAAGGCATGGAGCAGAAATGAGGGTTCCAGCCTTCAGAAACAGTATTGCTGGAACCGGAAAGTGGGCAGCAACGCTCACTGCAGCGATGCCTTCCACAATTCTTCTTACGTCCACATGGCCGATCACAAACAAATTTTTCATCAGCTGAGGTTGTCTTATAGCACTCCACGGTGCGCGAGGTAGACCCACAACGGCATTTCTGAGTGACAAGCTCATAGCAGCGAGGACAAGAACCAGAATGGCACTTCTCCTTGCAACGATGCATACCACAAGGAAGAAGCTTGCCACAAGTTCCGGAACATGTCGGAATTGGGTCGAGACAACTTTTTCTTTGATCCCGTAAGGCTGTCTTCCCACAGCAACAAGTCTTTACCTTGCTAGGTATCAATTCACACTCCCCACATGGGCCTGGATGGCAAGTTTCGGCACAATCATGATTCCCACACCTCAGTTTCTTTCCACATGTAGAATTGCAAGGGAAGAGACCATTGTCTACATTTATCTCACCCTTCACAGACATATCTCCACAAAGAAGCACCTCAGTCTTCTTCTTGCAGAAGCAAGAGGCATTGATAGGAACCTTACAGGGTTCACAACGACCTACATGACAAAGCCAACCACACCGGTGACGCCCACACTCAAGGAGCTTATCACAAATCTGACCACACGTTTGCACAGACTTCCGATCAGAACATCTTGTGGTAATTACTTTCTTTCCGCAAGGGCAGGACCGTGGGGGTGCAAAAGCCTTGCATGGAGGGCATGGACCAGGGTGGCATTGCAACACACAAACATGGGGGCAGAGATCCTCCTTGTTTAGACAAGCCCCGGGGAGTTCCCTCTCTAATGGCTTCCCACAGGGTTCACCACAAGAGTGTGGAGTCAAGTACAAATCTGAAGGAGGATCCTGCCTCTTCCCACAAAAGCAAACATAACGAATATCCTTGGATGCGGTTAGCTGCACAGATTGACACCCAGGACACCGCCAATTAAAGCCCTGGCTCTTCTCAGCAGAAGTGTCAATTGATGTGGGTGCACGAGCCCATTTCTTGATGCAATTCAAATGGAAAATCGAATAGCAACTGGAACAAGACCAAACAGGTGCTGACCTCTTAACCATATCATAACAAATCATACATTCCACAGTTCCTTTCGTAAGCTTGTCCTGAATCTCTTGTACTAGTTGAGGCAAATCAGAATCCACAGCATCGCCATTATCCCCCTTCCTCCAATAACTCGTCTCCCTGTGGTTACTTCCCCTATCTTCCCCCCTCACTCCTACGCCCTCTTTTGGTTCAGCTCGTTCCCTCCTATAATGCTGAGGCCGACCCACATGGCTCTGACCACCACCGCCACTACCCCCTCTATGCCCTCTATGGCCCCTGTCCATTTGCACTGGCCTAACATTCACATTCACCTCAGCCCCATTTCCCCTAGGATTCTCATTAAAATTCTGCAGGGGTGCATTCATAACCCCAGGACCTCGAGGTACCCACTGTTGACGGCCACTTTGGCCGGGCAATCTAGACCGAATTCTGCGATCAGTCTGAGGTTGAGAACTCATAATTCGAAAAAGACACCCCACACAAGAACTCCCAGCCAACAAACAACAACACCCACAATCAAAAAATGGGATTGGATATGTACAAATTCACAAACCCTTGATTCTTATACCTGAAATAACAGCAATAATTTCATAATTAATCAGAAACCCAGAAATTCAAACAGGTCGGCGTAACAAACCTAACTAAAAGGACAAAATTTTTCCCAAAATCACAGCCCTATCTCATACAAATAAACCCAAATCCCCAATTACTAGAACAGCAGAAAAAATGCAAAGACTGATTGAAATGGAAGAACCCCAAAATGTTCAATCTAGACTGTGTTGTCTATCCAATTCAAGAAAGCACGAAATTTAAACTTGAGCGAAAAAAGAAAGCAAAGACAAGCCAAAATTCAATCGACTAACCAGAAGAACGAGAAAAATGAAATTGGGGTTCTTTGATTGTTCCTCTTCTCTCCTTGTTTCTCTCTCTTACTCTCTTCTGAGGCTAAGCGAGGAGAACTTCACGGAGCTTTAATGGAGAGAGAGAAAACCCTGATCAAACGGTGAATGCTTAAACGCAGACATGAGGGGTATTCGTGATTTATACTAAGCCCAGCCAGACAAAATAAATAAATAAATAAATAAAATGAGCAATTTAAAAAAAGGGAAAATGAAATACTAGGAGGAGACTTGGAGGCCAAGGGAGTCGAGAGCAACTCGTTGACGAGCGCGTGGTTACTTGTGGCTCACACTTGTGGCCGCCTCTTTATATTCTTCCCAAAATTTTTAAAAAAAAATAATAATTAATTTCATAAACCCACCACAAGTCAAAGCAGCAGTAAAGCCCATTTGATTGGGCTCCAAGTTGAGGTTGGCCCACAACTAAATGGATCTTAATGGACTATTTTCCACACTTAAACAAAAATACTATTTTTTTTTCACATTCACCCACTTCTTCCACGTTCCTTCATTCAACTCTTGTCCACTCTCACTCACTCCTTCCCCCCTTTCCCACACTTTAAAAAAAAATATCACTCTTGCCAACTCTCATCCACTCATTCCCTCCTTTTCCCACACTCATTCATTCCACACCCATCATTTTTCATTGAAAAGAACAGGGCCTAAGCTACGAGGTGTTGAAATAATTAACTAATCTACCAAATATTAAGCTATAATGACCTCTTTATTTTACTATAGTAAGGTGTTAAGAGTAATTTGCTTTGGGTTGTTGAGATATTTGAACTTATTAAACAATTAAGATAGAAGTATTATATAAAAGATATAAATCGTGAAAATTGTTTGGGTGAAGTTTATGACTTGTTATACAACTATTTCTGTTATTGATGGTTGATGCTGGCTAAGTAATGCTATCATTTGTATTAACAATTGCTAGTTTTGAATTACATTAAAGACGGACCAATAGTTCAGTCGAAAATGAATCTATCATAACTATTGTGTAGAGATAGATCTAATCAAATGAACTGATATTCAACTGATGACGTGTTCTAAAATAGTGAAGTATTAAGATAGTCCAAAACTTAGTAAATATCAAATTACACTAGATTAAATCAAATAGTATGGCACATCATACACTTTAAATAAATGACCAAACTCTAATGTAATGAATAGAGTGACAAAACTTTAGCAAGTACATAATCTATGTAATAGAATTGCAGAACTCCAACTATTAGTTTGCCTCCCAACTAAAGATAATGCCAATTATATTGGTTATCTAATTTTGATCACTATGGTGTGCATATAGGCGAGTAGAAAATCTCATCTATTAAATTATTTGAAAAAAAAAACCTAATATTTTGCATGTATCAATAAGTACATTTGTATATCAATTTTGCAAAATAATATAATAAAGCAATATAAAACAAATAACAACGTGATTAGTGTTACTTTCAAGTTTTAAGCTCTTGTCAATGGATAAGGCTGTCAAATAGATCAGGTCGAATTGAGTGCGTGTTCGTGTTGAACTTAAACGGGTTGAGAAATCTTTGATATGAACCTAACTCGTTTATTAAACGGGTTGAAAACATTGACCTGTATCCGTTTATTTTTTAAACGGGTTGACCTGAAATTTACCCATTAACCCATTTAATATAAACATGTTAAGTTTAGGTTATCTGGTTATTTGTTTATCCGCTTAATATATTCACTAAAATATGATTATCGAGCACTATAAATCAATCTTTTGAGTTCAATATATCATCATAATGTTACCATTGTCCATGATCCATAAACACTACAATCCCAAAACAAAGATCTATTTTATTAAACTCCACATTTTCACAATTTCTTCCCAAAAATACGTGGTAAAATTGTGTAAACGGATCAACCTATTTAACACATTTAATTAAACGAGTTAAATAGGTTTTTTTTGTGTCAAAATTATCAACCTGAACCTAACCCACTTAATTAAACATGTTAAATGTATCAATCCATTTAATTAAAAAAATTAAAAATCTTTATCCAAATTCACTTAATTTCATACTCGGTTCGAATCGATACGGTCAATACGCCCTATCAATGAATGATCAAAATACCAAGAGATACTGCAAATCACTTCCTCGTCCTGATTCCTAAGGTTGCTTTCGTCATTTAGATACCACCGTTCCTCCCTGCTTTTCCGTAGGAACGAAAATACCAGAAAATCAAATTTAATCTTCACGTAAGTTTCACTCAGCACGGATGAAAAGACATACAAGTCGTCGCTTCCTTGTCGGTTTTACAGATCTCAGATACCCATTGATGCAGAGGAAGTCAGCAAGAAGAAGAAGATAACTCCACAAATTTGTGTTTTCTAAAGAGAGAAACACCAACACAAAGAGACAGAAGCAAAGCTCCCAGGAAAGAGAAGAAAGAAACATTATTTGGTTGCATCTGGGGTGATTTTCTTCCATTTTCAGTCGAATCATCAGTTTTGAGTCGAGTGAAGGGGTTGAATTAGGGTCTTGTGAACTGGGTTTTTTGTGATAGAGCAAAAGGAAGGCAAAAACGACGGATGTGACACTGCATGTATATGATGTAACGAATAGTGGGTCGGACAAGACGAACAATACTATCATGAAGATCAACAAGATCTTCAAGGATGGTATTGGGTTAGGTGGTATCTTTCACAGTGCCATTCATGTCTTCTACTACTTCTTCTTCTTCTTCTTCTCCTCCTTCTCCTATCACTTTTTTTTTTTCTCTTTCTTTTTCTAATTAGCTATAAAGCTAAAATTTTGACATGTTATGAGTGGGGATTTAGGGTTTATAGTAGTTTAATTTCTGATTCACTGTTGGGATTACTGGTTAGTGGGGTTTGTTTTGTGCTATCCTTATGCTCTATTTTTGTGGGAATTCTCAAATTTCCATATGAAGAAAGTGACTTCTTGTTATCAAGGTTTCTTTCCTTATGAAGGTTCCTTATACTATCCATAATCCATGTATCTATTAGTTGGCTTATAAAATTTCTTACTTGCCTGAAGCGTTGTGGTTGTTTATTTTATGTTTGTTTTTATTTTCTTGTCTAGTGAAAAGAGTGGATTTATGAATTGATGTTGAATTTGTAATGAGTTATGGTGACTGGTCACTACTCTCCTTGTTTTTTTGGAGGGGGGTGTCATGCTAGTGATTTCTAAGTTTGAGAGTCCCAAATGGGAAAGTAAAATGATGATAAGCAGATCACAATGAGGCAAATTCTGGGATAATTGGCCATAAAATACAACATTTGGCTGGGAAATATGGATGCTGTTATGTCAATAGTCGAGTGCTTCCCTTCTTTGCCTTTGGTGAATGTGGCTGTTGTGTCAAGTTTGTGAGGAAGAGATCTGTGTACTTTGTTTTAATGTTTGATTAGCTTTAGAGTTTAGACTGTTAGGCTGTTGTCTCGGCTGAAGTTATACCGTATACGTATGACGTGTTGCACTGAGTTGTTATGCACATATTTTGGGCGACTTGATATGTTGTTTTAGAGTTTTTGGGCAGCATTGCTGTTGATATTTTCCGTTTTCAAGTGATATTTTGCATGTTATGTTCCATTATTCATAACTGTCAGGGTGTTGCTGTTGACCTATAGCATTTGACTTGAGTCCAGGGTTCTCGAATTTGCAACATTTTGTGGCCAACGTTATATAGTCGATGTTGATTGTTGAAGGCATTTATATGCTTTATTGAGTATCTGTCTTTGTAGATGGACGCTTTGTAGTTTTCATTGAATTAAATGATTAATACAGTGATTGCAACTTCACTAACAGATTTATGGAGATGAAGAATGGTCATTTGGGTATTGTGAACAAGGTACTGGAGTCTTCAGCTGCCCTTATGGTAAAAACCCTATGTATACATATCGTGAAAGAATTGTCCTTGGGCAAACAGACCTTTCTATCTCCAAGGTCAATCAGATTTTGAGGGAACTGAGTAGAGAGTGGCCTGGCTTTACTTTTGACTTGCTATCAAGAAACTGCAATCACTTCTGTGATGAGTTATGTGAAAGACTGGGTGTTCTGAAACTTCCAGGTGTGACATCATTGCAAATCCTCATCTATTTTCCCTTGACTGTTGACTATATCCATGGGTGAAACTTCACAATTCACATGCATTAGTTGCTGCCATTATGAGTTGGTGTGGCTTATTCATGGGATTGTCTTCTCTGTTTTTTTTTTGGGGGGGGGGGGTTCGTATGGGCTATGTAGTTAGTAGCTGATATAAAATGAGGTAAATATGAAATAATATAGCTCGTGTGCGAAGCAAGAAACCCATGTTAAGACATCAATGAGTTTCAAGGTGTTGCACTGCAACTGCAATTCAAGCGTTGTTATGTTTATATGTCATACATGATCAAAATGTGTCAAGAATTTGATACTTGCAGTTACCACTTCAATTGAAGCTTGAATATTACTCATGGACACACGGATGCGTAATATCATATATGTCACTGGACAGTTCCAATCAGGCAAAAAGTTGCTTAGCATGATCAGCCCAAATCCAAAGATCCACATCCATACTGGAGCACGAGTAATCTAGCATCAGAATCAGGTTCTTTAATTTTGGGCATCTATAGCAGCTTACGCTTCCTGTTTCAATTGATATCTTGCTTAATTCTTTTATTCCTGTGCAAGTCACTTGTAGCTCTTTAGGACTTGTTTCCCCAGTTCTAGTTTGAATAAGTAATCTTCAAAGTGAGTTGTAGTGCTAAAATGGGGGAGTGTGACCTTTTTCGTCTTTTCCTGTGACTTAAGAATGAGATAGGGCCCCCGAAATGGGATTACCTTTCTCATTTTCCTTGTTGATATTTCAGTATTTCCTTTTGCTCATGTTCTTCACTTTCCTTTCTTTTTTTTTTTTTTTTTTTTTTTGCGGAGGGGGGGATTCAGGATGGAGCTTTTTTATCATGCCTTCAGTTCATGTCTGCTTGGGATTTATGATTAGGTTTGGCTTACTAATGAGTTAGAAGTGATAGATCCTTATGTTGTTTCTAGTATAGTTGCTGATGGAATTCTTATACCTTCTGCTTCTTGCAGGTTGGGTTAATCGTTTTGCCAATGTTGGTGATGCTGCCATTGAAATAACTGGAAACACTGCATATTGTGTAAGATGCTACTTAGCTCGTTGTGTATGCTATTTTTTGCAACTTTAAAAAAGACTTCCTGTTTTGCCCCCCACAATTGCATTTTAACAATCATACATGTTCATTCCCTAGAGATCTTTGAGAAACATCCATTCACCTCTTGTGAATCTTGGATTGTCATTTCCCCTGTTGATAGTAGCTTTGGTGGGCTTTGTGATAGTATGGAAGGCTTAGGTTGGACTTGCCGGAAGGTAGGGGGCTAGAAAATTGTGAATCAGCCAGTGCTGATGAGGCAGGATGGGTTACCGCTTTGGCGTATGTTACCATTTGCCTGGTAGTGATGTGTGGTAATGAGTATTGTTTGTTGATGGCAAGGTAAAGGAGTTGTGTCCATTGCAGCAATACAAAGGCTCTAGCATTGCTTGACATATGTCTTGAAAGTGTCTTGTCTGCCTTTTGGGTACTTCTTTGCAGTAAACCATGATTGATAGCCATCTCTCTGTAGTCTTAGTGGAAAATTCTGCTGACCTGTTCTTCCTTATTATCCTTTGTTTTCTAGGGTAGTTTTTTCTTTTTTCTGCTTTAGTCTCTAATTCGAAAGAGCACTGTACTGCGCTGTCATGGCTAATATCCAATGTTGCTGCGGTTGAAGCAAGATAAGACAGAGATTGTTTCAGCCAGCAAGGTGGCATACCGATTCCTTGCAGGCATCGCCACAAATTCTAACTCACAGGTAGCCCCAGACAGCCCACATGCCAACAGGTCTTCCCCGAGATTCCAAGTTTCATGGTTTAAGAATCTTTTATTGGCTGGTGACAAACCATCAACAAGTTCAGTTCTTGAGGAGCCAGTTCGCCAGCAGCAGCAGACACAAGAGGATGATGGAGAACCACTACTGCTGCGATCGATCAACCATCATGTTGGAGTTAGTAATACTAGTAATTAGTTGGTTAGCTAATTAGTTGGTTAGCTGTCAAATGATAGGTTGTTATAAGATTCTCATTCTGTTGAAAGTCTGTAACAACTTCTTTTCTTCTTCTTGCAAGAATTCTTACTTTGTATAAATACAAGAGGATGATAGTAAGAAAATCATCCATTACATTCCTTGCTTACAACAAGAACAATGTAGCTCTCTATTTCTTCATTTTCTGTCTGACCTCCGCTTCCCTCTCTTGCCCCCTTACATGATTTTCTACATGGTATCAGAGCACAAAACTCCAAGATCCTGAATCAAGATTTTGCTCTACTTCCTTTCGATCAATTCTGAATCAAGACTTTACTCTATTTTCCCTTTCGATCAATTGATCATTTCCAGCAATTGATCACAACTCACAAATCAGCCATTTTCTTTAAGCCTGACAATAGTTGAATCAAGCAATGGCAGTAACTGGAGGCAACAGAGTCCTAATCGAATCAACAGATCCTCTCTTCTTGCATCCTTCAGATCACCCAGGACAGTCCTTGGTAGCAGATGTCTTTGCTGGAGAAGACTTTGAGAACTGGAGACGATCGGTAAAGATTGCACTATCAGCAAAACACAAAACCAGTTTCATTGATGGATCCTACACTAAACCAACAGCTAATTCGCCATTGCTACCTTACTGGCAGAGGTGCAACGATATGGTACTTTCTTGGTTACTCAACTCTCTTCATAAAAATATCAGAGATAGTGTTTTATTCTGTGATAAGGCCAGTGACATGTGGAAAGAACTGGAAGAAAGATACGGACTGTCAAACAAAGCTAGGCTGTTTCAAGCACAGAAGGAAGTTTCTTGTATTTCTCAGGGAAATCTTGACATTGCATCTTACTTCAATAAATCAAAGAAAGTCTGGGACGAATTTTCTGCAGTAGATGCAATGCCAAGATGCAGTTGTGGTAAATGTGAGTGTGACATTAACACAAAACTAGAGAGATATGCTCAGGAGCAGAAAATTATACAATTTTTGATGGGGCTTAATGAGAGTTATACTTCGGTAAGGGGTAACATACTCATGATGACACCTTTACCTTCATTAAGCCAGATTTATTCTCTCTTAGTGCAAGAAGAGAAGCAGAGACAGGTTAAATCTAGCCAGTCTCATACTGAGAGTGCTTCTTTTGTTGTTAGCACTAATGATGCCAAGCCATATCTGAACAGAAGGCAAGAAGGAAAAAGGTCACAACTCTTCTGTGACCATTGCAAAAAGACCAATCACACAATTGATAAATGTTATAAGTTGCATGGATATCCTAGTACCAACAGGCAAGCTGGGAGGAACAAGAACTTCGGATCAGCAAACAATGCTTGGGGAGAACATGAGAGTCCAAGTGACACAAATCTCATGCTGCCAGGCCTTAATAGAGACCAATCCAAACAATTATTACAGTTCCTCACCAACCTTACCACTGGAAATGAGCAGAAGCATAGTCCCAAAGAGATTACAGCATCTGTTGCTCATATGTCAGGTACAATCTATGCCTTGAATGCTGTCCATTGTTTTCTGAACTATAACACATGGATATTGGACAGTGGAGCAAGTGAGCACATGAGCTCGAATAGCTCAGCTTTGCATGATATATCAGCTTTGCACATTCCTGTTCTTGTAAATCTGCCTAATGGAACACAGGTGAAAGTTACACATCAGGGAAAGCTAAGGATAACTCAGGACCTGGTTTTGAGACATGTTTTGCTCGTCCCTAATTTCAAGTTTAATCTGCTCTCAATAAAAAGATTGTGTGAGCAGTTGCAATGCACAGTTGAGTTCACCAAGGACATGTGCATATTGCAGGCCCATTTTCTGAAGAAGCCACTGGTAGTTGGTAAAGAATTCAAGGGATTATATGTCTTTGACAAGGGAGAGATGCAGGAGTTGAAGTTTCAGCAAGAAACACGGCCTTTACTTTCATCATACTCAGATTCTGGAATTTATGTGACTGATGATAATTGCTATAGAGCTGCTGCCAGTATAGTAGTTTTTGATGTATGGCACAGAAGGCTAGGGCATATGTCTCATAACAAGATGAAGATTGTATCTGAATTTGCAAAATTTCAAAGCAATAAGAATGATTTTTTGTGTGAAATTTGTCCCAAAGCTAAGCAGCACAGACTCCCTTTTCCTACTAGTCATATCTCTTCTACAAATATCTTTGAAATGATTCATGTGGATACTTGGGGACCATATCACTCAAAGACTCACACGGGACAAAGGTACTTTTTGACTTTAGTAGATGACTTCAGCAGGGCAACTTGGACTTATCTTATGGTTACTAAAGATGAAGCAATCTTTATCATTAAGTCTTTTGTTGTTATGGTGAAGACTCAGTTTGCAGCCACAGTTAAGGTAATTCGATCAGACAATGCCTTAGAGCTAAGTATCAGTCATGAAGCCCTAGGTTTCTTTGCAGAAACAGGAATCATACATCAAACAAGCTGCATTCAAACTCCACAACAAAATGGAGTTGTGGAGAGAAAACACAAGCATCTCTTGGAGGTTTCAAGGGCCTTGCTGTTTCAGTCTCATCTGCCAATTAAATACTGGGGTGAATGTGTTTTGACTGCCACCTATTTGATTAATAGGATGCCAAGCAAAGTCTTGAGAAACAAAACACCATATGAGATATTGCATGGAAAAACACCCTCATATGAACACTTGAAGAGCTTTGGGTGTTTATGCTTTATGACCAGCCCAAAGCAAGGGAGGGATAAGTTTCAAGCAAGGGCTAAACCCTGTGTGTTTATGGGCTATCCTTTTGGAAAAAAGGCTTATAAGGTTATGGACTTGGAAGAACATAAGTTTCACACATCCAGAGATGTCATCTTTCATGAGGAGATCTTTCCTTTTGCAACTTCATCCATTAACCTTCCAGGACCCCTTTTTCAACCTCCTTTCTACAATGTGCCAGCAGAAGGAGATCCTAATATTCCTAGCCAAGAAACGGATCACAGCACTAACCAAGAAGCCCCTGTTGTTGGAGACAACAGCTCAGCCCCACCTTCCTTTATGCAGCAAAGAAGATCTGACAGAGCTCATAAACTACCCACCTACTTACAGGATTATGTTTGCTATGGTTCAGTCCAAGAAAATGACCATTTCTGTTTATCCACTGTCACCAACTTGTGTGTTCCAACAAACAGATACATAAGACCTATTGCTTGCACTGTGACAGACATCATTACTGAACCACAAAGTTTCTTTAAAGCAGTTCAAGACCCAGGATGGAAAACAGCCATGGATAAGGAGCTGCAAGCCCTGCTTGATAACAACACCTGGGAAGTAGTATCACTGCCAGTAGGAAAAAGACCCATAGATTGCAAATGGGTCTACAAAGCTAAGTACAAGGCAGATGGGAGTTTGGAAAGGCTGAAGGCAAGGCTTGTCGTCAGAGGTTTTACTCAAAAAGCAGGGGTTGACTATACAGAAACATTCTCTCCAGTAGTTAAGCTTACTACCATAAGAACTCTCATAACTGTTGCAGTAAAGAGAGGCTGGAAATTGTCACAACTAGATGTCAATAACGCCTTTCTTCATGGTGATTTGCATGAAGAAATATACATGAAACTGCCTCAAGGGTTCAGCTCAGAGATACCAAATGCTGTGTGCAGACTGAAGAAGTCTCTCTATGGGCTCAAGCAAGCTTCCAGACAGTGGTATGCAAAACTGTCTGAGGTTCTCTATGCCAGAGGGTATGTACATTCTTCTAATGATTACTCTTTATTTTACAAAAAGACACCCACTTCAGTGGTGTTTCTGGGAGTATATGTCGATGATATCCTGTTAACTGGAGATGATGAGTCAGAAATGCAAGAGCTCAAACTCTATTTGGATCATACTTTCAAGATAAAAGACCTTGGAGATGCACATTACTTCCTGGGTATAGAGATACTCCCCACAAAGGAAGGTCTCATTCTTACTCAAAGGAGGTTTGCTAGGGAACTCTTGACTGAAATTGAAGACCAGAATCTCAGTCCCATGGTTTGTCCCTTGGATAGCACTCAAAGGCTGAGTGCCACAGAAGGAGAACTTTTTAATGATCCTTCACTATATAGAAGGTTGGTTGGGAAGTTGAATTTCCTCACCAACACAAGGCCTGATTTGGCATTTGCAGTCCAGCACCTCAGCCAGTTCATGCAACAGCCCAGAATACCACATTTTCAAGCCTTGTTGCATGTTTTGAGGTACATAAAAGGACAACCAGATCTTGGAATTCTACTGAATAATGAACCAGTTTTTTCATTGCAAGCATACTGTGATTCCGATTGGGCAGCATGTGCCCACAGTAGAAGGTCTGTTAGTGGGTATGTGATTTTCCTTGGCAACAGTTTAATATCATGGAAGTCCAAGAAGCAAGGCACAGTATCTCTTTCCTCTGCAGAAGCAGAGTACAGAAGCATCAGAAGGGTAGTAGCCGAACTTGCTTGGCTCAGCAGACTCCTTCATGAGCTGACAGTTGAAGAGCTCACCCCTATTCCAGTTAAATGTGACAGTCAGGCAGCCATTTACATAGCAAAGAACCCTGTGTTCCATGAAAGAACTAAACACATCGAATTGGATTGCCACTTTGTGAGAGAGAAGCTGTTAGCAGGCCTAATTTCTCTTACTCATGTTCATACTAAGCAACAGTTGGCTGACCTCCTCACTAAACCACTCAATGGATCTTTGCATCATGATTTGCTAGGCAAATTGGGTGTTCAAAGAACCACCAATTTGAGGGGGGGTGTTGGAGTTAGTAATACTAGTAATTAGTTGGTTAGCTAATTAGTTGGTTAGCTGTCAAATGATAGGTTGTTATAAGATTCTCATTCTGTTGAAAGTCTGTAACAACTTCTTTTCTTCTTCTTGCAAGAATTCTTACTTTGTATAAATACAAGAGGATGATAGTAAGAAAATCATCCATTACATTCCTTGCTTACAACAAGAACAATGTAGCTCTCTATTTCTTCATTTTCTGTCTGACCTCCGCTTCCCTCTCTTGCCCCCTTACATGATTTTCTACACATCATGATGCTTGATGTGAAGATTTTACATGTATTGGTAGATGACAGAATCTAGGGAGTGTTTGCCTGTGGATTTGTTGTGTATCCTTTGTAAAACCCTCACCATCTATGTGAAAGTTATACTTGCTACTATCTGCAATTGTATGATGTTCAATATGAAATGTATTCTCTTTCAATTTCCTCATCGAACTGAGAAGCTGTTCGTGCTCTTCGATCTTCTATTTGAATTCCATTGTGGTTCAAAAGCTCGTATGCACAAGCACATAGTAGTTCAGACATATGCTAATCACCTGGAGTAATAGTTTTTTCTTTCTTCATTTTTTGGGGTTATATACGAAGAATGTACATGAACAACAAGGGCTCAACGAACTATTCATTGCTATAAAATTCTGGAGACGTTAGACAAGTTGACACATGATTTACTATGTTGATCAATTGAGATTGCATTGTTAGTAGTTGTATATTACTCATATTTTTCGTGAAACAAAACAAACAGTAAAGTAATTTTTGCTTGCATGGGTTTTTTTATTATGATTTTCATTGCCTTGTAGTCAACTTGTAGAGCCAACTATTGTTTGAAGAGTACCCAATAATATTGTTTTATCTCTAAATTTGTTTTTAAAAAAATTAAGAATGTATACTTAAAAGTTCAAAAGTCTGTCACCCATCCAAAAGAAAAAATATTCAAAAATTTGCTGAAGATCTTCCGATAGGGGTTTCCACTTTGAACGCTCAAGCCCTCACTGAAGCCCTACCTCGCAATCATGTCCCTCCTTTAAAGCCTTAAAACCTCCTCTTCATCATCGGCTCATCGTCTCTACAAAACCCTAACCCTACCTCCCTCATCATACATCGAATTTATCTTCACCATTTTACTCATACATCTAAGTTTCTACTTATCCAATCTAATTTCCTTTTTAATCAAGAGAACTTCCTCTTAAAAATGGCTTTTAGACTTTGCAATTCTTGTTGCTAAGCACGATTTAGGATCTTATGAAAACAACATTATATTAAGGGCCTGTTCTATTTCGCATTTTAGATAGATAGATAGATACAAGGAGATGTAAGGAGCTGTAAGGAGCTGCAAGGAGATGTAAGGAGCTGTAAGGAGCTGTAAGGAGATGTAAGGAGATGTAAGAAGCTGTAAGGAGATGTAAGGAGCTGTAAGAAGATGTAAGAAGCTGTAAGGAGCTGTAAGAAAGCTGTAAGGATAGATATAAGGAGTTGTTGAATTGTAAAAGAGTTGTATAATATAATTTGTTTTACATGAAAAATAATAATATTAAAATAATATACTTAAGAAGCTGTATTTTGTATCTTTATTTTATTATTATTATTATTATTATTATTATTATTATTATTATTATTATTATTATTACTATTACTATTATTTTCATTTTTTATTTTTATTTTTTACTTTTTTTATTTCTTGTATTTTTTGTAATTTTTTAATTTTTGTTATTTTATTGTTTTATTTTTTATTTCTTTATTTCTTTATTTTTATTTTTTTTATTTTTTAATTATTAATTATTATTTTTTATTTTTTTAAATTTTAATTTTAATTTTAATTTTAATTTTTGTTATTTTTTAATTTTCTATTTTATAATTTTGTAATTTGTAATTTGTAATTTTTATTTTTATTTTTTATTTTTTAATTTTTAATTCATAATTTTTTAATTTTTAATTTTTTAATTTTTAATATTAATTTTTAATTTTAATTTTAATTTTACTTTTTTACTTTTTTATTTTTTTAATAAAAAAATGGAAAAAAAATAAAACTAAAAATTTTTAAAATTTTGACACTTTTAAAATAAAAAATTAAAAATTAAAAATAAACATAAAAATAAAAAATTAAAAATTATAAAATATAAAATTAAAAAATTAAAAATAAAAAACTAAAAACAAAAAATAAAAAATAAAAAAAATGAAAAATGAAATTTGACAAATAAAAGAATAAACAAAAAAAATAAAAAATAAAAAATAAAAAATTTAAAATTTTAAAAATTACAATATAAAAGTTTAAAAATTAAAAAAATAAAAAAAATTCAAAAATTGAAAAATTAAAAAATTAAAAATAAAAGATTAAAAATGAAAAAAAAAATAAAAAAATAAAAAATAAAGAACAAAAAAATTTAAAATTTAAAATTAACAATTAAAAATAAAAAATAAAAAAAATAAAAAATGCAAAATCAATACACAATAAATAAAATGAAGATGTAAGGAGATGTAAGGAGATGTAAGGAGATATAAGAAGATGTAAGGAGATGTAAGGAGATGTAAGAAGATGTAAGCTCTTAGCTAAATCATAAATAACGCGAAATAGAACAGGGCCTAAATGTATTTGTTCGTTATATGTATCATGTATGGTTAAATTGGCTCATTCAATTTGTAAATAATAATGCAATACTCGATTTTCAGAAATGCAAATTTTAAACGTATCACAAGATAAAAAAAAAAACAGATGTTTTTAAAGATAGCCAGCACTGCAGCACATAGGGATGTATATGCGCTAGAAACAAAGCCACAGCTTGTACATTCAAGTGTTACTGTTAACCACTTTTGGTAATAGCTAATTTTGTAAAATATTTCAAGTTGTCTGTAATTATATATATGATGAAGATATTCGTTCCTGTGTTGCCATTTTGATGTCTGTTTGCTCTTTCTGTGTTTTTCTGTCATCATGAAGAATGACAGCTCAACAATCCTCGATTTGTAGTCTCTAACAATTCTCCAATTCTACTGCTTCTCCCTCCTTCATTCCCCTAACTCCACTTTTTCAGCAATGCTTACGCTCAAACCCACCGCTCTCTCTTCTTTCTCCTCCTCCAATCCAATCCCATATCTCTTTAAACCCCTCCATAAACCCTACCACCCCTTAAGCCCAAAACCCTCCTCTTTCCCCATCATCAAGTCAATTCTCCAATACAATCGCAAACCCCAGCTTGCCGGCACCACGCCAAGGGTGGTGGTCATCACCTCCGGCAAAGGCGGCGTAGGAAAAACTACCACCACCGCCAACCTCGGCATCTCACTTGCCCGCCATGGCTTCTCCGTCGTCGCCATTGATGCTGATGTGGGGCTCCGCAACCTTGACCTTCTTCTGGGTTTGGAGAATCGGGTCAATTACACTGCTCTTGAGGTTCTTAATGGTGATTGTCGCCTTGACCAAGCCCTAGTTCGAGATAAAAGATGGTCGAACTTTGAGCTGCTTTGTATTTCCAAACCCAGATCGAAACTCCCACTTGGGTTTGGTGGGAAAGCTCTAATCTGGTTAGTTGATGCACTTAAACATCGAAATGAGGGGTGCCCAGATTTCATAATCATTGATTGCCCAGCTGGGATTGATGCTGGATTCATTACTGCAATTACTCCTGCAAATGAAGCGGTTCTGGTTACAACCCCGGATATTACTAGCCTTAGGGATGCTGATAGGGTCACTGGGTTGTTGGAATGTGATGGGATTAAGGATGTTAAGATGATTGTGAATAGGGTTAGGACTGATATGATTAAGGGGGAAGATATGATGTCTGTGTTGGATGTTCAGGAGATGCTGGGTTTGGCTTTGTTGGGTGTGATTCCTGAGGATACAGAGGTGATTCGGAGCACAAATCGTGGGTACCCTTTGGTTTTGAACAAACCTCCTACTTTGGCTGGGTTGGCTTTTGAGCAGGCTGCTTGGAGGCTTGTGGAGCAGGATAGTATGACTGCTGTGATGGTTGAGGAGCAGCCCAAGAAACGCGGATTTTTCTCTTTCTTTGGAGGATGAGTTGTTGAGTGTATGAATGTTTGGTGAATTTTCAAGAAATTTAGTTTTGGGAATCATGTGGGAGGTAACTGTTGGTTAGGAGGATGCATCAAGGGCTTGTGTGTACAGATGTCTAGGTAAATTTTTTACCCTTTGAAATTTTGCATTGGTTCTGGTCTTTTCTTATCAAATAGCTAGACAATTGTGGAAAGTGCGCCTGAGATACTTGTTCTGTGATTGTTCAGCTTTATGTTGCATTAATTGGATGCAAGCTTCTGTTTCTCATTTTCAGATTGCTGGAATACTATTATTTTTTTAAGTATGGGAAATGAATTACTGATGGCTTTCCCTGTATGACTATATTCTTTTGTTCCTTGAGTTCTAGTTTCTGGGACGACTTGTTTGAGTTGACCTACTGATTTGGTATGTGAGTCCTACGATTGCATTGTGAAATGACAAAGAGACTTGATTTTGGCGATTTTCTTATGCATTATTGCTCGCTTCTGAGAATGGCATATTGAAACCTGTCCATGGGTTGATCTTGATGCAGCTAGGTCCCCCTTTCTGTTGTTAGCTTATTATGTGAATGACTGGATTTTGTCTGTAGATTGTCTGCCTGTTAACTTCAGGGTTTGCGTCTGTTGCTGATAATATCCTAAATGCTATGACTTTTGAAGGAAATCATGTATACTCTGTACAAATTGTAACTTGTTCAAGAACATGTTGATTGTATTTGAGAAAATGGATGGTCAATTTTTTTTATAGTACTTCAGTCTGCATATGCATTTATTGCTAAGTTTACTATCTTTGGCTCCGTTTGGACCTTGGAAAATTTGGTGGAAAGAAATTTTTTTGGGAAAGTTACTTTTTTTCTTGTGTTTGGTTTAGAGAAAATCACAAAGAAAAAAAATATGGAGGAAAGTTAGATGGAAAAATTGTTAGAAACAAGTGATAAAATTTTCCTCGTAAAATTGTGAGGAAAGTTTGAGAAAAATTCTTGACCTCATATAACCTTGTATTACTTAGATGACATCAACATGATTTAAATAGTTCATCAACATTCAAATTTTTCATCCAAATTCTTATATTTTTTCCTCAATCTAAACCAGAAAAAAAAAATTATTTTCTTTCTGCTTTTTTTTCCTTCACATTTTTTTTCCTTTAACTTTTCTTTCCATCAAATTTTCTAAGGACTAAACGGAGCCTAAATATTTTGGGTTGTCATTTGAATGTGCTAAGAGTACAGTGAGCTGCCGCTAGGGCCAAAAAAAATTATCTCATTCAGCTTTTTGTTGGGAGATGAATATTTTGCAGGAAGATAATAAAACCTAAAGTAGGACCTAGGAGGGGTGGAAAAAAGTTCAGGGAGCATTTTGATCTTTATTCTACTAGAATTTCTCATGTATTTGGCTCTTAGTTTTAAAAAGCGCGAGGCACATTGAGGCACATAGGGTCCCAAAGCATGAGGCGCAAGGTACAAGGCGAAGGTGCATGCATCATGGATGCGCGGTGCACTTCTCTGCAAATTTTTTTTAAAGTATTTCATACTTTACAAAGCATATTTTGCAAAAACATATTAGATAAATGTATTAAAAATGTGAGTAGACAATGCACATACTCAGAGTACAAGTTTAGCTCACCTTTTAGCTCCCAAGGAAGGAAAATAAGAAAAAAGGTAAACGCAAGGCTAAGAAAAAGAAGAAAAGGCGGAAAGATATAGCCTCATATCCTTGAGGCGCACCTCATCACCTCCGAGGCGCTAAGTTGGTAGCCTCATGCCGAGGCGCGCCTAGGCGTGCCTTAGGTGGGCTTTTTTAAACTAAGATTTGGCTGAACAAGGAAGTATGGTCTTGTGGCCTTCCAACCTGCTTGGACTTTTCATGTATTAATTGCAAAAACTTCCGAACTGACTTTAGGATTCCCTTAAATACGTAGTTGATATTTAGATTACCTTAAACTAGGCGGAAGTTTCTATAGCCTCTGTTGTATTTAGGTTAACTTAAACTAGGCTAGTGGCCCATTCAGCAACTTGCCAAATCTCATACCCCTCTCCGCCCCCCTCCCTTTTGGGAGGATCCCTTTCCTGATATACAACAAACAACAACAACAACAAACTCCCAGTTGGGTTCCGCTTTAGGATCCCTTTCCTGATATGCAGTTTGGAATTGGTTGGCGATGATTCAAACCTTCCACAGTTGCGGTTTAAATTATTGGGCAAAATGTTGTTTAACTACAAATTTTGTCCTATAACCATGGGACTAGATGGAAAATTTGCTTGGATGAAGGCTGGTGGTATAACAATGAATTTGAGATCTAGAGGATCTTAGGGGCCGTTTGGTCTACAGGATTGGGAGTTCATTTTTGGATTTGGAATTGGTTTATGAATTGTCACCCTCCTTGTTTGGTGTATGTGAGTTTAAAGTGGGAATAACTCTAAATATTACTAATCCCATGCTTGGTGTGTGAGATTATGACTGGTATTGGTATTTAACAGTTGCAGCTGAATTCCCAGTCCCAAGTACGAATTCCCTTCATGGGAATAAGTTAGTGGGAATGGAAGGCTTCTATTCCCAATCCCATTCTCTAATTTATTTCCATTCCCATGGGCCAAACATGGGAAATGTATTACCTCATCCTCTATTCCCATTTCCATTGGCTTTATTGCCACATGTCAATGCCACCTTAGGACTGGGGATTCTTCTTAATATTTCTGAGGTTACTCATGTTGGGATCTTTTTGAAGGTGTCTCGATCATATTCATTCCTATCTTCGGTGCAAGGGAGTTGGCTGTCATTCTAAATATTTGTGGCTCTTCCATATTTGGTTCATCGAGCTCTAAGAAGATTGAGGAAGCATGGAATATTGTTCTTGTACTCTGTCTCAAGTACAGGAGAAGGTGGGGACCTTGGGGCATATGAGAGGGTGTCTAGTTGTAGGACTAGTTAATGGATGGCATGAGAAAGTTGATGGATTAGAAAATACATGAACATGTGACTTTATTCTTCTGGGTAACTGACTGAGATAAGCACTGCTCTTATTGAGTTGGTGCAAGGCAGACGCTCAGAGTTGAGCTAAGCAAAAGTCAAACCTCAAGTTGAACACTTGATTCTCTAAAAAGGAAACCGCAGGGGCGGATTCCATTACGGCCTATTTTGGAGGTGCAGCAAGAATTGTAGTCCATAGGTGACGAAATCTTTACAGTAAGCCAATGTCACAGTTGCTTTCATGCTAGTTTCTGTGATTAAATTTTGGGTCAAGGTTAGGATAGACGAGTTTGGATTGTGATGACAGTGCCCGGATGATGTAGATAGTCAAGAAAGGCTTGTTACTATAGTGTAAATTAGGGGGTCCTTAGCACTCTAGCTATGATTCCTGGGCAGTTATTTGGTGATTTGAGGGGCCACTTTGTTTCTGTTTATGTGCTGGTGTGTAGTTATTGCTTTGACATATTATTCTTTTTTTTTTTGATAAGGAAAAGGTGTAATATTATAAAGGAGGGAATTAACAAGGAAGGGTGCTAATACAGCATCCGACAAAAGCTAATTGTAAGCCAAGAATAAGCTCGCCACAAAATTAATGACTTCCAACGAGGAGGAACAAAAAATCTCCTCCTCCCGAAAGAACAGAGTCTTGAGCCATTTGCTTTTACATATTATGCTTTTGCATATTATTCTATTTCTATCATGATTATGATGCTGCTGGTGGTGGTGGTTTAGGCATCATACTCATTAGACAGCATGGGACAATCAAGGTTCAAGCTCTATATTACAAGGAAGCTTTTTTCAGGGAAAGATTAAAGTTAGAGGATATAGGATGTAAGGTTTACACTTTTAGGGAGTTGCTGAAGCTGTTGGAGTTTCAATTGTGATATTAGATTGAAATTATGTAGTGGGGAATTACGTATGTATTGGTTGGGTTAGTATTTGAAGGAAGTGAGAGATGATGATGTTGAATATAGGAGGAGAGAGACTAATGTAATGGGAACTCTAACTTCATTACTTTCCTTGGATATTATCTTGCACATAGAATGGCATATATGTGGAGCAAGCTTGCAGCTCACTCAATCATCACCAAGATATCAGCCCCCCCTCCCCCTTTTCAATTTTTTTAATCTAGATTTTTCAATTGCTAGATATTGGCTCTAGTATATTAGCTATTTATTATCATATGTTCTAGCCTTCTAGGATTGCTGCACACTAGTCTTTTCTAGATATGTTTTTCGTATTTTTTCTAATATTTTTAGCATTATTTGAACAAGAGTTTTCATATTATATTGGCCAACCCTATTAATTCCAAGCAAGTTGACGTAGGGAATCAACTTCAATTCGAGCTCATTCAAGCTCGATGTTATACACAATGTCGCCGAAGTACCATCTTGGCAAGATGGGGAGAATCAACTTCAATTCGAGCTCATTCAAGCTCGGTGTTATACACATTATCGCCAAAGTTCGTAGAATTATGGTATAGTAGTGCATGGGAAGATGGAGAAGATCTAGTTCGTAGAATACATGATGCTACAAAAAGCATCTCAGAATGGGGAGCAATAAATCAAAGCAGAGGTTGGTTGTGTTGTGTAGGGTTTAGTTCATTACACTTAGCTTATAAGCATTGATAAGCCCCCTTTTGGTATTTGTTTACTTTCCTTAGGTCTATTTTTAACCATTTACTAAATTCTTCTGACTTTATTGTGGGGATTCGGTTTGGGTTTGGGTTCCTAGGCTTTTGAGCGAGGTCTTTTTCTCACGATTATAATGCCAGTTTCTAGCAACATTAGGGTTGGTTCCATGGCAGAGTGTATGTCTTAACAACTATTCTTCATTATAATCAATAGTGAAAAAGAAAGGCATATCATGAAAAAGAAAAGACATATGATGAGTCGAAGGATGGAAACACTGAAGCAAATGAGTCATTTGGCATGACTATCAATGTTGAAAAATCAGAAATTACTCAAGTCTCCATCCAAAAAGAAGATATTTCACATGATAAACAAGATGAAGAAAGCATTCAGATTCATGATCAGTCTACAAAAGGAGAAAGAATTTCTTCAGCACCTCAAGGATATGCAGAAATCTCCCCGAAAAATTCAGAAGAGATGCCCCCATCAATCAAAGGAAGAATTCAGATGATAGTCCCAGGCCATTGCTACAATTGAAGAAGACATCTCAAGTCTCAACAACCAGGGAAGAACCCAAGAAGTGTTGAACAGGATGTGTGATGCCTCACATAGATGTAAGTCAGATAATACAAGAAATTATGGAAGAAAATGTGGCCATGTATACTCAGAAAACATTTTAATAGAGAAGAATGGGTGGATAGGATGCAATTTTTCAACTCGAGAGAGTATTAAGCAAAGTGTAAGATGCATCTTGGAGGTCACAAGAAGAAAAAGAAGCAAGTATGGGAGATGGTGGAGATACAAAGGAACACCCTGCTTTCTATGATATCAAATTCAAAGGGAAACAACATTATGCAAGGCGGAGCGCCTACAACTCAAGATTCAAAGCTCAATATTTTTCAGATTAGGGGGAGCGTTGAAAATATAATGTGAAAAATCTTGTTAAAATAATATGAATAGTCATGAAAAACATATCTACAAAATACTAGTCTATAGCCACCCTAGAAGGCTATAATATAGACTAATTAATATGCTAGTATACTAGGGCCTATATCTAGCAATTGAAAAACCTATATTAAAAAAAAATGAAAGGGGAGAGATGTCTTGGTGAATGGTGATGATGTCGGTGAGTGAGCTGCGAAGTTGCTTCATATACATGCCGTTTTACGCGCAAAACAATATCCAATCGAAGTAATAAAGTGAAATTCAAGTACCCTTTACATTCCTCTCTCTTCTCTTGAACATTATCATCTCTCACTTCCTTAAAATACTAAGCCATCAAATCTTAGAATTCACCCACCCCATAATTTTAATCTAATATCACAATTTAAATTCCGATAGAAGTTATGGGTTGCTGTTTTTTGCAGTTTACACCCATAGAACCATGGGTTCAGTTATTCAGGAGTAGGAATTCATCTTTGTCACTTGTTTGGCGTGAATTTACTCTAGAAGATCCAGGTCTCTTGCTTGTGTGCGACTTATATGTTCTGATTCGTCCTTTAAATGAAGGGAATCAAGCAGGCAACATCTGTTTCTGAGTGCTTGGGTTGAACAGGACCTTTCTAACCATGCTTCCTTGGTTTTCACCTAGCTTATGTGTGTGCTTCCTTTTTTGCTCATTCTTTGTAGTCTCCTCGTCGTGAAATATTAGTGGCACAATTTTTGCTGTTTCAAATGTGGTGATTATTTTTTTCACTGCACGGCTGTTTTCCTGCTTTTATTGTTCATCCATTCTATTAGTTTGTTATTGTTCTTTCCCCTTCCAACTAGTTGTGCTTCCTTCATAATTAACACCCTTCTCAGTCGCTCAGCCAAAAAAGGAACCAAGCCAGAAATATCGCATATCAGTATCAGCAAAGCTATTACTAATTTACCATGCCAGTGTACATGGCTAAAATGCAATTTGATCCTCTGATGAGAAATCATAGCTTTTACAGTTACAGTTGCTAGAGAAGTACTGTAGGATACAACAATAGTAACAATCAATCTTGCCTGTACGAGACTACGGTTTTTTTGGTTGGGGGTTGTCCATCTAAACTTGAGTAGTATGCTACAGGCCTTGCGACCCCTCATTTCCCCACTGAAACTCCAAAGCAAAATGGAAGATCTCCATAGTCTTCTAAAAAAATGCGAAAACAGGTCAGTCTCAACCTGGACATGCATCATCATTTTGTTGGTATTTTGGCCTTCCATTGCTTAATAGCTTCAAGAAGGGTGTAGTTCGGCATTATAAATTTGTGAGGAAGTGGGAGGTTTGTTGTAGGCGATGTGTCATTGTCTGTCAACCACTGCTCTATTGCCCTGCGTTCATATGTGTATCCATCTGCTGCTACATATGGGTCCTCCATGATATCCTGTCAAACAAGTCAAGTGATATTCCAGATTGTAGGTTGTGAATCCATGACTCCTACAATTTGGGGAAAAAAAGAAAATATCTAAGAAGATGTGCAAAAGAGGGATACCTTGAGAATAGGGCAGACGAAGTGAGCTGGCATTGCTGTAGGGTCCCTTGAAGCTGATCCTTTGGCACTGTCTGCTACTTCTTTCAATCTCTCAAGGGCAGGAAGGACTTTGTCTCTAAGGTCAGGCCGATCTCTGCCTCTAAGCTCAGCACATTGTAGTCCTAATAAAGCCAGTTCAAGCGTCTCCTTCTCTGGCCATTGCCCGGCTTCTGGATCCAAGACTTCCATCAAATTACCTTCGTCTATAGCATCCTCAACCACATAGGCTATGCCTACTGCAGGTTTTGCTGTCAGCAACTGCAAGATCACCACCCCTAGGGCATATATGTCTGATTTAGTTGAAACCCTCCCAGTCCTTTGATATTCAGGGTCAATGTAGCATAGAGTACCAACAGGACTAGTTTCCTTATAGATCGTCTTGAGGGACACAGATGTGGGCTCCACATTGATCATTGTCCCGAGACCAGCGTCACCGATCTTGCTAACTAGGTTTTGATCAAGCAAGATATTTGCTGGTTTGAGGTCACGGTGGATAATAGGATTCGGCTTTGTGCTGTGGAGAAATGCAAGGGCAGTTGCCACCTCCCAGCAGATCCTGAACCTTTCATGCCATAGGAGAGGAGGAGTATTCCCCTTTCGGAAGAGCCTATCATCAAGGCTACCATTTTCCATGTACTCATAGACTAGAGAACTCTCTTCAGGAACAGCACCAAGTAGTAGCAGCAAGTGTGGATGACGAATTGAGCTCAATATTTCCAGCTGTAGATTCAAGTGTTTCCAGAGTTAGTTATTTAGGAATGTCATGTTTAGCCCTAGGAACTAGGTTGTCAGTTTAGTGTTGAATCTGGTTAAACAGTTGGATTGCATATTTGGGTTGGATTACAGCTTGTTTCAGGTCTGCTCAAATTTAGCTCTGCTATCAGTTTCTTCAAAGGCTGCAGGAAAATGCAACTGACATTGGTAAGACAAATCTTGGGTTAGGTGATGGGATACTGATTAGTTTTGCCAGGTGTAGCCTGTTTTGATATGTCTAAATCATTCACAGCATTTTCTTGAAATGAGTCCTCATACCTCCTGAAGGAATTGCTTGTTGGTGGCACTGTGTTTGGAGTGGAGGACCTTTACTGCCATGGTAGTGTGATGCAACTTGCACTTGTAGACAGTTCCAAATGCACCCATCCCAATCTTAAATTCTTCAGAAAAGGAAGAGGTGGCTGCCACTATCTCGTCCCAGGTGAACTTCCGGTACTGACTAATAATTGGATGTGGAAGCAACTGCTTCGCCTTATTCTCTTCCACCTCACGAGCAGCTTTACTCTCTCCTTTGTTCTCTGGAGCATGTCTTCCTATATCCGAAGCTCCATTTTGTGCGGTTTTATGTTTACTTTTTTCCAAGCTTTCTAGTTCTTTCGCCTTCTCCCGCTTAAGCTTTATCGCTTCTTCCATAGTCAGCTTGCTTAAATCATCAAGCTGGTCAAGTGGAAGCAGAAACTACCAAAGGTGAAAAAAACATAAGTGGGGCATGGAGGGCATATGATAGCCTTTATTTTTCTTTTTTCTGTTTTCTGTTTTTTTGGGGGGGGGGGTTGGGAGAAATCTATTGATCAAGTATTGACTGTTGCATAAATCACAGTAAAGAACATTTATTGGTATTGCATGTGGGAAGGTTGCATAATATGACCCCATATATCCTGTGCAGGATTCTAGGACATTTCTGACTTGGTTTGTTTTTGTTTAATTGTCTAAACAAGCACATCTAGTTCCTTGGCACTAAGAGCTTACCTTCTCATTGATGTCACTATTTTGAGCAAGCTCATACATCTGCTCAATATGCTTTAATTCCATCCTCAGCTTCTCAAGCTGGGAAATCTGCAGTTTATATCTGAGAATTAATCCACCAGAAGTAGCTGCATACATGCGTATGCATAACCCTAACCCCCGGGGGGGGGGGGGGGGGGGGGCGGAAAGGAAGAAAAAAGTAGTGTGCAGAACAGTGAGAAGATGATGCCATACCTGGGTTGGTGAAGCACCTGTTGCTGAACCTCCAGGCTGCTGCCATTGGGTTGGAGAACCCACAAAAGAACCTGTTGGAGGATTTCCCGCAAATGATCTTATGTGAGGAGTACCCACGAAAGATCCAGAGGGGGGAGTGCCTACGTAAGAACCACCTGTAGGAGTGCCCAGAAAAGAGCCCGAGGGAGGAGTGCCCGCAAAAGAACTTGAAGGAGGAGTGCTCACAAATGAACCTGTGGGTGGAGTGCTTATGAAAGAGCTCGTGGGTGTAGTACCCACAAAAGTGCCTCCAGCGGATGTTTGTTCTGAAACCCATGACCCTGAGCTGCTCGAACCTTGACTGGTGAAACTTGTATTTGCAGCATTCTCATCCACCTTTGTATCTGTATAGGTGTGATGCCTGAGTTCAGCAGATTCAGACTTATGTATTGGTTTAAATTCGAGGTGCATATTCTGGGCACTGGAAGTCGAGGATTTTGAAACAGTTGCTGGGTCTGTCAACAAGCCGCTGCCTTAGACTTATGCTCAATATGTATGGTATGAGATAGGCTCCAACAGCTAAAAACTTTTAAGGTTTAGACACTTAGCGTGTATATACTTACATCTTGGTGATGAAGCTCCGCTCTTCAACAGACGAGCTGGGTGGGAAAACAGACAGCAAAGTAAGAAAACAGAGCAAACTGTCGCATTCTCTCTTTATTTGAAAAAATTTAACTCTGATGGAGGTTGAGATTAATATGTTGGAGTGGCATATTCACCTAGAGTGAGTGAAGAAGAGCTCAGAGAACTATCTGTCGATATATTTGACAAACCACTTGTGTCATCTACGGCGATCACAGATGGTTGTTCTGAATCTGCAGGGCGTATCTGCTGCAACTTTCCATCACAAATAACGTAGACTGAACAAAAGTCTGGAGCAGTTTCTGATATGACTTGTGATAGGTTCTGGTTCTCTCCCAGCATCCTTCTCAGTGACAAGTTTTTCCTGCAAAAACTTCTTTGTCAATAATATCCATGAAGTAAACATGGGGAACCTAGCGACTTCAAGCATGAATTGATCTGGCAAATTGATCATTTGGATCAGCTTGTGTGAGAATGGAATGATCTTATGTTACATTCGAGTTGGATTTGGATATACTATCTTTTCATTATTATGCCTGGTAAAGCCCGGTTCTTTTTCAGCTGTTGGTGTAAGATTAATTTGTAAGTTGTAAGGAGTTGTAAACAGCTATAAGAAGTCACAAACGGGAGAGTGCTACAAAGAAGCTTTGAAGTTGTTTAGTACCTTGAAAAGAGACCAGTAGATGAAATCCCTATAACGAGATGTCTTATTGATAGTCGTTCGACCTCTAATGATACAGCCATCGCAATATCATCTGATTCGAGCATCACAATCTCTGATTTTACCTTCATTAAGAGAAAATCAAGTTTTCAAATGATGAGAATATATACAAACATCACACAACCATAGCCTGTCGGTGTTCTCAATTGAACATTTGATTACAGAAATGGTGAGTATTTGGTACCTTTTGGGCTTTCAGGTTTTGCTGATAAGGAAGGAGGTTCTTCTTTTTCTTCCACTCAACTTCCTGCCTATAACCTGCTGCTACATCTTCTCGAACCTGTGCTATTGGCAGCCAATTTCCCACTGAAAGCATGTTTAAAAACGCTAAAATTAGGATTCCTTGCAAATCCTTCTTAAAGAAAAAAAGATCTGTTTATGAGGAGTACGTATTGATGGAACCCAACAAACCCACCTAGTAATCCCCAGAACTGAAACACACACAAAGAACAGAAAAACAGAGCATCAGAATTTTTGCAGATAGAGTTGGATATGATATACTGACTTGGTGTAGGAACCGCAGTAATTTTGGGGTAGACATGCAAGAGCTTAAAGTTGACATTGCCACTGCCCTCAGGAAGGAACTTGTCCATGGCCCATCTGAGAATGTACTTGCTTTTACGCCCTCCGGTTAGCCCCACAGCCACTATTAGTCCATCTCCACCCTCATTTGCTGCCTTTTCCTCCATATCTTGACCCTACGGCCGATCTGGTAACGTATCAAACGCCCTACAAAAATTACATCAAAAACATAAAAGAAAAACACGTCAGAAATCTCTTGAAAGACATCTGATAAAATTGGAACAATACAGATAAGAACATATCCGATTAATGAGTAAATTAACTTACCTACTTAATTAGCTCTAAAATCAAAGCCCTTGATGATTGATCAGCTTCTTATTTGCAGGATGAAACTAAATGTTGGAGTCTTTGTGCTTTCTACTATCTATCTGCCTTCTCTTTCAATTAAATAGTCCCTAGACAAGTAGTGATTATATATTCATTGAGTCGTATTAAAATCAGAAGTAGGAAAGAAAGGACCCACAGTTGCACGTCTTTGAGGGTTAAACACCCAAATGCTGGAAGATTTAAGGTGATTATAAGAGTTGACTATTATTTATAATTTGCAAACAGGCAATTTTATGTATTCAGCCAGGTCTCTCCTACTTTGAAATATTTGGAACATCCAATATATTCATATAAAATTTTGGTGAAATATCTCAAGTGTGATACAGTCATGCTCCCTTGCCTTTTTTGTGTGTGCGCGTGTGTGTATGTGTTGTTGCTGATCTTTTGTTTACTGGAGTTAATCTAGTGCCGCCCTGTACATAAGTATTTAGAGTTCTTCAAATTTAGGTCGTCACCATTTACAGGATTTAAACTCAAAATCGTATTAAATTCTGTGTGGTTCTATAAGAATTAGTCTCTCCATTAGCAGCAATGTTTGTGGGGTTAAGACTGCCTATATTTGAATCTTTTTAGATTTCATCGTAATAGGATTCTTACTAGTGATGTTGTTATATTATGGAACATCCCTTGTTGATACCTGTTGTACATGCTCAACTAGCATTTAGCATAGATATGCTAATTAATCATCATCCCTAAAAAATGATTTGATTGACAATAGAAAACAAGTTGATGTATCTTAGTATGGTTTTAATAATGATAGTAATTGACATGTAAGAGTTGCAGCCAACTATGTGGTTTTTGTTTCTTTAGACAGCAGGCATGAATATTTTCTTCTTATTTGTAAGAGGCAAGGAAAACACCCCCCCAATCAGCAAACTTTGACCATTTTTTCAATTTCAACCTTTTCTTTTCAATGATTGCATGTACGCACGTTCTTTATATCCATCATAATCACTCTTTCACAGAAGCGACAAAAAACAAAATTTAGAGGCAATTTGGTCCCCAAAAGAAAAGAAAAGAAAAAGATTGGATGACTACTTGCATAGAAGTTGTAATACCCAAAAATTGGTTCATTGAATGTAGATATACATCGTGAAACTACTGATCTATTTGTAGCATATTGACATACTTGTCTTTGCTTCACCCTCCCCATCCATGTTAATTAGTTGAAAGAGGGAGGGAGGTGTGGGTTGGACCTGAACCCTGACAGTTTTGTCCCCCTTTCCCTAAACTGATTTGTCTGTTGTGTCTTTCCCAAAATAGGAAACCCAATAGGTGACATATCTTTACCGATGTCTGTGTATGTATACACACACACACACACAGACATACATATATATATATATATATATATATATATATATATA
>JACYFF010031958.1:1575413-1635717 GCA_017589665.1 Selenicereus undatus | reverse complement strand
AATAATAATAATAATAATAATAATAATAATAATAATAATAATAATAACAACAACAACAACTGCTACTACTTTCAGTATGAGTTCCGCTTTTACAGTGTTATCATGTGCCCGATTAATAAAGAGATGGAAATCACTTGATATGACTATTCAATTATAGGGTTTAGCTTAATATGATAGTCAATATCTACTGAAAATTGGAATGGGATTGAAATTTTGATCTCTCTTCCAAATTCTAATGCATTGATTGCGCGTAATGACCCAACGTTTATTCCCTCCCTTGATTAAGTTCTTGCAAATGCCTTCAAATTCTACCTTCATTTATGAAGCAGCTTAATTACAATAATTAATCAACAAAAATGGGGGGGAAAAATTGAAAAAAAAAAAATCCATTCAAGATATGATGTATTTGGAAATGGCTATCTTGCTATATGTAATCAACGAGATTTACGTATGTTGCCTTACAACACACTATAGTATGTTATATGAGTTAGAATTATTAAATTTTTAGTTATTACAATTAATTATCAATTGAAGTTGTGTAGGGTTTGTGTCTGCCAAATGTCACTGATAAGAGTCCCAACATCGGAAAAGTGATGGGAGGGTCCTGAGCTTATAAGTGGTGGCGCTGCACACCCCATCAGACCGGCCTTTTGGGGAGAGGGTAATGACCCTATGACATAAAGCGTCGAAACCAGTGGTATTTTAAGCGCAAATTAGTACGTCTACTCAGGAGCATGTATTCTTATTGCGACATATATGTGTATTTTCAACGTGTATTTATCATATGAGCAGTTAATTTCTCTTATATGGCTTCTCAGACTCCTAAATGCACAGTGTACGATAAGCTTATATATAGAAACAAGACACTTCCGTACAATTTCTTTTCGCATGTAGATGCTTGGTTTCCGCCTTCTCAACAATGGTTCCTTAGCCGCACGCCTAAGTAACAATTTTCTTCATAATGCTTATCTTAGTAATGTGCATCTAAAGTGCTGCTATATCTCAATGACAATGATAAATTGGTTATTACAAATTAAAACTACATGGAGTTTGGGCCTATGGCCTACTGTTTTTAGAACATTTTGTACACGTTAACTATTCTCAGTCAGAAATTTAAGCTAGCAATAGTCGCAAATAGAGTAGAGATATTTAACTTGTCTATACTCTTATCGTGTCATATATCAACTAGCTAGTTAAGTTGGTCACCTGTTTCGAAAATTATAGAGGTGACCCACATTCAAAATCACAAAGGCGAGAAAGGAAACATAGAAGAAAAGACAATACCATTTTCCGACCCATGGACTAATCTAACGAAGTCCGTACTACGTGTCTTCTTGGAACACTGCTACCATCAGCATAAACCCTGTCTTAGAGTAGCAAGTGTTCAATTCCTCCAAACTCTGGCCGCGCCCAAGACAACCATCCCATAAATTCTGTCTTTTATGCCATTGACAAACTGGAAATAGGCATGTCTCCAAGATCCCTTGATCACTAACGTTCCACAAACTCCCCAAAATCCTACAATGAACCCAAGCACCAAACTTATGTACAGCCCAAGAAAAATACCATCATCATCATCATCCTCATTCTCGTCTGCATGGGTTGTATTGTTTTCTTTTGGAATGTTAGACGGCGGTTGATCTCGGGAACATTTTGGGAGTGGATCACCACAGAGCCCGGGGTTTCCCATGTATGATGAAGGATCAAAGCCCTGTAGTTGAGTACCCAGGGGAATTCTTCCAGATAAGTTGTTGTTTGACAAGTCCAAGATTTCCAAAGAGCTCACTTTGGATAGGCTTGTTGGAATTTCGCCACCGAGTTGGTTGTTTGACAAATCTAGAAACTGTAGAGCTGTCAGCTGGCCGATTTTGGGTGTAATGCTTCCATTCAATCTATTTTGTGAGAAGTTTAAGAACACTAGATCAGTGAGATTCGAAATTCCATCAGGGATTGGTCCTTCTAACTTATTGTTTGAAATATCAATAGCTTTAACCTGTCCAAGAGAAAGCCTGAAGCTCCATTCTTTTCTTTTCCACATAATCCATGCAGCATCATAATATGTTGTTAAACCACCTCCTGGATTTGGATACAAGAGATTTAGACGGAATGGTGAAAGATCGTGGGAATCGGACATTGCTGTGAGATTGTAAATGCAAATTGGAATGAATCCAGAGAAGTGATTAGATGAGAGATCCAAGAGCTGCAGTGCAGACAATTCACAAAGGCTTGATGGTAGAACCCCAAGGAAACTATTACTCCGCAAGCTAAGAACAATTAGCCATCTAAAACTATTCCCAATCCAGTTGGGTATGTGCCCCGTTAGAGAATTATATGATAGATCTAGGATTGTCAAGGGTGTACAATTCTGCAGGGCCATAGGCAGCTTTCCAGAAATGCTGTTGTTGCGCAAATGAAGTGCTTGGAGCTTCCACAGCCTACTGATATTGACAGGCAAATTTCCAGAAAAGTAATTGTTATCCAACCGAAGGGTGGTTAATTGATCAAAGTAGCCCCAACAATTTGGAAGCTCCCCTGATAACAGGTTGTTTGAGAGGTCCAGATAGGAGATAACCACTTTGGTTTTTGGACAAAGAAACGATGCCACCTCTGACAATTGGTTGTCATTTAGCCTCAACGAGCTAGCGTTTCCAAGAAATGATGGTATTGCACCCATAAACAAATTGGAACTCAAGTCCATCTCAGATGATGTACCAAAAACAAAGGACAGATCTGGTAGAATTCCACTAAACTTGTTACACGAAATATTCAAGTGCTGAAAACTGGATGGCAATGAATTCCAAAAAGACAGAGGCACAGTGTCAGAAATCCCTGTATCTGATATATCAAGGAAGGAGAAGTTCATCTGCGTAAGAAGCCATTTTGGGAAATAAGGTCCCAGCTTGCAGGAGCGTAGATCAATATAATCCAATTGGAATGGAGGAATCCAATTGGCACTAATATTAACCACAAGCTTCGGGTTATCAGACAAGGACAAGTAACTCAACCTTGAAAGGTTCGAGAAGTGGTGGTTCGAGAGTACACCTTCCAAGAAGTTGTTCTCAAGTAACAAACTCTCAAGCTTGGAAAGGTGTCCCAAACATGGACTGATTGTGCCATTCAGTTGGTTACAATATAGAAGTAATTCACGTAGTGAAGAAAATGCACCAATCTCGTCAGGAATAGAACCCCAAAGACGGTTGAACCCCATGTCCAGAGACACCAATGACTCGTGTACACATGAGTGAGACCAAGTCTGGATGATGGTAGAGAAATCACTAGTTATGTTATTCGTTCCTAAATTTAGTTCCTGCAAGCTGCATCAATTTCCAAGGATATATGGATTCCACCTGCCCCCTTGAAAGTTGTTGCCGGAGAGATCAAGGTGCACAAGAGATTTTAGGCTTGACATTGATGCGGGAAAGGGATCTTCAAATCTATTACCTGAAAGGTAGAGGTTGGAAAGGGACGCCATTGTACCTATAGCACTAGGAATAGGGCCAGCGATATCATTAGACGAGAGGTCAAGGTGTTCGAGCTTAGAACTAAGTCCAGTGAAGTTGAACAACCATTGGAATATCCCTCTATCGTTCAATTTGTTACCAGCAAGATCAAGTTGATGCAAATCGATTGAGGTATTTGTGTACACAACTGATGAGGGAATTGATGGGGAAAGACTGCACTCATACATTTTAAGGTTCCTTAAAAAGGGGAGGTTGCCAAGAACTTGCATCCAGTCTGTGGCTTGACTAAGATTAACCCAACCCAAGTTGATGTCCCTCAATAAAGTTAGATGGGAAAGCCAGCCCAAAGTTCCTACATAAAGGTCAACAGAATCACTAAGATCAAGAGAGGTTAAGCTTGAGAGATTTGCTAGCTGATGAGGAATTTCCCCTTGAAAACCATTGTTGGAGAGGTTGAGGTACTTCAAACTACGAAACGAACCTATGAAGCTAGGAATCATGGTAAAGCTTCCGAGAAAATTGAAGCTAAGGTCCAAATAGTTCAAATGTTTTAGCCCAAGGAGTGAAGGACTTATTTTACCTTCTAGACAGCCAGAATCCCCTGCATGAAGATCAAGCCTGATGACATGATTGGTACGATTGTCACAGCGGATGCCGTGCCACTGGCAGCAGTCAGACTCGCCATCCCACGCAGTAAGCAACCCACAGCGATCAGCCTGAATCCCCTGCTTGAATTGGAGCAAAGCTTCCCTCTCCTCCCCAATACACTGGATCATGCTGTTTCGATTACTACTGTTGCTCTGGCCGAAACCACAGCTGAAATCGAACAGTAAGATCCAAGCAAACAGGAGTATACAGTGAGCATAGTCCCACTTCATGTTGTGAAACTGAGTAATAAAATTTATAGTCTAATAATATTGAAATATACAGGGGAAAAAATACAAGGCAAAAAAATTTGTGCTAATGTAGACCGTGTTTCATTATAGCTATTTGATTTGATAGTTGTTGCCATTTCATGGAAGCCTTTATATTATCAATTATGTTTAAGATTCGAGCGTAACTGAGACGGTGGACGAGGAAGTTTGATCGTTCTTGGCCGACGCATCATCCCGTACGTAACTTCTTACATTGTATATGTATTGACTGATGACCAAGACTTTAAATCCCACCACTCAACACTTATCCAAGTCTTCCTAAACAACTTCAAATTCTTCTTGAATCATTTACCAATCAACTTTGAGCTATGGAAAATTCTCAATCTTGAGATGTCATAGTCGACGAGCCAAACCGCAAAGAATAGTGTTCACAGACTATCTCAATCAAAAATTTAAGCTGATGGTTGAATGTTCAGAAATAGGTTTACACTTTAACAAAAGCTCCCCTACTTTGCGCAATAAATCAATATGGTGGTTGTTGAGATTCAAACTTAAGATCTCGTACTCAGAAAGACTTTGATATCATGTTCACAGACTATCTCAACCAAAAACTTAATCTGGTTGTTGAAGATTTAGCAATAAGTTTATACTCTAACAAATAGCAACAGTGTTGTTTGGCAGTTACGTAAGATTTTCATATTCAAACATTATAAATGGAGATGAAAACCAATGAAATTTTGGCGTAACCTTTGGGCTGCTTGGCTAATTAACGTGCCATTCCCATTTTTCTATTTACTGGTCAGAACAATGTATCTTCTTGTTACTTTTGGCATGTCATTAATCAAAAAATTTCAAGTTTCAACCTTGATTAATTAAGAGTATTTCTAGTTGTCAAATTTGGCCTTCAAAATGCTCAACAATAACGTTGAAAAAGTTTTGTGATTTTTTTTTCTAACGTAGGTACTCACCACAATGAGCAATGCGACTTTATTGATTTCATATTATAATTTTAATTAGATTTTAACAAATTTTGTAGCTGAATTAATAGTTTTAGTCTTAGACATATTTTTTTATAACTATTTGTCCAACCACCTCTTAAATTTACATTATAAATATATTTTTTTGGATGAAATGATTTCACTCAAAAGTCATCATTATGAACCTTTTTTAAGGCATCCTATCTAAAATAAGATAAGACGACATTTATAAGCAAAATATAAGGGAAAATACTTTAAACCAAGTATATATGCCAGGGGCAGATCTACCATCAGAGCACTGTGGTCAATTGACACCCCTATCCTCCTATATATATATATATATATATATATATATTATTCTTAAAAACTTTGACAAAATTAGATGAAAATTTTCTTGCCTCAGCGGTTAGATTGTGTGTTATATGTCCTTTGCTTGGTATGAGGTTGCAGGTTCAAGCCTTACTGTACACATGTTCTCATTGTTTTATCTTTTTAATTTCTTTGAGTTTTGTACCTCAGGGTCTCGACGCAAAAAGGAGCGAAACAAGAAAAACTAGCAGGCTGTAACCCCCCTCCCCAAAAAAGAGGTATGCATTGTACCACATAAATATTAGCATACACAACTACTGTTAACGCAAGATAGATGATAGTTGGATCCACACGTTTGCAAATCCTATGTGCTCTCGAGATCCAAGGGATGGCAAGTAGTGTGCTATCTAAGGTTTGCAGCCTTAATCATAGACTTCCATAGTTTCCGATTGTGATTCACGTCTTCATTAATCCCAAAGTTTTCAAATCATGTCTAATCATTTCATTTTAGCTCATCCTAGGTCTACTTCGACTCCTTCTACATTTCAGAAGAATAGTCATCTCATATCTCCTGATTCTCCTCACTGGTGGATCCGTACTTCTTCTTTTCATACAACCAAACCATCTAAATCTAACATCTCTCATCTTATCCTTTATGAATGCCACTTGTACTTTATCTCTAGTCATTATATTTCTAATCTTATCGAATCTCGTGTGATCACACATCCGATGAATCATCATCATTTCTGCTACCAACGTCTTTTAGACTTGAGTTTTTTTAACTGACCAATATTCTTCACCAAACAATCATGCGAGTTTAACAGTTATATGATAAACTCTCGGTCTCTCCCTTTCGGTCTTAGTAGGATCTTCTCAGCGCCTAGTACCTCTCGAAGAAGTTGCGGATGTTGCGGCGTGCCGTGATTTGAGGCTAGTTACTTTGGCCTAACTTTTATGGAAGTCCTTCTGATATTACTTTGGACATGACACTAATGGAAAAAAATCCCGACAATGGTTCTCTAATAAGCGACCGTACACTGCTATCAAATCAAATTTCAAACTTCAACAATATTATTGTTGAATTTTGTTTTTTTTTTTTTTCTAAAGTAGGTAGCTTAGATTTTACTAATCTCATAATAATAATAATAATAATAATAATAATAATAATAATAATAACAATTTTCAGTGTAGGTATCGCTTTTACGGAGTTAATCTCATATTATAGTGTCTAACTAAATTTTTATTGAAAAGGTATTTGTAATTTGTATTTCAGGTTTAAAGCTTTTTGTAAAAGTTTTCAAAATTGTGTGGAGAATAAATAATTTAAAACATTTGATTTTAATGTATTGGAATTCACACAAAACAAATATAAACATATGTCAATGTCCGACTTTTAGTAGTCGTCAATTATTTTAATTAGTAAAGTTTCTCGACTATTAGAATGATGAATTCGTATCCTATCTATATCAACCTTCACATTTCATTTACACCAACAAAGGGAGAAAAAAAGTGTGCAACTTGGGGTTTTTTTGTTTCTTTTTCTATTGGATAGATGTGACTTTCATTGTCTATGTATAATATTTTCATGTGTCACACTGTCATGTGATTATTTCATTTACAGATCACTTCAATATATGTTTAATTATTTTGACTCTATGCTTTTTTTTTTCCCTTCCTTATCATCTCACTATTGTTTATGTTAGTATTATTTTATATTATTTTGCAAATATTTGTATAAGACTGTTTTACAAGTTATTTTTACAATATAATTTATATGTATAATTAGTCCATATTTCCAATTAGACCTGACAAATTGATCATTTGGTTCGGGTAGGGGACGGGTTAAGTTCGGGTCGAGTCATGTTTTGGGTTAAATGACATTTCGGTCAGGTCGGGCCAAATTGGATTGGGTGAACTTCAGTTCGGACTGATTTATGGTCAATCAATTTTTGGTCTAGTACATTTGTCATACAAAAAACAAGCAAGTTTGTAGAAAATTTCGGTTCTGGTCAATTCGGATTTTGAGGTCCACTTTCGGATGAGCATATTTCGGATATTAGGTCGAGTATGGATTTGAGTCATTCGGTTCGGGTTTCGGATCTCGGGCCAATTTTGTCAAATCTATTTCCAATCAAACTATTAAATAATACATATCATATTAATTTTCAGACGACATAATCTTGCGTGAACGTTTCTATTATGATCGTTTTCTATTGAATGACCCATCATTGTTGCAAATTAGACACTATACTTGTTTTGCTTTGCTTGGTAGTATTTTTCAAGAATAATTCACTTTCCTTTTCCCTCTCTTATAATGCATTTTTCACTCTAAAATTACCTTCAATGGTGGGTCTCTTAAAAATACTTTCTTCTTATCCCACTTACTTTTTATATATATAAATAAAATATCAGCAACAGTGAAATCTCATGAGCGACTCCAGTCGTGGGATGGTGCACGTCAAATTGATGGTGAAATTATAATGCTAATCATCAAATTTCAAAGATGATTAATTAACCCAAATCCTTTTTTACACTGAGCCGGTGAGCCCGCCCCTCATTGCACCATTTGTGGACTTCTTTTTCTCCTAATAGGCCCAATCAACAGGCCCAATACTTGAAAAAGGACCGTTGTGGGGGGTTGAAAAAGAGCAAAATACTGCATGATTCACGGTCGGCAAAAATTCGTCCGATCTGATTATTTGAATTTATTCGACTTGAAAAAGTTCGGTATGGTCATAAAATTTTTGTCCAAATTTTAAATTTAGACAATTGGTCATGTCCGAATTTAAATTTGGGTCGGATTTGGGTTTCGGCATTCGGGTTCTAATTGTCCAGATTTTTGAACCATTTCGAATCCAGACAACTATGTTTGGACAATCGGATAATTAGGTTTATGTGTAAATTTGGTCCAAATTTTCTATCAAATTTTATAAAGACAACTTCGAACAATCAGGTTCAGATATTGAAAAATTGGGTTCAGATTCGGTAGCATAAAATTTCAATCAAAATAACTAAAAATCATATCACAAATTCGGACATCCCGACAATCGGGTTTAGACATCAAACATCCAAATCTGAGTTTGGATCTAATTAAAGTATTCGATCTATAATTTGAATATGATGCAAATATAAACTTTTTATCTAAACATCTAATTTATCTGAACCCAAATTGATATGGGCCCAAATTTTTGATGTCTGTAGACTATGACCTTACTTTCCGCCTCAAATCCCGCTCATTTTAAGACCGCTTTCTTTTTCCTTATCTTTTCTTTTCTTTCTTTTTCCGCATTTTTTATAATTTTCCTTTTTCCGTTCTCTCTCCTAACAAAAAAAAAAAAAAAAACAATTTTCACCTGCTTCAAGAGACTTGTCCTCAGCCTCTGCCTCTGCCTCTGATCCCTCTCTATAAATCCGCCCATTTCATCGCTCCCCCTCACTCAACTCCCCTTCACAAAACCACCCTGATAGGTGGAAAAAAAAAAAGAACAAATCCAAAATTTACAAACTCAAGATGTTACCAAATTCCAGAAAACACATACCATCATCATCTCTTGTAACCCTCTTCCTCTGCTTTTCTCCTCCTCCCCTGTTTTTCTTTTCCTCCCCTTCCCCTGTTTTTCTCCCAAATTTCTCATCTTTTCCCCTTTTTTTGGTGTAAAAACAGGTGAGACATAACGAGGTCTACATTTGGGCAATAGGGTTGCTCCTCCTCCTCTGCACCACCGTCGAAGGGCGGCAAGTTGGTGGCGGAGGTGGTGGTGGTGGTGGTGGAAGTTGGGTGAATGTGGAATACAGAGCAGTGAACTGCAGAAAACACAGTGCATTTGTAACTGATTTTGGGGCAAAAGGAGATGGGAAGACATTGAACACAAATGCCTTCCAATCCGCCGTCGACCGCCTCAGTAAGCTGGCCCCTGACGGCGGCGCTCAGCTGATTGTGCCGCCGGGGCGGTGGTTGACGGGGAGTTTCTCTCTCACCAGCCACTTCACTCTTTACCTTCATAAGGATGCTGTCCTTCTTGCTTCTCAGGTCTGTTTTTCTTTCTTAGCTTTTTTCTGTTCTTTTTCACCAGATCATTTCTTTTTCTTTTTTTTTAATGTTTTTTTGGTTAGTACTGGTTGCACTGGATTAGTATTCTTTATTTTTATCTTTTGTAGAAAGTGAGAATGTTTCATATCTTAAGTCGGAATGCTTATATGACTATATATACTTTCATATGATACATAAATTATTATATATTAAAAATATAATATATGAAAAATATACTCTAAAAAAATATATAAATTAAATAAAGGAGTGTGTGTATAGGGATGTACAAAATAATCTACCTTACGCCAATCTTTGACACGAACTTTAGTTGCTAGAAGAAAGCTTAGAGCAAAAACAATGGTGAGTTATTTCTTGACTCATGAGTTTCTGTTACTGTTATAGTAGTCATTTCTTCAGCTTTTTACCTCACAATTTTCACTTTCTGCAATGACAGACTCACTATTTTTTCTCACCAAATAGAATAATACTTATAGATCATATATCTAACAATAAAATAATACCTATAAACTTACTCCATAACACACAACTTTAATTTTAGATTATGTTTTTTAAAAAAAAAACTAACAAAAAAATATTTTAAAAAACAAATAAACTCACAAGGTGTGAGCCTCCCCGTGAGGCGTGAGGTGCGAGTCTGTTGCTGCAAATTCTTCCTCGCCTCACCATTCTCTCTTTCCTTCTTTTCTTTCTCGCGAGGCACCGCTGGGATTGCTCTTAGAGGAAAAACAACGACAGGCTCGCAAGGAAGTAGAGGAGGAGAGAGAGTGTGGTGAGGCGAGGGAAGAATTGCAGCAATCAATTTGCGCTGCATGCCTCACGGGGAGCCTCTGGTCCCAAGCTCACTCGTGAGTTTTGTTTTGTTTTTTGAAAATATTTTTTTATTAGTTTTTTTTTTAATTTTAAAAATAAAGTTGTGTTATGGAATGGATTTATAGGTATTATTTTATGGTTAAATGTAAGATTTATAGATATTATTTTATTTAGTAAGGTAAAGTGATGAGTCTTTCACCGGCGAGAGTGAGGATTGTGAGGTAAAAAATTGGAGAAAGAATTAATTTGATAGTAGCATGCCGCATCGTTAAGCCAAAAAATTGGGTCACCATTGAATTTGCTCTTAGTCCAATTTGTTACGTGGTGAGTTCTAGATCATTTTGCACTAATGAATGGATAGGTGAGATCAAAATTTGTTTATGTTGTAAAGGGAGGCATAAAAGTCAATTTAGACAAAATTCAAATCTATGTTTCCAATAACAATTTTCAAAATATTACCAACTGAACTTAATTATACCATTGTTCAATTTTTTATTTTATTTTTTTTGTGCGATGAGGAGCCAATTTTCATGTATATGGGATTCAAATTCAGATATTTAATAACAAATTTTAAATTTTTTATCGATTGAGTTAACTAACAACTAAATTAATCAAAATCTTTTAGATGTTTCAATCTTAAGATCAAAAATTGGATGAGACTAGCTAGAGATGAACAACTTTAATGCAGAATGTATCATTGTTTCTGTGTATGCGCATGGCCTAGTGTAGGCCCCTGAACCTGCATGCTCAATATTTTTTTTTTGGCCATATTTTGTACAAAATCAAAGTAAACAGAAAAAAAAGAAGAAAAACTCCATTATTTGGATGATCCAACCCTTCAACGTCAAGTCCTGTTTGTTCATAAATTTTTCTGGGGCATTCTCTGCCTCTCCTCAACGTGCACTACTGACAACTCTATGAATGCAAAGTGGGTCCAACTCTTGGAAAATTACAAATACAACTTTAAGAGTAAATACAGTGGTTGGCTAGAAAAGGAGGAGAGAGAGTGTGGTGAGGCGAGAGAATAACTCCAATGAGGGCCTCATGCCTCGTGCCTCACGGGAAGCCTTGGTCTGTCGAGGTAACTCATGAGGTTTTTTTTATTTTTTAAAATATTTTTTTATTAGTTTTTCTTTTTTTTTAATTTTAAAAAGAAAGTTGTATGTTATAAAATGGATTTATTGGTATTATTTTATGGTTAAATATAAGATTTATAGATATTATTTTATTTGGTGAAGTAAAGTGGTTAGCCTTCACTTGAGAAAGTGATGATTGTAAGGTAAAAAGTTGAAGAGATGATTGATGTGACAGTGGCAGGCTTCATCGATGAGTCAAAAAATTGACTCACCATTATATTTGCTCTAAGAATTACTTTAACCAGAATTTTAAATTGATACTTAGGGTTTGTTTGGTCGTTAGAAAATTTGGTAGAAAGAAAAGTTAAAGAAAAAAAGTAGAAAGAAAAAAAGTTTTTTTTTCTTTTGTTTGGATTGAGGAAAAAATACAAGAATTTAGATGAAAAATTTGAATGTTGATGAACTACTTGAATCATGTTGATATTATTTAACCAATGCAAAGTTAGAGGAGGTTGGAAACTTTTTTTTTAAACTTTTCTCACAATTTTATGAGGAAAATTTTATCACTTGTTTTTAATAATTTTTTTACCTAACTTTTCTTTATATTTTTTTTCTTTGTGATTTTCTTTAAATCAAATACAAAAAAAAAATAACTTTAAAAAAAAATTATTAAATTTTTCTAAGTTCAAACGGAGCCTTAAAAATTTAAAGAAATCTTAGTACAAATATTAATGAAGGCTGGATTTGAAGACATAATCTATAGGGTGATGATAGAGATTTTGAATTCATAGAGTAGATATATAGAGGTTTAGAGGCATTAGAGCAATAATAATGATTAAGCTGACAAAGTCAAAAGTTAATTATTGGCTATACGAATTCAAGCAGTGGTTGAGACCTTTTGATTTTTGAGCCCTGTGAGAGCTTTAGGTTTAGGTAGTTTTTAGTAGGTCAGTGATACTCAACACTATATATGCTTTTGCGTATTGGCAAGTATAGGCATTTACTTACTTTGGTTAGGGTAGGGTCCATATTATCTTTTCTTTAACTGATATTGTTAACCTAACAAGGTAAAGAATAGATACCCCTAACCACCTCTGTTCGATCCATAAATAACGGTGTTAACTATGGCATCTACATACCACACCAAATATCAGGACGATGGTGACAGCGCCCCCCCCCCCCCCCCCAAAAAAAAATTGTGTGCTTGCTGTATGAGGAATGAAGATTATTTATTCAATAAGTGGGATGTTAGGTCTATAAATCTACGACCATATATAGTATATATCCTTCCAGTTTGGCAAATAATTGTTAGCTGTTGGTTGTTGGTATTATGAATTGTTAAAAGCTGAAATAGTTGCTGATTACGTCGGAAAAGTATTAAAGAATACCCCAAACGGATCAACCTTATTTGAGAGGGCATATGATATACGTATTTCAAAAATATAGTAGATTGATGATGATCACTTTCACTTAAAATAAATAATGACGTTAAGAGGAGCTTTCGGTAAATATATTGATGATGACTTTCATTTTAAATAAATATAAATATACGTAATAATAGTGGATGGTTATGGGACCTGGGAGCTTTCGGTAAATATATAAGATTATAGTAGATGTGGTTAAAAGTAGTGGTCAAGAGATTCCCAAGAATAACAAAGAAAGAGGCCAACTTTTGACTTCAAGTGGAGAGCACGAAAGCTTTGGCATGCCTGGCTAGGCTATAGTACTGATAGGTGCTAAGGTTGGGGCACGCATGTAGATGCCAGACTTCAAGCATTGGCAAGCTTTATGCTTTTCGGAAATTAATAATTAATGGGTTAAATGAGATCATCACATTATGGCCTTATTCCTTTAAAAAAAAATTCTCCAATTCTACGCAATATAAGTGGAACAACAATAGGTATGATTTCACGACATGAACCGCCATATTGGAAAATGAACTTGGATTTGAATTTATAGCTGCAAAAATTAGTAAAGGACGGTGCGACAGATACGCAAAATCTGTCTAGAATCTCAAGATTTACCACACGCATGATTTGGGGAGTATGATGCGAGGAAAAGACGTACGAATACAATTGATGTGGTATGTCTCCAAGCCTAGACCAAGGCGTTACGGAACCACAGAATTAATGTGAATTAATTATTGTTATTTTGACAATTTGGCCATTTTGTTAACAACTTAGCATGGGTGAGCCGGCTCAATTATTGCTACCGTATTTTTCCTCGATTTTGTTTGTTAATGAGAAAAGAAAGCCTAAGAAAAATACGTGTAATTGATTAACTTCTGACGTATATGTGTGTGGACGTACAGAATGTGAAGGATTATCCAGTACTTGCGCCATTGCCTTCTTACGGTAAAGGAAGGGACGCCCCTGCTGGTCGTTATGCTAGCCTCATCTTTGGAACCAATCTTACAGATGTCGTCATCACAGGTAACTTCTTTACCTTCTCATGATATTCAGACTTCGTATAAGTGGGATCCACATTGAAAGAAGTTGTTGTTGCATCCAAAAGATACACAGTAGTTCATCTTAGGTGAGATCGACTCACAAAAAACTAAGTAAGATGTCAATGAGACATAAGCCAACAAGTTATATGTCTATTACACGTAATGCGATATTGATCGTTCTCAATAACTTATTGTGAGAAGATCTCATCTATGAATTTAAGAAAAAGAATCTCTTATCATTAACCATCGGTCTTTGTGTTCATATAAGATAATTTTGTAAGATACCGCTCTGATAAAAAGAGACTAGTCTCTAAGAAGGCTAGCTTCTATGAATTAGCCTTATAAGACCTTGATTTAATGGAACTTAACTAAGATCGGAATACAAAAACTGATTTTTTGCACGTGTGGGTTTTTTGGGTCTTTGATCCTTCATTTAACTAGACGTCAATTACTATTAGCCATAAAAAAATTAAGCTCTCCCACTAAAATTTTTTTTTTTATTTACTACAAGATTTAAACTTGAGACCTTAGTCGTATAATTAGATAATAATGTGATTTGATTATTGTAGGGAATAATGGGACGATCGACGGCCAAGGTGAATGGTGGTGGGAAAAATACAAGGCCAAGGAGTTTACAGAGACCAGGCCCTACTTGATTGAGCTTATGTACTCGAATAATGTCCAAATCACTAATATCACCTTGCGTGACTCCCCTAATTGGAACGTTCATCCTGTTTATTGCAGGTAATTAATGTATTTTTCTTTTAAATCCATCATCATTAGACATATTTCCAAGTGAAACTAGTAATTAACAACTTCGACATTGATTAACGTTAATGATGATTAACTCAAGAAAAGCCTTAGTTAAACTAAATATGTATTGCAGCGATCTGATAATCCATGGACTGACGATCCTTGCACCCACTCATTCTAAGAACACCGATGGCATCGATCCAGGTAATTCATTTGTTACCTTATTCACTTTCCTCTCGAAATAAATTTAGACCGAATAAATGGGTCATAAATGTTCGAGTTCTAATCAGATGTAATTTATTTGGATCTGTATTGTTGTTGCGACAGATTCATGCTCAAATGTGTGGATAGAGAACAACTACATCGTATCAGGAGACGACTGCATAGCGATCAAGAGTGGATGGGACGAGTACGGTATCAAGTTCAACATGCCAACCCAGCACGTGATCATCCGTCACCTCACGTGCATCTCCCCCACCAGTGCCACCATTGCTCTCGGCAGCGAGATGTCGGGTGGGATCCGGGATGTACGGGCCGAGCACATAACCGCCATCGACACTGAGTCAGGGGTCCGGATCAAGACCTCCCCTGGGCGAGGCGCCTTTGTGAAGGATATCTACGTAAGGCAAATGACAATGAAAACAATGAAGTATGTGTTTTGGATGACCGGGCACTACGGATCCGACCCGGATAGCCACTTCAACCCGCGGGCGCTCCCAGATGTGGAGAACATCAACTACCGGGACATGGTGGCTGAGAACGTGACCATGGCGGCCAACTTGCAAGGGATCAAGGGGGATGCTTTTAAGGGCGTTTGTGTGTCGAATGTGACAATCGGGTTGAGCAAGAAGCCCAAGGAGATCCAGTGGAACTGCACCGACGTAGTAGGCGTTACTAGCCAGGTCACGCCCCGGGCTTGCGGGTCCTTGAGGGAGAGAGACGGAGTGGAGTGCCCCTTCCCGGAGGATAAGTTGCCTATTGAGAGCGTGCAACTTAGAACTTGCTTGGCTCCTGCCCTTCATAAGTAATGATGTGTGGGGTAGGTCATATTGCCTGTTTTTGACAGGTTCTATCAACTATCGAAAAAATATGATGTATGGGCTCGAACGTTAGTCCGTCTTTGTATGTTACGTTCTATGTAATGTCTTGTTGTGTACTTGCAGCAAATTGAGACGTCTAAGTCTTAAATTATGCGAAGAAATACGGTCATGAGGGTAGTAAGTTTGGTGGATTCTAATGAATCCATGAGTCGAGATGAGAGTTCGATCATGTATGCTATAGCTGTAGGTACGAGTATGCATGTTTCCCCATAAAAGCTAATGAAGGGCACTTTTGATGCGAGTTGTTATAATTTGCCTTGTAAAAGTATTTAGACTTTTAATCGCATCATTTATTGTTGTACGTAACTTATTTTAGCATGATATACTATGGTTTAAGCTAAACTTTAAAATTTGATAATGTATAATTAATTAATTTATTGAAATTAACTATAATGACTTTTTTATATATATCTTTTTCCAATCTGTTTTTGACAGGTTCTATCGACGATCAAAAAAATGTTGTATGGGGTAGAAAGTGGATATGTCTTTGCATGTGCTATGTAATGTGTTGTTGGTTACCTTGAGCAAATTGAGACGTCTAAGTCATAATCTATCCAACAGATAGGGTCACAAGGATAGTAAGTTTGGTGGATTTTAATCAATGAATGCCATCCATTTTGAGGTGAGAGTTAAGGATGAATTAATGATGCATGATTTAAGCTAAAACTAAATTATAATGAATTAATGATGTATGATTAATAAAATCACTCGAAATTAACTAGATTGACTTTTGTTCCCCTTACACCCTAAATTTTTTTTAAAAAAATAACGAACCTTAAAAGAAAATAATCTCCAAAATGAGAACATAAATTGATTAATAAACATAATTGCATAAACATGGCTAGGGGTTGGCAACGGATCGGGTTAGGCTGGACTGGGTTAGCCCATTAACAAACAGGGTTGGGTCGGGTCCAGCACATTTGTTAATGGATCGGGCTCGGTTATGGGCAAAACGAACCCAACCCACCCATGGCTCATCCATTATCACCTAAAGAGTGTTTTTGGTGAGTTAATTTTCCAACGAATATGTCTGTAATTTTTCAACCAAACTAAACTAGTCCAAATTCAAAGTTAGAAAATACACATTCAAGCTAATAAACAGGTCGGGTCGAATCGCCTATGGGCGGCCTGCTTTGGGCCCATTTAAAAACTGAACAAACTTGCAACAGAAAATGGTGTATAATAATTATTGTTATGTGCAAAGTATTTGTGATAAGCTTAACTAATTGGAGCATGTAAACTAGTGCATCAAGTACGTTGAAAAAAATAATAGGTCACTAAACGGACCGCTAATAAGCTAGCCCGAACCGGCCAATTAATACGGCTTAATGGGCTGGCCCAATATTGGTCCAATCCATTATTTTCCCGACCCTTTATTAGCTCTATTTTAAACGGGCCTAGTGCTTAACCCAATGAATACTCGATCCGTTGCCCATCCCTAAACATAGCATGTACATAGACTACTTGTACTCAGTAATTGACCTAAGAATTCCACCCTTCTTAAAGGCATTTGTAAAACTAGGAAATTTATTTAATCTTTCTTAGTGTGACAAAAATAAAAGAAAGGAAGTAAGAGTGTAAGACCTGCCTTGATTGTGTCCGACTTAAGATTTCTCCATGGGAGACCCATATTTCTTTCTTTTAGTATGCATTTGAATGTTTGATATTTGCATTTTTTTGTCTAGTAATGCAAGAGTACAACAAATCCATAATTGAAGCAATTTTTTTTCCAATTCTGTCTCAATATTTTTAAATTTTTTAAAAAAATATTTAATTTTTTTTCTAAGGCCAAACTTAAATAATTAACTTTTTTTGTTTGCTATTTTGGTGAGAAAAGTGTTACAAAAACAAATCTTCAAATGTAAAATAAGAAGGAAAAAGAAGAATTTATTTTTCCCCAAATTATACAGTCTAATTTGCATTGATCTACCACCTAACTTTCCCTCAACATGAAGTGCCCATGATTTCTTCTTTCTATAAAATTCCCCAATTTGCTCTTCATTCTCTTCTTACATTGCAGAGACTGAAAGAATTTCCCCTCCAGCTATGGCCATGCCTGTAACATCCCATATACCCCACGTAAGGGTCTACACCCCCCCCCCCCCCCCAATTTTTATTTTTCTAAATTATAGGAGATTGATATCGATATATTTTGAATCCGAATTCCAGTATCATCCTAGATTATTTTCATTTTCTTTCATGATTACGCATTGTACATAGTTTTAACTACACTTTGACGTTGAACAGGATAGTAGGGTGGTATTAGCCCTGTTGTTGATAGTTGTAGTAGTACTAAACAGCAGCTTAGTAGAATGCCGCGAGATCAAGGAGCCGGAAACCCCAGAACAACCAAGTGGGTGCAGAAAACATAGGGCGTATTTGACAGACTTTGGTGGAGTAGGAGATGGCAAGGCATCCAACACCAAGGCTTTTAAAGCCGCCATCGCCAACCTTAGCAAGGTTGCGGAAGATGGTGGCGCCGAACTTTATGTGCCACCAGGGAAGTGGTTGACCGGTAGCTTCAATCTCACTAGCCACCTCACTCTATACATTCACAAGGATGCCCTTCTCATTGCTTCTCAGGTACTCCTACCGACCTCTCCCCTCCCCCCCCCCCCCCCCCAACCCAAAAAAAAAAGGGTCCAAACTGGTTAGTCATTTCGTGTACTCTACTACTATTCTGTTTTAGCTCTGTTTGGTTATTAACTAAATTTCCGTCATTTTATGGACCACTTTCCAATCTCGGTCATTCAGCATAAATTTTAAGATTCTGCATCATGAAATAAGACTGATGCTCATACGCTTATCATAGAAAAGAGCTTAGTACGTGTTACTATATGCAACAGTAAAAGAAGTAGAGGACAATTTAACGAGACGGTTCACTTTGGTGTTTATAATTTCAACTATTTCAATCGTATAAAAAGTGGACAACTGAATATACCAAGTTGAATAAAACGATTATGAAAATGATGAATATTACTACTGTTGTATTTGAGCTAATTAATGCTTAAAACAGGATGAATCAGAATGGCCTGTTCTTCCACCATTGCCTTCCTATGGAAGGGGCAGAGATGCTCCAGCTGGGAGATATGCTAGTCTTATCTTCGGCACCAATCTTACTGATGTTGTAATCATGGGTAGTTAATCTCACAACCTTAATCACCCTCCATCTTTCTACAAATTGCTTGTGGTAATTAGCTACATGATCAAGATACAGTAATCTTTGTAATTTTGTTCATTTCGACTGACAAACAGGCGGGAATGCAACAATTGATGGCCAAGGAGCTTACTGGTGGGACAAGTTCAAGAAGAAAGAGATCAAGTTGACGCGACCTTATTTAATCGAGATTATGTATTCTGATCAGGTTCAGATCTTTAATCTCACTTTGCTCAACTCCCCTTCTTGGAATGTCCATCCTCTATACAGCAGGTAAGCTTCTGTAGCTCTATTTGTACATATTCACACAAATTACATTGTCTTCTGTACTGCATTATGTGAATGTCCTATTGTCCGAACCAACCAGTGATCGATCATCCAACGCCAGCAACTAGATTTAAATCTGATAAGGGGGCTGATTTTCCTTATCAATATTAATTGCTTGTTTTCAATCAGCTTCTCTTTTGTTTTTTTTTTTGGGGGGTCACAGTAATGTGATAATGCATGGTGTAACTATCAGTGCTCCCTTGGATTCTCCTAACACAGATGGGATAAACCCAGGTACGTTCTGCTCTGCTCAAATAGGTTTGATGTGACTTGTCCATGTACATGTAGGTGTAGCAAATGCTGTAGAATATCTCATAGTTTTCCCACTTTCACGCAGATTCATGCACCAATGTTCGAATCGAAGACAGCTACATAGTCTCAGGAGATGACTGTATCGCGATAAAAAGTGGTTGGGATGAATATGGGACCAAAGTCGGAATGCCAACTGAACATGTCAGAATAAGGAGAGTGACCTGCATTTCCCCGACTAGTGCCACAATTGCCCTAGGAAGCGAAATGTCAGGTGGGATACAAGACGTAAGGGCAGAGGACATCACAGCCGTTAACACAGAATCTGCTGTTAGAATCAAGACAGCCCCAGGGAGGGGCGCCTTTGTTAAGGACATATTTGTGAAAGGCATGACCCTAAAGACCATGAAGTATGTCTTCTGGATGACAGGCGATTACGGGTCCCACCCTGACCCAGGCTACGATCCTAAGGCACTGCCCATGGTGAAGAATATCAACTACAGAGACATAACAGCTGAAGAAGTTCAGATGTCTGCAAAGCTAGCAGGGATTGAGAACGATGCGTTCACTGGGATTTGCATATCAAATGTGACTATTTCCTTGGCTGAGAAGCCTAAGAAGGTGCAGTGGAACTGCACAAATGTTGAAGGGGTTACTATTAGGGTTACCCCAAAAGCTTGTGATTTGTTGCCTGATAAGAATCCTGGCAAACTTGTGGATTGTCCCTTCCCTACTGACAAGCTACCTATTGATGATTTCGAGTTGAAGACTTGCCCTTCGAGGACCAGCCCCCCCTAAAAATTAGGAGATTATACATATAATTGTCTTCGATAATTAAGTGAATAATTTTGTGAGTTCGAATTTCACATACACATGATAAGTGCAGCCAACTGAACAGAAACTCTTCTTGTAGAAAAATCTCATGGTTTCTCAAAGAGAGATCAGTCCTGTTTGTGCTAGCTGCTGAAGCCAACAGTCTTTATCTGGCTGCTGTCATGAGTGAGACCGTCACCAAAACAAACTGTATGACTAGATTTGAAATTGCACAGCTAAAATTGAACCACTATGATTTGAGATTTCTCATTCTACACTGCAAAACCAGTTTCCAATACATGTTTTCCTATGTTCTAATCCGACATATGAATTCATTTACAAGGCTCGGCTTTTAGTTAGCAACACCATAGTTTTCCCTCAAACAGAAAATGTTGGACACAAGCTTTTGACTCTGTCGTGACTTCGTGTCCAGAATGATCAGAACTAGGTTGAGCAAACTGTGATCCTGACAGCAATTGCAGGGGCTTCAAAAGTGGTATTCAGGTCGGATACAAAGCTGCTGAATATCATCATGAGATTGATCATTTCTCGGGTGCAGCTTGATCTCATATAGCTTTGGCCAAAGTTTGCCGGTCACTGCAGATAAGAAATCGAAGTTGTGAATTATTGACATGCCTCATTATCATAAACCAAACACTAGCAACAACAGGAAAAGAAACATTGTAGCCATGTTTCACAATCAAGAAAGTTCCAAATCCAACCATGAAAAACACGACAGCCTCATCGCCAGAATTCTCAATTGATAGAAACCTGTGTTGGAAACAAATGATACTTGATGATTTTGAACACGGTTACAACACGAACAATCAAATAAAGCTAAAACGCTACCCAACAAGACTCCCGGAAGATACCTAAGCCCGACACTTGAACATGTACCTGTCTCATACTCTCATGCACTTATGCCTCACATCCTCTGACCATAGTTACAGGATCATGGGCTTTTAGAGTGTAAGATTGAAGATGGCTCACCACTTAAACCAACATCCCATAATTAAGGACATTCGAAAATCCCATCTAAAAAAGAATGACACGAGGAATGGCCATGCATCTCAGTTATCATGCTAGACAATTCGTTTTTTGAGCAAAAGATGATATAGGCTTTTAAGGATGTCTCCAGAAAGCCATACAGTAGCTACAAAACAACCACCCCAGGAATTGCAGCACTTACCAAAGATTCGCTGTTTGTCAGCATCCCATGCTATGCCATTCAGAACATCCAAACCCTACAATATGGTAATTGTCTCACTTAAGACACTCTTTGGGAAAAGCATGGACGAGAAGACCAAAGGGGTACACTTGTGCCCAGTTGACACTTACCCTTTCACCTGCTGCTACCAATGACTCCCTGAAAAGGCAAGACAGGCAAACCAAGCGTCAGCCGATTGATGGAGAACACGAGGAAATGGTTGCAAACAACAGAAAGATGGTACGAAAACAGAACCTTAAACTTGGAAGAAGAATCCATGAAGACACAGTGCCATCTCCTGGTGCTATTCTAGCAATGCAATCAGTCTGCCAAGTGAGAATGAACAAAGGAGTAATGCATGCACCCAGTATCAGAATAAACCATGAATCTGAAGTACAAACTTATCTGCCCTTGAATCCAAAAAATTTTCCATTGAAACAATGTGGACAAAAAAGATGTTAGTTAATTGCATAGAAGACTTTTAATCTGGAAACCTATTTGGGTAGTTAGAAAACAAAATGAAAGAAGTTCCTGAAATTTTTTTTGGGGGGGGGGGGGTGTGAAGAAAAGGTTTTTGTTCCTCAAATAAAGAAGAATAGAAATTATCTAAACATAAAAGAAAGCTTCACAGTGTTGGATGGTAATTTCAAGTATGGAGTACAGGTTCTGCACTTCTGCTTGACAACAGAACTCTGAAAAGGCCCGTATTGAAATAGCATATTGACAATCTCCTGTTGAAACTTAAGTCAGTCCCAACTCTGAAAAGGCCAGCATTGAAATAGCATATTCACAATCTCCCGTAGAAAGTTAAGTCAGCCTCAGCTGTTGTGCTGAATGATGGTCTTTTGGATATGAAAAGGGTTGTTCTCTACAAATGGAAGTGCTTCAAAAAGATTCAGGCAGCAATGTCAAAATCACAAAGGGCATAGCCCAAATTCACCAGGATCAAAATTCAAAAACTGTTGCAAACGACTAAAACCCCTGATATCACAATCTTCACAACATAACACACAATTACCTGCCAGACATTTGCCCACACTTCACCATTCACAAACTCCAGCTCATTTAGGTTGTGTACCTCAAGACCTTCATACCTGACTGTATGCCTTTGTATCACTGCATACGCAAGTACCAAACTTACTTCAGCTCATGTATACAATCACACACCGGAGAGCACCCAAGAAATAAATAATCGTCAAACCGAAAAATATAAGACATATATTCTGTAATGGAGCAGCACGTGAGGGCCAAATGTGCATCAACGCTTCATCTATGACACACAAACAGGTATACAAGTCATCAGGGTATTGCTGTTTCTATCTTTCGCATTTGATTTTTTTCCCCTTGAAGTTTCCTGTTTCCTAGGTTCCACATGGTTCAAAAGAAAAAGCAGATGTATAATAGATTATAGGCCAAAAGAGAACTAATCTGTATTGCTTAGGATTAACCGAAAGTAGTCTCAAGCAAAACATATGATATACAAAAAAGCGAAAAGTAAAACTCAATTTGGGACGCCTCTCGACGGGTGTAGAGATAAGACTGTCTATATCTAGATCTCCCCAGACCTTGCAAAAGCAAGACGCACTCTGGGAGTTGATGTTGTTGTAAAACTCAACTTGGGAGAATATTATAGGCTTAAGACACACACCTTTCATAGATTGGGGATCTAATTTATATAATGTTGAAGAACCGTCACTTCCAAAAAAGATTTTCCCATCAGTTGCCAGACCCCAGCCATCTTTCATATCATGAGTAAATTTCGTCATCTGCAATAAGCATACATGCAAGATAGCTGTCAAATATTAGAAAAATACAATCAACAGCAGAACAAAGGACCACATGAAATAAAGTCATAAGACGAAAAATGCCTTTCAAAACTAAAACAGTAAAGCACGCCAGAGGAGGAGATACAAGGCTATTTACGTATAGAACGGAATCAGGGCAACTTGATCAACAATGAAACCCACAGTGAGAAGAAAGAAATTTGATGCCATTTTCACAGGGAAATTGAGCAAGAGACAGAAAGTAAGTACAGGACAAATCACAAGATAAGTGACTTGTAATAGAAGGCGCACATTTGAAATAACTTCATAGGGATAGAAGGGGAAGTACGGACTTTGCTTAGATTATTTCTGTCATAAATGAAACCAGTTTTCTTCAACCAGGTTACTTGATACAACCTACAGAAGAATATCATCCAAGCATCAGAAATTAAGTTTTAATTATTGTAGTATATTTTTCACCATGGATCATATATGCATATATATAAACTGAAAGAAAATAGGGGGAAATACGATTATTCAAAGGCATATTCGAATTGTGGAAATTCCCCAATCTATTCACTTTATGTAAACGCTGCTTTCTGTTGTCCTCTCTTTTGGCAGGCAATCAGTAGTTGTTTAGCATTTCCAACAACATCCAGCAACAGACCCCTCCAGAATTCTATAATTTCGCTCTATGCTATTCTAGCAGAAGCTGCTTTAAAAAGTTCTTTAGCTAGTACGTATCTGTTCAGCAGTTAAAAAAAATTTTGCCAGAAAATACCGTATACCCAGTCCAGATCCACAGTGGCAGGATAACGGTTGCCTGAACTGCCTCTATGTCAAAGGGAGCCTCGAGATTAATTAATAGCTGAGACATGGAGCCTTGAGTATCATAAAGTACTAGTAAAACTATTGCTAACATCCTCAGATATAAGATTCGTCATTCATAAGTCAATTCATTCATCAGTTCATACAAAACATAAAGCATTTACTGCTTGGTGAGTTGGTTCCACTGGAACCTAAAGTGCTACTTAAAAAATCAAAATGAAGCTCTATGTAGACTGTGTGGATTGCATGGTTAAAAGCTCTACTCCTTCCATCTCCCCCCCCCCTTCCTGAAAACAAATTTTTCCACCCCAAATTGACTTCCCTCCAAGCTTAAATGCAATTTTAACCAATTCTATTCATTATCTCCACTAAACCTATTATTTATCAATTAATATTTCAGTTTTTAAAGTGTCCCCTTTTCCCATTTGGCAAGAGAATAATGGGATGGAGCGAGTGTATACGTTTAAAACTACTTCTTAACTACTAATGATACAAACCTTTCGCCGAGAAGAGTTAGTCCTTCCCCAAAATAGGAGTCATCCATCTTCTGTTGAGCCTCAACCTAATAAATTCAGGAGATAAAAAAAGATCAAATAAAAGAAGTGCACTGAAGGTTAGTAAAGAAGAAAACTGTTTTGGAAACTAATAAATAATATTAAACATTATTTGCATTGGAAAATCAGCATCAAGTTTATTTTGCAGAGTAGAGGAGAGTAAAATCTATAGTAGCTGATCAACTAGCCAGTGAAGAAGAATAGACTGCTAACTCGAATTACAAAAGGGAATCTCTATTTTCATTCCTTATCATAACCACTCCAGTCATTGTGAACTAGTGTAGTTAACATTGTTGTCGCTGGTGAGTAAGTGCAGAATTATAGGACCATTGACCACATTACAAGGAAAATAAAGACACCCAGCAGGATGATCACAACCAGTACATTCAATTTTAGGTGGCTCAAAGCAAAAATGGGCTATGAAGTTCTCCAGTGGATAAGAATACACTGAACAAAAAAAAAATTTTAAAAAAAGAGTTGGTGGTAACTAACACAGTTGGTAAAGTCTGTGACGGTTGTTACCAAGGACCAAAGTTCAAATCCCGCCTACATCAGCCCTTTAGCCCAATATGCACCCAAAAAAAATACTACACTGAACCAAAAAAGTAGGAACCCTGATGCTAACAATTTGAGTTCCAGTTTCATGAATTGAATAAGATAAGGGAAGAATTAACTCAAAAGTTTCAAAATGAGATTTTGTTGGCCCACAATGCAGAATAATGTACCTTCCCAGTTTGCAGGGCTACTCTTCTGACTGATGACTGCAAAGATGAAATGCTTGTCAGATACAAACTGTGAAAGTACAAAAGTTCCAAATTATCGGTGGAAAAGTCACTAGGGTGCTAAATCAACCAAATTAACTCTATCATCATATTAACACTCTTTGTATGGTTGAGATATAGAAAAGTTAGCAAAGCAGACAAGATAGACGCTCAGGAAGCCCAAGTGAAATTTTCTGACAGTTGTATCATCAGAAATTTGGAAGCCCCTGTCACTTCTTGTCCTTATGTTAAAACACAAACGAGTATGTTCAATTCATCAAGTGACATCAATTGCATGAATTACATAGATGTATAGAAGACCATTGAATCTTCCAATCAAGGATTCAAAATGCATTTTTGGTCATGATTGCGGTTTTGGTCGCGATATGCAAAATCGTTCTAATGCAAAAATCGCATTCCATATCACAGCTAAAACATGGTTCGGCCAACTCAAAAACCTTTCCGATGCGGCCGTTTCGTCTCGAATCCACCACATTTTAAATCCATGCTTCCAATACTGCTTACTGCTAGAAGAAAACACATGGAAGTTCATGCATTCCCCGACATGGCAATATTGCATAGGCAGGGAGGGGGGAGCCTCACCTTTCCATAAAGGCCAGTGGATTCATAAAGAGTATCGTTTTCCCAATAGAGAAGACCCTGAAAGCAAAGCACAAATCCATGTCATTCTCTAGCCAATGCAAAATCCTTTGATTGGTGACCCTCCAGCTCCCATTTTACTCACCAACCTAAAAATGCCATGCATGACACTTGGAAACAAACAACATAAATACAATTGGCAATCTTCAGTTCTTGTGATTCAACATAGATAGAGAAGGAAAAAGACAGCTTCAGCGCTCAAAACTTATCATGCAACAAAATAATCGAGAAAAAAACTACCCATAATTTTTATGTCAACCCAACTTTAACTTTATATCACACCAGGATATTAGACCCCAAATCCAGGCCGAATCTGCACAATAATGCCGCCAATTTTCGATCCTTCTCAAATTGAACAATCTCTTGATTGTCTATATGCAGAACTCGTTGAAGTTCTTCCTTACAATGCCTTATATTGCATTATATCACTTGAGACCGACTCATATGAAGGCCAAAAGAGAGTGCAAGAATGCACGATATCACATCTAGACTTAGCCCCGGCCTATAGTACATAATAATGGCAAACATAGGCCCAATACTAAATTAATGCTGATAACACCTAAAAAATAGCAAATGAATTTCATAGGATGCAAGTCCAACAACAATTCAAGAATCGCACTTTTGATCCCTACCCAAAACCTTGTAGCAGTTTCCAATCACTCCCGCATAAGAAATTGCCAAGTCTATTAGAAATTGTTACCAATTTGCAAAGGAACTCACTTTCCCAAAAGCTTAATTATGATTGTTAGAAGCCAGATAATATTTTTCAACATATAACCATCTAATAAAATTCAAAACAAACGAACCTGAGTAAAAGCCCTGCGATCATGAGGGTACTCTTTGACAACTTCAATTGTATAAATTTGAGGCAACTGAGCTTTCTGGGAATCATAAGGAGGTGCGAACCAGGTGCTCGACGAATTGCCTAAGAGAACCAGGAGAGAGAGAGCCAACACAGCAAAGACGATTCGAGCGAGCCATTTGTAACGATGAAGTGGGGATAGAGAAAGCATGGGGGAGGGTTGAACTGAGGGTTGAACTGAGTTGGGGTTGGATCGCTGCTGAGTCTTCTTCCTCCTAAGCGATCCACCGCCCGCCATCAACAACCATAGAACTCCATGAGCTTCTTCTTTACATGGTTACATACACTGCTCCAAGTCAAACGTTTTTCATTGATTGACAAATGGGCTCGATGGGGCGCTATCACATCGATGATGGATTCATTCATTAGTTGGGCCCTAAACCACTCTTAAAAACAAGCACAGATAAATAATAGGAATTTTTACTACATTTTTAGATAATTGACATATATATATATATATATATATATATATATATATATATATATATATATGTATGTATATATATTCTCTTCAACTCACTTTTTCCATAATAAGGTTTTTAAGAATTGAAATTTAAAAAATAGGTTCAGTTCAACAAAAATAAATTTAATTAAGTTCAAATAAATTTGGCAAAAGTGAATTGAAAATAACATGTCCAAAACATGAAAGAAAAGACATATCTTATATGTGGAATCTTTTATTTTAGTTACATCATTTATGCATATGAGAATGATAGGGCTTGAATCAATAGTAGTAATTGTTTTTATACCTCTAACCTAGTCTTTAATTTTAAATGTCAATTTGTATTCAAATTAATCCTAACACATCTTCTTATTGGAATAAATTCATCGCTAAATTATGTTATTCAACAATAATAAATTAACTTTATGATTACCACTGGTCAAAAATAATATCATATGTAATTGACCCTAAATATGAAAACAAATTAAAAATCACCATTATTTTAGTATGAAACAAAAAGTAAAATGGGAGACAAGGTAATAACCAGACATGTTAGGCTGATTTGCAATCCTAGCTTAAATTAGGGCTGGCAAAAATATGTCCGATCCGATTAGTCAAATTTGTCTGACCCGAAAAAAATCAGATACGGTCACCAAATTTATGTCCGAATTTAAAATTCAGACAGCCGGTCATGTCCGAATTTAAATCCAGGTCAGCTTCGGGTTTGTACATTCGGGTTCGAGTTGTCCGGATTTTTGAACCATTTCGGGTTTAGACAAATTCGGAAAATCAGACAATCGGGTTCTAACATCGGACAACTATATTTATATGTAATTTTAGTCCAAATTCTTTAGAAAATTTTATAAAAACAAATTCGGACAACCGGGTTCGGATATTAAAAAATCAGGTTCGGGTTTGGTCGCACAAAATTTTGATCAAAATGTCATAAAATCATATCACAAATTCGGACATTCGGACAATCAAGTCTGGACATCGGACATTTGGGTTCGAGTCTAGTCAAAGTGTCCTATTTATAATCTGAACAGGGTCCAAGGAAGAAGTTTTTGTCTGAATATCCGATTTGTCCGGACCCGAATTTTTACCGGCCCTAGCTTAAATGTATGACAATATTTATGCTAGTCTACAATTTGTAAGCCAAAACATATGATATAGACATTTGTATCTCTTTTATGTTCATAAGAACATTGCAAAATATATTATACAACCCCCCTTGCTATGAAAATAGTACCGTGTATCAGTTTATCCATTCTTGACAGTTTTTGCTTGTCTTTAATTTTTCTTTTTTTCCTTACAAGTATTGGTTAGATGGTTGAAAAAATATGTTGCATGTTTGGACGCGGATTAATGATAAATATTTTTTAGGTGATTCAAATTTAAATTTTATGGGTTGAGAATTAAAAGAATGCAAATATCAAACATTTAAAACACAGATTATAGATGCTTTTTTTTATATAAAAAAAAAAGTAGAAGAGTTCATGTTATTATTCGATAATAACATACATGGGCTAATACATCAAGGATTAAGTCGGGCCGGGCTCACAGCTCGGCCCGGTTCGGATTCATGAATCGGCTGATTAGAATAGGCGTTGACGGGCGGTCAGTCTTGGTCTCCACATATTTTCCTCGGTGTAACGTTCATGTATACACGTAAAAAACGGAACATTCCAGATATGCCACCTAGGCCGAACGTTCTCGAATCCCTCTAATATTAGGTAAACAGCTCACAAACTCATCGTCTTGCTGAAACCCAACCGCCAACCTCGTCGTTTCGGGTTCGAATTTGAAAAATTCTCAGAAAAATCTCCCGCAAAAAATAACTGGAATTCTGGAGGGTAGTAGAAGACTCCAGAACCGGAGAAATAGCAAAGGCTACTCCTCACTTTGCTATAAAAATCTCCTTCCCTTCAACGTCTGTGTCTGAGAAATTAGAAGCGCACCGATCTCCATCTTCGATTCTCTCACTTGCTAGCTCTCTTTCTTTCTTTCTCTCTCCTACGGTTCGATTGGAGCAGCAATGGCGGACGTCCAGATGGGCGAGGCAGAGACCTTCGCATTCCAGGCTGAGATCAACCAACTTCTGAGTCTCATCATCAACACCTTCTACTCTAACAAGGAGATTTTCCTTCGTGAGCTCATCAGCAATGCCTCCGATGTATGTCTTGTGATTCATTCTGTTGATTTTGGTTTCAATTGGCTTGTTTTAGGTTGTGAGTTGATAGCTAATTGATTGATTGATTGAATTATTGGTTGATTGATAGGCATTGGATAAGATTAGATTTGAGAGTTTGACGGACAAGAGCAAGCTGGATGCGCAGCCTGAGTTGTTCATCAGGCTTGTTCCAGATAAGGCTAACAAGACCCTGTCGATCATTGACAGTGGTATTGGTATGACCAAAGCAGGTATCTCTCTCATCCTATTGCTCCATCTAGTGTAGAATACGGCCAATTGATGCTAAAACAAAGCTATGTAGCTCTTATGTATATGAAACTCAGATGATGAGCAAAATATCTTGCAGAAGTGCTGTGGCCTTAATTTATTAACGGTGATCGTCCTTATAATTATCAATCTGTGTTGTTTTATTGATTCTGTTTCTAGAATGTGACAATGTGGTTATAATTACTAGTCTGGCTCCTGTATAGTTTTCTAGAGATGTGACTACTATTACTTGATCGTGAGCTAATCAATCGCGTGTATAAATTATTGATGATGTTGCGTTATTTAAGGTGTTACTGATGGTGATCATCCTTGGATGTACATGTCATTGATTATATTGATTAGAATTTGACAATGTGATTGTAAATAATCTCAGAATGGGGCTTGCATTGTCCTGGAGATGTGACTAAAACTAGTTTACCGAAATGGGTCTGTTGCCTAGCATTTAACAATGTGATAATGGATTATGAGTGAATAGAGCTTGTATACTTGTTTGAAAATGTGATTGATGTTATTTTATTGTAATTTATTGAATTCTTGGTCCGATCAATGAGGATATAGAAGTTTTTTCTACTAAGATTTTCAGTTATGGAAACTAAGGGTGAGTTCATTGGTGTTATGTGTGATTAATGTGAAACTAGGTTTATGTGAATGCTAGATTCGTGCTTGTTCCGTTATGTAGCATTCCATTTGGCAATACGAAGGCCATGGTTGAGAAAAAATTTGTGAGTGGTTGAGGGTTTCTCTGCATGATTCACTTTGAATGTTGTTTTTGCCAATGATGATATAGCTATCTTGTGGGAGGAGTAGTGGACCCAAGTTCATGAGTAGCAGGAAGAACCCCCTAGGTGAGGCTACATTCAAATGACATTGATGGATATCGCTGAGGTTCCTTGGTCTTTCATCTAGCGTACATAGGATCCCTTCCCGTTTGCCCTCTTGAGTGTTTTCCACTTGAAATGTTGTTATAGATTTGGCCTTGTCTGCCTGTTGAATTTCTTCTATGATGTGAATTGTTCATGATTCGAGTTTCATGATTTGATCTGGTATTAGCAAATATAATTTTAAAGAGATACCATGCTATTAGTAGATGGTATCCATGTATGCTGAGAATCATTCTTATGCATTGTCATTGTAATCATACAGACTTGGTGAACAACTTGGGTACTATTGCCCGATCTGGGACCAAGGAATTCATGGAGGCATTGCAGGCTGGAGCAGATGTCAGCATGATTGGGCAATTTGGGGTTGGTTTCTACTCTGCATACTTGGTTGCTGAAAAGGTCGTCGTTACCACCAAACACAATGATGATGAGCAGTACATCTGGGAGTCCCAGGCTGGTGGATCATTCACTGTTACAAGGGATGTCAGTGGTGAACAACTGGGAAGGGGTACCAAAATTACCTTGTACCTCAAAGAGGACCAGGTATATTATAGTTCCAGTTACATGTTATTGTGAATTTTATCTCTTGAGAAGCTTTGAGTTCTGACGTATAATTCGCTACTATGCACAGTTGGAATACTTGGAAGAAAGGAGGATCAAGGACCTTGTCAAAAAGCACTCTGAATTCATTAGCTACCCGATTTACCTCTGGACTGAGAAGACTACTGAGAAGGAGATTAGTGATGATGAAGATGATGAGCCCAAGAAGGAACAGGAGGGTGATGTTGAAGATGTCGATGAGGAGAAAGAGAAGGACAAGAAGAAGAAGAAGAAAATCAAGGAAGTCTCTCACGAGTGGCAGCTCATCAACAAACAGAAACCAATCTGGTTGCGCAAGCCCGAAGAGATTACAAAGGAAGAGTATGCTTCCTTCTACAAGAGCTTGACCAATGACTGGGAAGACCACCTTGCTGTCAAGCACTTCTATGTTGAGGGGCAGCTCGAATTCAAGGCCATCCTCTTTGTTCCAAGAAGGGCACCATTTGATCTCTTTGACACTCGTAAGAAGCTCAACAACATCAAGCTGTATGTCAGAAGGGTCTTCATCATGGACAACTGTGAGGAGCTCATCCCAGAGTACCTCAGCTTTGTAAAGGGTGTTGTTGACTCTGATGACCTGCCACTCAACATTTCCCGTGAGATGCTGCAGCAAAACAAGATCCTGAAGGTGATCAGGAAGAATCTGGTGAAGAAATGCATTGAGATGTTCAATGAGATAGCAGAGAACAAGGAGGACTACAACAAGTTCTATGACGCCTTCTCCAAGAACATCAAGTTGGGTATCCATGAAGACAGCCAGAACAGGGCTAAATTGGCTGAGCTTCTCCGATACCACTCAACGAAGAGCGGTGATGAGATGACAAGTCTCAAGGACTATGTCACCCGAATGAAGGAGGGACAGAAGGACATCTACTACATCACCGGTGAAAGCAAGAAGGCGGTGGAGAACTCCCCATTCTTGGAAAGGCTCAAGAAGAAGGGATATGAAGTGCTCTTCATGGTCGATGCCATTGATGAGTATGCCGTTGGGCAGCTCAAGGAGTACGATGGCAAGAAGCTTGTCTCCGCCACCAAAGAAGGATTGAAGCTTGATGATGAAACTGAGGAAGAGAAGAAAAAGAAGGAAGAGAAAAAGAAGTCGTTCGAAAACCTTTGCAAGGTGATCAAGGAAATTTTGGGTGACAAAGTTGAAAAGGTTGTGGTCTCTGACAGGATAGTCGACTCCCCATGCTGTTTGGTGACTGGAGAGTATGGATGGACAGCCAACATGGAAAGAATCATGAAGGCTCAAGCACTGAGGGACAGCAGCATGAGCTCATACATGTCCAGCAAGAAGACTATGGAGATCAACCCTGACAATGGAATCATGGAGGAGCTCAGGAAAAGGGCTGAGGCTGACAAGAACGACAAGTCAGTGAAGGACCTTGTGATGCTTCTTTTCGAAACTGCCCTCTTGACCTCAGGTTTCAGCCTGGAGGACCCCAACACCTTCGCTGCCAGGATCCACAGGATGTTGAAGCTCGGGCTGAGCATTGACGAGGATGAAGCTGCTGAGGATGCAGACATGCCTGCTCTCGAAGAGGCTGGTGCTGAGGAGAGCAAGATGGAGGAGGTCGATTAAGGGGCCTTACCTGTCTTGTATACACCATATTTCTGTCCCCGTTGTTGATACAAACAAAGTCTTAACTGTTGTCGTGAGGGTCTTAGCCTAAAGATGTTTTGGTAGTAAAGGGGAGCTAATTCTCCTCTCGGTCTTTTGTGTCTTGAGTCTGTCACTATGAGTCCCTTGTTTTCGTCTTAAATTTTGGTCACGTAGCATGTCTACCATCTCGAGTCAAGGTCAATGGTTAATACATTTGTTATCTGCATATATTGCCGCGTTTACTCCTTTCTATCTCTCTATGACCCATACGCAATGTTTGGTTAGGTTGTCTTTTATGGAGTGCAATTCTCATTGATGCTGTTTGGTTTGATCAAAATTGAGTTTGGCATGGGGGAATCAAATTGTGCATTTACTATTCTGACATGGATGTTGAAACTGGGAAGTTTTTTGGCATAACTTATTGTAAATTTAGGAGAACCTTGAAATTTGGTTTTTAGTTTAACATGATTTCTAGAGTTTTACTACCAAACTTGGTGAAACATGATTGACAATAAAACTATTTATTGGTGAAAGGTAATATCTTACTTATTTGAGGCTTACCCAAAAAAAAAAAAAAAACACCTTGTCCTCTCAAACTTGTTTTAAATTTTAGTTTCTATGATTGAGGTAAAAAAAAATTGAATGAGATTGAGGCCTTGTATTCAAAATTCATATGAAAAATGGCAGGCTGAGAAAGAGTCTCAATTATAATGACAATAACAATGGAAACTAATAATGATAATGATGCGAACAGGAGCATTCGCAAAAAAATAAATAAATCAAATTGATACGGAAGCGTTATTAGTTAGTATGATTTAATATTTACTAACAAAACATGCATGTTTTTTATTTCATAATTGTTAGGGTTATATAATTTTTTGCCTGTGTGTAACAAGGCAAAGATGGACTTATCGGTTCCAATATAAATTGTTGAAAAAAGTTTGGGGAACTATTTGATATTTTGGTGATTGGGTCACAACTTCAACTACTAGAAGAATTAAAAGGACTTGGAGAAAATAATCCAAAAAAAAAAAAAGAAGTAGACATGATGCTTAGTTATAATGATCTACTCGTCCCATTCTATTAGCAAAGGTCCTTAGCATTCACAAGTTGTTCGAATTTTTGCTGGTATTTGAAAGCTGTTTGAAAGAAGAACAGATAGATGGACATGCAAAAGGCTTGGGGAACTTTGATTAGAGGCTTCGGAACAAACATGATACCTTCATGTCACAAGTGCCCATTCTAGATGTTTGGTTGGAGTTTTAAGGAGATGGAACATGATATCTAATGGCATAACTCTTAATTTCCAAGTTCCCACATTCATGCGCTCACACCAGACATGCTCTCTTGATTGTCTGAAGCTTCATGCTACCGTTGTTGATAAATAGTTAATATGTCAAAATTCCAATGTCGATTATGGAGGCAATGAAGTTGAGCAGAGGGGAGGTGTAGCAAACCGTAGGAACCGTATATTGCAGAAAACAGTTCAGAAAACAAAATGCCAATAGTCAAAACTACAACCAGCTACATCTCAAAAACGATCAATATTTTTTTAGCTAAATAAATGATCCAAGACAAGCTCTGAGCCAATACACATTTCAGTAAGAGCCTCATCAACTACAGTCTAAGCAAAGCTTCCAGGTGCAGCAGATCCACTACCAAACCCTCCAGCACCACCAGCACCACGTCCAAAGCCTGGCCTTCTACCCCCACCCTGCACATAAAGATTACAAGTGAATCTGTATATGATCTGGTAATATAGATACTAGATATGAACATGTGGAGCCGAATGGCGAAACAACAATAACACCCAATAGGGATCTTGCTGAGGCAGGTCCCAGAGATATCCACACATACAATAGTCATCAATCATAAGCAAAGAGGCCGTTTCAAAGAGTGAATCACCATCCTTGGATGCACAACAAGCTCCTAGAGTTGTGAGCACAAGGAACTCAAAACAGTCTTTACACCATGAAATTGACACAAGCCTGTTTATCAGTCTAATAATCAATTGAAGCAAATATGGAGGTTTCTTCATTTCGAACATTAAATTTTCTATTCTGATGCAACAGTTTCACTGAACTAGCAAAAGCCTTCTGACAGGATTAACAGTATATTCCAAAGCATTAGTTTGTGGGAGAACAATTGAAGGGCTCAGTTACCGTAGTGCGCAAGTATTTATAGGCCTAGAACCAACTTCGAGAGCATGTGTCTAAGCTGAGTCCAACAAACCAAATCCAGCATACTTTCACAAAACAATATAATTCAGAAATAATGTAATCAAAACAAAAAAAGATCTGAAGTTCCAAAAGCTTGAACAGCTTTCTCTTCAAAGTTCAAACCAGATCACAAAAGTGAATAGCTTGATGACACCTATACTGAAGCAAGCCACTAGAAAATCGCAAAGATTTGGTAAGTAACATTGTAGTCGGTGACCACTAGATAAAACCTGGTAGTTGGTGACAACTATTTAGCAGGTATTGAAAGATGTCTACAGGTACATATCGCCTACACTCTTATTTAACAATACTTGTGAATTCAAGAAACTTACACCGAATGATGGTTGGTAGTCAGCAGGAGCTCCACCCTTTTCACCACCAAATTCACCAGGTGGGCCACGAGGACCACCACGGTATCCATCACGATCACCAAATCTTGGTCGGTCACCGTCAAATCGGGGAGGACCACTATAAAAGGCGCATAAAGAATCAAATTGTTCATCACATAAAATACAGGCACAATTAGACGTAGAGGACACAATGCAACTCAGAAAGGAAGTGAAAAGTTATATTATCAATACCGTGGACGATCACCAGGACCACCCATGGGGCGACCAGCAGGCTTCATCTGCTTCTTCAAGGTGGCTGGCACAATCTCAGATGGTAGGTTGAGGTAAGTCCTCAAAAACTCAATTCCATCGTTTGTCAAGTACCAGTAATAGTGCATCCATGCAAACGTCTCCCTTACATACTCCTTTGACTTGAAGCTCTGCATGAGCTTAATCACTTGCAGATTCGGGACATCGATATCAGGATGTTTCGCAAGGTTGAAGTCCTTCTTGGCATAGCAAACACCCTCTGCAATCACAAGGTTAATTAACAACTACCCATGGCTCAATTCCCTGTTTTTGATTTGAAGCAAACTTCTAGAGCCCTTTTTATTCAAACATGAAAGACAAATACTTCACTCTTGGCATAGACAGGAACATAGACATATCATCATCAATAAAAACTCTGGAGTCAAAGAATTCCAAAAAAAAATGTGGGTTTATTTTACAACTCATGAGGCATCGGAGCATATCAGAGAAAACCTCAAATACTGAAAAATGTATGACAGCACAGTTCCTTGAACAATAAGAGTTTTGCATTCAAACCAAGCCAGAAATTAGCAATTTGAGATGGGGATGTCGAGGGTTAAAACGCTATGACATGATTCCAATGACATCTAATAAGATAAAAGTGCTGAATTTGATCTAATTCACCTCCGTAACCTATAATCATCACATCAATGCTTAATGGGTAATATCCCAACCCAATGTACCCCACCAAGTAAATGGCTCCACCAACCAAACGAAGTGAAAAAAAAAACAAAAAAAAAAGCAAATCAATATAACAAGCAAATGAACTCAAGCCCATCAATCAGTCAACATACAATCAAACCAATAATTGATTGAGCAGAAAAAGGAGGAACCTTGGAAGAGGTATTTGCAAATCTCCTTGCGATTCTTCTCTGGGATAATCTGAAATTGAACAGCCAAAAGAATAACATTAAAGCGATTGTTAGGTTGAAGTTAAGTGGTAATCGAAGACAGGGTAGGAGAGAGAATGAGCACCATGGCTGCTCTCGAGGTTGCAGAGGAAGCTGAGCCAGAAGAAGAGGCGTCAAGGTCTCAGCAGCTTCCAGCAAGAGCGTAAGGAAAACCCTAAAATGGTCGGGTATTATATTTGCGCGTCCGGGCTGGTGGCTTTGGGCTTCTCTTTGGGCTCTGCATTTTGCATTGAAGCCCAATACACTCAAGCAAATCAAACCCCTATGACAAGCTACCCAAAATAATAATAATAATAATAATCTATACTATATATAAAAGCAATGTTGTGATGACGTGGCTTTTTCGAATTTTCTCATAAATTTGAGATTTTGAACCGTTAGATTATTTGATTATATAATCACAACCGTCGGATTTTTAATAAAATAATTACCGTCATAATTAAAAATATATAATATCTTGATTTTTTTTTGTGGCAACAGAATCTCTTAACTACCTAAAAACAAAATATACTTTGATATCCTTTCCTAAATCAATAAAAATAATTATCATCATAATATCATTAGGTTATTTGATTATATAATCACAACCATCAGATTTTCAATAAAAATAATTACCATGATAATTAAAAGTATATTATTTCTTGACCCATTTTTATAGTGGAATCTATTAACTACCTAAAAACAAAATATACTTTAATAACTTTTTCTAAATCACTGAAAATATGTGTTCTGATGTTTATGGATGGTATTAATATTTTAGTGATCCAATGAAGGAATAAAGTATTAAAGTTTCACTTTTCTTATTTTAATGGTAAACCCGAAATTAGCCACTTTGCATATTATTTTTAGATTAAATAAAAGAGATATATGAATTAATAGAAGAGCTAGACCTAGACAAAATAATTTTCTTTCCAAACATTCTTAATGCGGGATAGGGTGTTTTTCTTCTTATATTTCTTGGTCATGAATTAAAGTTCATAAAATCACTATTTTTTTTTATGAACAAAAATTCGCACAATGACAATTAATTAAGGGTCGAAAAATGTTCCTTTTAAGAGGTTGATGAAGTTTTATATTTTTTTTATTTGTAACAATTATTTCTATACCCATATAGTAAGTGAAAAAAATTATAGGTTTTTATTGGTAATAATTATTTATAAAATATTACAATATTCCATATAGAAACCATGTCATATACAATATTTTGAGTTTTTTAAATAAAATAATTAATAACTTTTTAAGAAGAAGCAATTATTGACAGGTGCAAATTGTGAGAAACTATCAACTAAAATTTCTAATATATCGAAATATACTACAATAAGTTTAGCAAATATTTTCGATCGCAGTTATAATATCTTAATTTCTCTATAATAATTTGAAAATTATGATAGTCTAAAAAAATTATCTAATTTATTCATTGTTAGGTACTATTGATTATACATTTTCAGTTGTATATTTATGTTATGAATTTCGCAAGTGTATGGTTGATCGCTGTAGCAAGTACGAGTGTTGATCTTTAGAGAAGTGTTATAAAATTAGATCGCTAAAAAACTAAATGTGATACGATTGAATTAAATTGTCAAGGTTTAGTTAATTAATAACCAATTATTTCAGCACGCTACACTGGAAGATCAATATCAGGAAGAAACTACCCTATCCATCACCATTAACTTTAATTATGGGCAAATTATGCAAAGCAAAATCAACTTGAATAACCAAAATACAAACAGAGAACTTAACAAATAGGAGAGAAATTAAACTTAACCTCTTCACCTCTAACTCCCTTCAGCTCTGGCCTAGAATGAAAATCCGGATCTGAACGTATATATGAACCGAATAGAGAATCCAGTTATCCAAAGAACGACCAACACCGAAAACTCAAATCTAGGCCATACTGAAGTTGTGCCAATCACGTTTTGGATGCTTTATTTTTTTATTACTATCTCATTATAACATTCTCTACAGCCGTATGGTCATCTATCAGTATATGCGATTATAAATGATTGTATAGATAAACCATGGGTATTTGTTATGGAGCATCGGTGATGCCATGAAGTAGAATTGTCTATCACTCTTATTGCGCCAGTAAGTTGGAACGCGGAGGTGTATTACTTACGAAACACTGACGTTAGATAGACCATGAACACAAGATATAGTTGTAATCTTCATTATATCATTGCTAATCAAATTATTACTAAGAACTTAATTTTTAATGTATGTAGAAGAAGATAACGTGAATTCTTCGTCACTACCACCACAAATTAACGAATTATCATATCATTTAACATGATTTTTAGTTTCATTTTGACCACCTACAATCTCTGTCATACTTTATATCGCGTATTTGATAATCATACGTTGTTTTAATTATTGAGTTTCAATGGTTATACAAAAAAGTGCTATCTATTCATATTTTTTAATAAATTTAAGTATCATTTTCTAAATTACAATATTAACTTTGTATACAATAAACATTTCTCGATTATTTTGACTATATATATCTGTACTGTAATATGCACCGTGCAAAGCACGGGTCTATACTAGTAATAATAATAACAATGATGATGATGATAATAATAATAATAATAATAATAATAATAATAATAATAATAATCTAAAGGTGTAATTTAAGGGATTTTAAGTTTTAACCTCTCTACGGCTAGGAATACCGGTAGGGGTAAGGTTGCCTACAGCTGGATCTCCCCAGACCCCGCGGCAGCGGGACCCACACTGGGAGGTATTGTTGTTGTTGTTGTTGTTGTTGCTATACCCAAACAAAAAAGTTTTAACAAAGGGGCTATAGAAGTTAAATTGACAAATAATTCACCCCATATTTAATCGTTATCATATGTCTCCTACAAAAGTCAGTATGACATTCTAGATAACAATTTATCTACTTTTCCTATGTAATCATTTAAGGGATTTTTTTTTTTGTATTTTTAAAGAAATGGTATGACATACAAGTAACTTAAAAACTTTCGATAACTTTTTTTGTATAAAATCTATCCAAACAATCTTAAATAGCAAGAAGGGAGAAAACCTTTTATTATATTGTGAATGACAATAACATAATGTGCGTGTATTCAACATGTACTATGCAAGAATTACTATGGTACAATAAGAACTTATACCCTTTGGATAGTTGATGGATATGTGTGTGCGTGTATGCAAGAAAATTTTTGAATTTGACAATGCAACCATGAGGTAGAGGTTCTTAAAAACTACTTTCATTAACTTTTGAAAAATATTACATAAACCTCTAACCATTACGACACTAACTCATCTACTATTTTACCGAACATTTTTAAGCAGTGATTCATAATATTTTGTCCACTACAAATCATTAACATCTATTTCAACTTCTATAACCGAACACAGTCTTAGCATGTCCTTGTTGATTTAAAAAAGGAGAATATAAAGGAAAAGGAAGAGAATGAGAGTGCAATTTTGCAATATGCAAATGTAGTCAAACTCTATATTTTACGCATGAACTTCTCCCGCCGTCTCTCACTCTTACTCTTGTCCAGCTACGAGTCCAGGCGGCGTACTGAGGTCTGAAGCGCTCACTCGCTCACTCAGCCCTCCCTTCTCTCTCCCCCCCCCCCCCCTCCCTCCTGCATCTTTTTACTACGCTTGTCAAATTTTTATTCACAAGCAATTCTTGATTAAAAACCCTATAAATATCGATCCTTTCTCTGTTTCGGCTTCCATTTTCAATCAACTCAACTTCTACTCTCATTCGCTTACGTTTCCGTACACGATCAAGCTTCGTCCTCGATGTTCTTACGAATTTGTCGTCAACATTGGTGAATTTTGATTACAGGTGAAGAAACGAGCATTTTGATCCTGATTTTCTTCGCTTGTAGTTGTAAGAGCTGCATTCGTCGATTAGTGATTGTTTGTTGCTTCAACTTTCAGAAATTCAGTGTTTTTCTTAGTGAGAGTCGAGGAACTTAGTGGACAAGAATGAGTTGCGAGAATGCATCATCGAGTTGCGAAGTGGCTTCGGACTCGCCGGAAATCGCCGGAGCATTTCGGTGCGTAAAATTCTTCGTTGCTTTAGTTTTGCATTGGATTTTTGCTGTTTTTCGCTTTGGATTATTTTGATGATTGTATCGTATGAAATTTTGACGTTGCAGAAGATCGAGGGTTTCGTATACTAGAGAATTCTTGATGTCTCTGGCTGAATTCGACGCTTGCAAGCAGTTGCCTAATGGAATTGATCAGTCGATTCTCAGGTGACTCGCATATTCACTGTACACTCGAGATATTCACCCTTTTTAAAAAAAAAAAAAGAAGAAGAAAAGATATAATGTATAGCATTCTCGTTGTTGATCTTGATCTTGAATGTGATAAGAAGAATTTTCTGTAAATGATCACAGCTTCAACCTAGTGATTCTGTCGTTGTGATCATGCAGAAGAATTTTAAATACGCTCCAGAAAACAGGATTGATCCTTACGTAACATTGAGCATTCTGTTTATTGTTTGATTCATGTGTTTAACTGCTGATTGTTTTCAATTGCATATTTGTTAGTCCGCAGTGAGGCTTATCAGCCTGCTTTTAGCTACCATGTAGAGCTCATTTCTTTCGAGCCCTTTACTTAATTGTCTTGTGTTGGTCAATTTGGATGTCCGGACCTATTAGCTGAAAATAGTATGGCGCAATGGCATACATTTATCTATCTGTAAAGCTTCAATTTACTTAAATCATTTGCAGTGTCCAAGTTTCTGCTGAAAAATTTCGGTGTATTTACTAGATGGTTATTTCTGAAACAACTTGTTTCCTTCACAATGGTAACTTTTGTACTCGCCTGAAAATAGTAGGATTTTTTGGAAATAAATGTAGATGCGGATCTGGCAGTGTTTGAATTGATTGTGGTTTGACTTTTGGTTTGACATCTTAAGTTCTATTCCTTATTTTGTTTGTTTTCTATCAGTGAGCTGCATGCTGCAAACAGCAGCACAGCTGAACAGAAGCAACTAATAGGGAAAGAACCTATCTTCTATGGAGGGACATCAGGCAGTTCTTCGAGAGAACCTGCAGAAAGATGGGACAGTTGTAAGTTGAGGCCTAAGGAGAGTAACACAGCAGGTATGAATGATATCAGCTTCTTGTTGCTTTGTGATCAGCAATTTGTTGCCTAGCAGTCTTTGCTCTCAAGAATGCCTCATAATGAACAATGCCAATAATGTTTTGCCTGGTTAAGATGTTGAGTTGAAGATTCAAGATAAGTTACATAGCATTTATCTTGGGTTAGTAGTATCCATCCATAACCAATCATCGTCCTTCCGTTGTAATGCTCTCATCGTTAGAAGCCAACATGATAAAATAGAAAGGTGACATCTTGCTGTTACAGGATAGTTGCATATAGCTTCAGAACATCCTAAAGTGATAGTTCCTGTCATGCTTCGAAGTTTGGATGCTACAATGACACTTGTTTTGTTTAGCTTGATGGAATGTAGTCCAAATATTTTCTGTATGTTCCATGCACAAAGACGATTAGCCTACCATCCAAATGCCTCTAGTAAGCATCACCCCCCCCCCCAAAGGAAAAAAAAGAAAAAACAAAACAAGCATCTCTTCCACTAAGGGTTAAGATGCATCATCAAAAAGGTTCTTTGATGCATTATCCTTTCCAGTCATTTAATTTGCTTCACCATCATGAATTGCATGTGAATGCAATCATCTCAAAGAATGGCCTTTGTACTACTACTGTTTGAAGCTAAATTGAAGAGGATGCTCAATCATCTAATATTGTACAGATTTTGAAAGATGGCGATCTCAACAGCTATCACAAAATTCTGGAGATACTGGGAATTTAAGAAGTTCCTTCCAACAGCATAATGGTATCCTGGGAAGCTGGTCTGGTTCAAAGATATTACAAGATGGCTCTGAGGAGTCCACTTCAGAATCCCAAGGGCATAGGCTGTCTCTGTTGAGTAGGTGCAGTGAACCATATCGTCCTCCAGCCTTTTATAAGGTCTGTCTCCAGGCTGCATTTCTCTCTTCCCCCCCCCCCCCCAAAAAAAAACAGAATAGAGGGTGAAGGAGAAAGGAAGGTGTTTATTCTTAATGCCTGTGTGCTATCCAAGTAAAATGCTTCATTGGAACGTTCCTGTGTTTGTTAAGTGGTTAAAATGGGAAGAAATCACATTTTGCTTGATCCAGGCAACAAGCCACTCAGGAGGCCAAAGTCACGTCTCCAACAATGAAACATTGGGTAGTGGTGGAGACCCTGGCAACAAGAGAGCAATGGACGAAAGATGGAGAAAAGGCAATATCCATCTATCCTTTGGTTCTGATGTTTTTTGTGGACTTTTGGGTTTGAAACACAGTCCCAATCACAGTTCAGTAATGGTATCTCTCTAACTATCCAATCTAGTTAGTGGTTTGGCACTAACTCTGTGACTTCATTGTCAGTTTCTGGTGAGTTGGCCGGAAATGAGCAGTTGAAAGAAATTAAAGAGAAGCAGGAACTCCGTCAAGATGATAAAAAAGAAGATGTTGATCCAGGTGCTCATGCTAAACTGGAGGGGTGCTTTGATGCGCCAGTGACAGTAAGCAACAAAGCTTCTGTACCTACGTATCTTTCTGGATCAGTTGAACCCTCTTCTTTTATAAATGAAGCTGCTGAGATGTCTACCAAGACAGGATATGCGAGTCATAGCCATCTAGCACAGGTAAATAGGGGTGAATGTGTTATCTTTGTCTTTGATCTTAGATAATCTGGATAACCTAGGCTACAAGAGCAAGTAAACAGGTGATGGTCTAGCATTATTGTTAGGGAAAAACCACACAGTTTTAATATTTATAAACCCCAAGTGTAAGGTGTATCGTTGAGTACTTGGGGTGTCGTCCGCAGGGAGTTGTGTTTTCAACTACCGAGGCTAACTAAAGCTTCTCAATCTAGGCCAGAGAGAAAGTGAAGGAAGAAGGACTAAACTACTAAAACAAATAAAAAAAAAGGGATTTGGGTTTATGATTTCACCAAGTGATGAACCAGTTAATCAAGACGAGTCCTAACCTACCCAAACCACACTGAGAACAAGAGATGATCGGTTGCACCGTCAAAGACCACCCAAGCCCTCTCTCAAGGGTCATGAGCTAGTCTAATTCGCGCAACCACCTACTTTCGTGGGGTTAGTCGAATTAGACCACAAAACTAGCAACCCTGGACCTAACTCGATTCGGATACTATTTTCATGTCCCGAACTCGGCTATTCCCTCTCCCACACTAGCTAATCGACCTCACCTCTCAGCATAAGTCGATCGCCCAAAAATATGGATGAAAGCTCTCTCAAGCATTTCATCGAACACTTGGCGAGCGTAAAGGAAAACTCTAAATTCTAGGCATAGATTGGGTATGGTTAGGCCTAGTACAAGATCAATTAGCCATCAAGAGGCTAATTACAACCCAAGTTCACAAATTCTAACAACAAAACACAACAAACACATCAAAACCTAAACTAACAACTAAGAACATAAACTTGAATAACAAAACAAAGAGAATGAAACAAAACAATTCTAAACAACTAAATAACATGAATCAACAATGAAAACTAATCACAAAAGCTTAAACAAATCAAACACAAGAATTAAACCAACAAAACATAAACAAGAACAACTATGAAATAAATAGAGAAAGGAGAAGAAAACTTAGTCTTCAATTGATGAAGGAACTTGAAATCCAAAAGTTGAATCCAACATACAATCTTTAATCCTAAACTAATCCTCCTATTGAGGTTTTATTGGCTAAAACCTAAACTAAATTACCCTAGAAATCGCCAGGGAGAAGACCTAAGTGAACCCCGAATGCCCCCCCAAGAAACGTACGAAGGAGGGTTAAATAGAAAAAACCCGAGCGAACGGCGAACAGGAGGGGAGGCACGGACGTGCCAAGTGGCACGGTCCCACCGTGCCAAGGTGGCACGGTCGTGCCACGTGGCACGGTGTGGCCGTGCCACATTGCTGGCCGGCTCCCGTTTTTCCATCTTTTTGCCTGTTTTGACCATTTTTCGCCCGTTTTCGCGGTAATTGCTCGGTTCAACTTATTACCTGCAAGAATAGACAAAACAAGTAAAAAATCTCAAAGAATACTGAATAAAACAAGAAAAACTCTAAAGATTACGTTATTATACGAGCTAAGATTAGTCGAAAAAGACATGTAAAATGCGACAAATTATCGCCTAACAATTATTACTAGCATGGTCTAGATGAGATATGATATGTTTGAAAGCAACAGTATCTAAGCTGGCTAAAGTTACTCATGCATTAGCCATCTTAAAGATTGCTAGTTTCACCTTGCTCCTCACCATAAATCAGTTTTTTTCCTTCACAAAAATGTTAAAGGAAAAAAGAGAAAAGAGAAAGTGAGAGCCAATTAATCAGTCATGAACGGGCAATGCAACCTGATGCTATTCCCAGTACATTCAGATATTTGCTGGTTCATTAATTGAACTAGCTGATAAGTCTTCCTACACCAGATCATTGTCCGGTTTCACGTCAGTCAGCCAGTTAGGTCCTGGTGAGTTTGAAGAAACAAACACAAAATCCGAATCTTTTTTTTTTTGTGTCCATAATATTAATTATAGTACCATGCACCTCAAACCAAGGAAGCCCTATCATAGTGCTGCTATCCATCTTTGGAAATGTTTTGCAAGTTTCTCATATATTAGCTCTGTAGAAAACACTGATTGCTAATGTCTCGTTGCACATTTTTGGAAAAGAAATAGAGATCTCACTAACTCTCTATGGTTTACCTGTACCCAAATGGGTCCTGGCTCACTAAGACACATTTCTCAAACTTCACAGCTTCTCTTGATGTCAATTTTATCTGTGATTCTTTAAGAAAATCTAGTTCTGTGAAGTTATATGATCTCCGGAACTCTTTTTCTTGGAATTGATTATATGCCATTGTGGTAGAATAAACCCTGTATGCGCTAACAGTTAATGCAAAAATTTGTGACCTAAATGGTAATGTAATAATTTGACTATGGTTCCTGTTGAACTTAATGTTCTTTTAGCTTCCACAGGTGCAAGAGATGCCATCTAAGAACCAAACTGGGCGGAATTCTGGAGGGATCAGTGATGCAGAGAAGCTACAAGAACAGCTTTTGCATAGGTGTCACTTAATTGCCCTTGTTGATTTGGAAGAATCAGAGAACATTAGTCCTATCTTTTCTGAGAAGGTAGGTCTTGAGTGCTACTTCTTCACCCCTATGATTTCAGGAATAATTTCTCTGGGGAGATTATCCTGTATCTCAACATTGTTTCCAAGAGTTGTAGTAGTCATGATCTGTCAAAGAGCTGTGTAGTTGAAGGGGGATGAAATATGATTTTATCAACGAAAAAAACAGGCTTAATGTTATGTTTAGTTAGTTACTCCCTACGTGTTAATTTCTAGAATGTCCATTTCTGTAGTCGCAAATTAGGCGCAATATTTGATGGTTGATTGACATTATAATAATTTGACATTTTAGATCATGAAGTATTTTGGATTAGACATATTATGCATATCCCTAATAGGGAGAACTTGATAGTAGCATAAGATAACATAGGCATGCATAAATTTCTAATAAAGCTACTGTCCTTTGACAACTGTTTTTTTGGTTTAGTTAGTTAATTTTATGGTTCTGGGGTAGCCAGCCTCGACTGATGAGAAAGTTAAATAAACCCTGGCAGGCGTTTGGGAGAGTGACTTTGCAACGACATTTTTTTTTATTTTGAAGTGAAAATTTGTCACTGCCTTACCGACGATTGCGCTATTCGTCTTGACTCGTAATATAACCTACAGCTAGGACATTCTTGCTGTAGGTTATATTAAGTACTTGATGAAATCAAAACAGCTCTTAGGTGAATCTGCTTAGATTCTCCCCCCCCCCCCCCCCAAAAAAAAAGGGGATATTCTTCCCTGCAGTAGAAGTTGATAAGAACGAGAGGAACTGAGGGAAGGAGATTTATTCGGTGAGCTGACAGCTTATTCATTTGGCAAGCTTACCTTCTACTTCACTGTAGTCATGGTTGCTTAACAGCAAACCACCATACTGCAGGAGAGGATCGACGTTTGCAAGGCATGCCAACGAGTTTTAAGTTAGGATTTCATCTCCTGCACTATATTCATTTCCAACCTTCATTTGTCTGTTTCCTTTGGGCAGAATAACACCGTTGTGGAAGAAGATGCTTCAAAATCTCAATCGAAGTTTCTTAACTGGTTTGCAGACAATGGTACGTAATAACACTAATCCTCATATCATATAGTTGATCTCTTCTAGCTTGGCACGTTTGACATATTGCTTTCATATGAAACCACTGGGCACAAACACTTTCTTGGGGATGACAAAAATGGGATGGAAGCTTGGGGAGAAGCTACTAGATTGATGGACAAAACTTTGCATTGTGCTCAAGGAGCCTCCATCAGTGAGGCAAGGAAGGGCAATGTTGCAGAATGCGGAAGCTCTAATTCTGTTGCACAAAACAGCTACTTCCCTGCTGGCTCCAGCAAGCTTCAGTTGGATAAAAGTACGAGAGATCAAAGTCTGGACTCTGCTTCTGTAGTTTGTGCTTGTGTTAGAGGAGGGTTGGAGCCTGACCCTGTTCCCGAATTTAGTCGAGATTCTGATTCGAGTCTTGAGATCCTTCTGCATGATGAGGACAGTTTGATCGCAATCGATGACACCTACATCTTCCAGCTAGATGAGCAAAAACCTTCTCTAGATATCGCATCAAAAGGTGGAAGGAGCGCTTCTTCATCAGTTGGTTCTAACAAGTTGTTGAAGCCAGAAAGCCTGCACCAAATTCTGAGTTTGCCAGATCCATGGTCGATAGAATCTCAAATGAATGCCCAGAAGCTGTTTGCCAATCATTCAGATTCTCAAGCTTATCTCAGAGCTGCATCCTCATTCCAGGATCCAAGGAAGATTTACCGCAAGGGCTATGACCCATTTGCCCCTAATCTCGTTTCCCATCCTTTCGGACAGCTGCTAGTGGAGCCACGGCCATATGAGCCATTAGTCCAGCAACTCCTCTCACCAGCAGTGCGACATGGCGAAAGCTTCAGTCCTCATATCCACAACACCATCCCACCTCAGCCTGTGATCTATCAGCAACCTCATCAAATCCCGTATTTCCAACCAGAGCCATTCCCATTAACAAGTCGTGCTCCGCATTATCAAAGAAATGTGAATCCGACCCTTGACATTGGCAGGGGAGGTACCTTGAAATAAAGTTTTTGTTGATCTGTGAACTTGACTAGTTGTCTCACTCCAAAAGTTGAGAAATTTCGATATTCCATTTGTCTTGCAGGTATGCTCGGTGACGAGGGAAGCAAGTCGGCATTCTGTCATCTCCTCCAGATGCAAATGAGGTTGGCACAGATGAATCTTGATGCAGTATCCAGTGCTGACGAAAGAGTCTATGGTAGACCAATGGGCCACTGGTACCGGTAAGAAGTCCTATTCAGGGTGGGCACCATAATCATGGATGAGCGCGTGGTTGTTTGTGAATGTAGAAATCTGACGTTGTGAAAATTAGAATATCATCATAGTGGATAGCTTAAAGAAAAATTGAACCTAAGTAGGAGCCTAGGTACATCAGAAATTCCATTGGGTAAAAACAAGTGAAGAGCAGAAAACAAGAGAGGGACAAGAGTAAGAGAAAAAAGAGTTAAGAGTAAATAAAGTGAGTAGGGTAAATCTTAGATAAAAGATCTTCTCATATATTGCGTCTAGGTAGTGCATATAACTGCAAATTGTAGGTTGATTGGTGAGTTCTATCCAATGCTTCTGGTCTCAATTGTCAATATCTAGTTTCCTAGTATAATTCGTATGTGATTACTGTAAAGGTAAAAGTTTGAACTAAATATAGAATCTATATGGTACCGAATATTGGTAACAGGTAAATAATTGTTTCCCGTCTTTGGCTGTTTCTTAACACTCGTATTGTCCCTGTTTATTTCCTCTTGTTCTCTAGCATTTCTCATCCTATTACCGAAAATTTTTAACCCAATGTTTTCAAAAAATGTTCATGGCACATTTGAAGTAGTTTCTTTGTTTGTCATGGGAGTATCTTCAAACCCTATCTGAATCTCCACGGGTCATTACTTAGTGGTGCCAATGACTTAATTGATTTTTTTGTGTTATCTAAACTGTAATGGTCATGTTGATTAAATGTAAACCACATATTACTTTTCTTTGTTTCTCTTCCTGTCCCTGCTCACCGTTGGGATGGAGAGTTCGAATTTTTGTGTGTGGATTCCAGGTCATAATCCCGTAGATCTTATAGCAGTTGCAACAGTTGGCCCGCCAGTCAAAAACGGAGTGGGGCGAGCCGAGAATTGGCCCGATGAGTTGCAACGGTTGGCTTGGGAAGCTGGCTCAGGGGAAGGTTGTTGCGGGACGCGAGCAGCCCCGTGGCCTAATTTTTTTTGTCGTTTCCCCCCTGAAACCACGTCGTTTTGGGGGGGCCGGTTTCCTTTTTTTTTGGCCTGGAGTGGGACAAAAAAGGTGGGCTGGGCTGCTTTTTCTAGGCTTGGCATGGGCAGAGCAAGGAAATAAACGGTTGGAGAGCATTGCCTCTGCTTGCACCAAAAGACCATGTCTTTTCCTTTTTTTGTGTGTGAGAATTTTGCACATTATTTATCCCACAAAAAATAATGACTCTCTAATTAGTTGTTTCACCGAATTATTATGTGCACATTATTTTTTCCACAAAAAATAAACACAAATAACCAACTAAAACATAAAAACAATTAAATATGATTAAGTGTGGGGTCCATTGATATTATTTTATTTGGTGAACCAAAGTGATGAGTCAACCGTTAAAGAGAGTAAGGCTTGTGAGGCAAAAGGTTGGAGAGATGGTTGATGTGATAGTGGTGGGCTTCCACCGTTGAGCCAAAAGCAAGGCTCACCACTGCCTTTGCTCTTAGTAGGCCACCTTGCTTGTGGTGAAAGCCACATATGACTTGGCTTGAAAGTTGCCAGCATTTTAATGACAAGCAGTTGACAAATATAAATCAAGTCATGACTCCGATTTAGCCGAATCTAAGATTGATTTTTGATAAGATTGTGACGGTCTAAATAATCAAAACCCATTTGGCTTCTTCGTTGAAATTTTGATCTTTCAAAACACACCAATATATTGCAAGAAAGGGATTTGAGAGTTGTTCAGTGCTTGCCTTATATTGAAGCTTTTTAAAGGGGTTTTTGATTAACACTTCTGCTTATGTTTAGGAGTATTACTTGCTCGAATTCAAACTATTTTGTCCAATTGTCCTATCTAGATTCAATGACAATTGTATATGGTTCAAACAAAATTTTATGATCTTACAAGGCTTTCAAAGTCAGATAGATTTGTATGAACATTCCACATAGTATTTTTCAAATGATCAACATGCTCGAGTAACGAATCAACATTCAATATTCACCAACTCACCAGTTTACGTGCCAAAAGAAGAGTGAAAAAAGAACCTCTGCCATCAAAGTCAAAGTTTGAAAAATTAAAAAAAACAAACTGAATGCAAGAACCTAATATTTTGCCCTATTGCAAACAAAATCTCTACCAGAACTTGTAACCCTCATAAAAAAACATACAAAAGCCACGATCTAATGCACCTTAAATCAACACAAATCCTGATTCTTCAGCAAATTAACCAGCACTTAAATGACATCCATCCTGCCAATAGCACCACCTACCTGTGGTCTATGGAGATAACGTTTGATTTATTCACTGTTTTTTTTTTTTTTTAATCCATAGGAACCATAAAGGGCAATACAATATAATTACAATACGATGGAAAAAGGAAAATCAAACATGGGACCTAATATACCCATTACCTCAATCTTCATCACTAGGCTAAGACTTCATTGGTTAATTTATTCATGGTTAAAAGTTAAAACTCTATTATTTTTCAATTCATTGCTATATTTTTGGAGCCTCATCATTGACATGTGAAAGAAAATGTTTTCGCAAAGCAAAATTTTTTTGTGGCTCTTTTGAAGTTGATCTCTGCATAGGCAGTATTATTTATAGAGGTAAATCCTACATCTGTCCTAATTTCGTAAAAGTATAATTACACATAGAATTGTTATTGTTATTGATAAGACAAAATTCAAAGATGCAAGGTTTGGAATACCTTTGTTTGATTTAGCTATCTTGGCCTTTCGCTGGCATCGTTTATCATCGTGGATATCCAAACTCACCACCACTTCCTAAAGCAAAAAAATAAATAAATGTAGTCAACTTATTCAATTATATATTAACAAATAGCATCTAAAGCATATGTCACATTAGAGTAAGCCACTGCTACAGAGAAGCTAATCGAGTTACGGATTACTTTGCAAATCTGGGATTTAGTCAAAATGTGCCTCTTGTAATTTTTGACTGCCCCCCATTGCTGTTATTCCATTCTTAAGGAGAATGTATCCGGGGTCTCATGACCTCGACGTTTACATATTGAATAATTTCATTTAGGGGCGTTTCCCCCTCTTTCACACCAAAAAAAAAAAAAAGCATATGCCACATGTAAATACTGCATATTATATATCGGAAACATGGATTTATATATGGTGAATTCGAAATTGTAAGTTATAATACCTTAGATTTTAATTTTGATTTCTAATTTCCAGTAATTTGAATTATTACAACTTATAAATTGTGTAAAATCATATTTTCATCCATAATTTAACATAATTCTAAAATATAAATCTTATACGTCTTCGCAGACATGATTGATCTGATCATGGATCTTTTAATACTTTTATCAGGATAGTCGATGAATATTTAAGGTTAGCAATTTATAATTAAATGTAATCATTGAAAATTGGATCATTTTAAAGCATAAAGCATATTAATTTAAAATGAGATAATATATTTAAAAGTGTCTTGTATTAAGACATACATCATTTAAAACTTATATCATTCTCTTAAGAGTATATACTCCTACAAGTCAACTTTCTTTTCTTTTCTTTTTTTCCTTCTTCTTAATAGTTTCGAAACTACGGAGAAGTTTCGCCACAACAATCGAGTATTTGTGCCACCCCGCACAAACATGACCCACATTGGACAGAATTGCCGTTAATTGTTGTAATCCGCCGCTCCCAATGGTCCATGTAGACAATGCATGGGGGCGCCACCAGTTCCTTGGGCTTCTCGGGCTCGTTTGCAGGCCCAATTGTGTCTACTGTTGTGTTATAAACCTTCCTCAATTTGGCAACCACTTGCACTGGATCCATGCTTCCTATCGCTATCATATAATATTTTGTTAGATATAATTAATCTTGTAATGCAATTAAATTTATAATTATATTTTCATTATCTCATTTGACTGTATGAGAATGTTGCAATTAAAAAACTATTTTATAATTATGATTACCATAAACTAAGTAATCATGATTATATTGTAAAATTGATTGTATTATATTATCATTACATTACATTCAACTAAACATGACATCAGTTTCTTCTCTTTCAGGTCAAATGAGATATCTTTTACCCCTGCAGCAGTAAATCGATATAGCTATCTGATAAGATCATACAAACAAACAAATCGGCATGCTTGCTTTTGCTCCACTCTCTCCACCCATGTTCAAATCTGGGCGGAGACTTTCCTTTGTCAATTAACTGAAAGAGGGAGGGGGGTCTGGAATCAGCTTCTCTATGCAGAGATGTCGGTTGAGATAAGGCTGCCTAATCTGAATCTTCCCAGACCCTGCGAAAGCAGGATCCACACTGGGAGTTGTTCTTATTGTAAGGAGGGGGTTTGGGTTGGGCTTTAGGCCCTGACAGCTTTATCTCTTTCTCTAAGCTGGTTGGCTTATTGGAACTTCTCTAAAATAAGAGTCTAATAGGTGACTTATATTTATCATTGTATAAGATAGTACGAAGAATAGAATTTTTTTAATACCTTGAAAAATAGAAACTATTTTCACGGGTCTGTGATGGCCGCAATCACGCACCTGAAGAACAGGGGGAAAAAATTGTCAATATTGTTAAATTAAAATGCATGGTCCCTAGTAAAATAACGAATAATTAAAACCTTATGTAAAATAGAATTGAACGTGTTAGTAAGAATAAAACTCCTTTCAATTCATAAATAAATTAAGCAAAATTGATAAATCGAATCTCACCGTCATTTTTGTTTATCGAAAAACACGATAACAACCAGATTCAACGTGAATTTCACAATGGATGGAAGTTTTTTTCTTAGAGAAGAGTAGGAGAAATACTGGAGACAGAGAAGCAAAGAGACAACAATGGCATCCAAGTTCAAGGAGAAATGGGGGGCAGCATCTCTACTTATACAGAGATGCAGTTTGTCGGTGCACTTAGTGGAACCAAAACGACGTCGTATAGAACCGACCCCTCTCTGTGAATGCCAACTGTTCGTACAGTACATGCCGTGTATGACGTGGCAATCAATGATGGAGCTGGGGACTATTCCTTGGCAGCCACGTGGTGACATTACAGTGGCCCGCCCTCAGTGTTCAGTAGAAAACTGTACGCCCGTGTCGCCCAGTCAGTGGCAACTCAGCACGCCACCGATGACTTTGAGTTATAAGTCAAATTTCACACTTTCTTTACTTTTTAATTAAAGCCCTGCTCTTTTCATTAGTAAACTAAAATTATCACTTCAATCAATTTTAATTTATTTTAATTTACTTTAATTTATTTTACGAACTTTCATACAAAAAACGTATATTTTAATTAAATTTAACCTACTTCAACCTACTTTTCACTATTTTAACCAACTTCTACGCATTATCAAAAAAAAAAAATTCAACTTACTTCAACTAACGTCAACAAAAAAAATATCCACTTCAACCAATTTCAACAAATCTCAATCAACTTTACTCATTTATCAGTCCATAATTACCAACAGAAAAAACAGATGCTAAATTAATTCACCCTCTAATATTCCAATAACACAATTGAGACTGGGGAGGGGTTAATTGACACGATCGTGCAAATGGTAAATGAGACGATGACTAATCAAACACATAATTAAATACCAAACGTACTATTGAAAAGATAAAGCATGTCCATTTTGATTATCTTGTAAAGTATATATTCATGGGCTATGATATACACAACGATTGAATTAGGTAATATATTAATAGACTGAATTAAATCTGATTATTCATTATGATTTTGAAGTTGGTTTGATGTAGAAGCTAAGGTTACCTGTGTAAATCAACTATCGAAAGCTTCATTTTTGCCAATATCAATTAAATTTCCTGCTCAGGTACACTGTTTTCCCGCAATTACATTATCCTTAGCCCTAGTACTTATCAATAAATTTTGACTATTGAAAACTTAAATTAACAAATTACTTAGGGGTTTAATTTTGGTTGTAATGAGTGGTGAGATGGGTGATATCAAAATGGGGTGCCTAATTTGACACTTTACTGGGTAATACCATGCGTCAATAGCAGTAACCATGATTCAAAAAGGTATAAAAAGAAAAAAGGTTAGAGACCCATTTAAAGAGGATAAAAATGATAAAGACGCGACAAGGAACGTATACAATTTAGCTTTTAAGGGTGTATACATGGTAGAATTTCAAAAAGAAAGATTAGTGTTCCATTTTTCGAAAACTATATCAACTTCTTTATGGGTAGAAATACCGGTAGAGGTAAGGTTGCCTATAGCTGGATCTCCCCAGACCCCGCGAAAGCGGGATCCACACTGGGAGTTTGTTGTTGTATATTTGTATGTGAGATTTATCCCCCCAAAAAATGTCATACTTAAGGCCTGTTTTTTTTGTTGGGAAATATGGGTTGGAAAAAAAGTAAAATTGGTTGACATTGGTAGAAATTGATTGAAATGTGTATTTTTTTGTTGAAGTGGGTTGACTTTTTTTTTATATGAATGGGTAAAAGTTGGTTAAAATAGTGAAAAATGGATTGAAGTTGGTTAAAGTTAATTAAAGTGTGTTAAAATTGATTTTTTTTTAATAAAGCTGGTTAAAATTAATAAATTGAGAGTTATCAACGAAAAGTACAGGCCTCAATATATTTAGAAAAAAGGGGGGCCTCAATATATTTTAGGCATAAAAGATTCGGAAGCCTGATTTTTTTGTCCTTAATTAAAATAGAGATGCCTACGTTGTTTTGATTTAGATGCATATGCCTCTTTGAATTAATTAATTAATAATAATAGGTTAACTATTATTAACTTAACGACCTATTCTTTTTCTTGGCAAATACAGGTTGACAAATAGGTGAAGTGCGTTGAGATTAGTAAAAGTGGATTGAAGTTGATATTTTTTGTTGAAGTTAGTAGCTGTGGGTGGAAGTAGGTTGAAGTTGGAATAAGTTGGTATATTTTTTTTATATAATGAATGGAAGTTAATTAAGGTAAAATTTAATAAGTGATTAATATAAAAAAGTGGGAATAATTTTTTTTGGTATAATTTAATAAGAATTATGGTCTTCTTCAACACTAGCAACATGCCAACATAGTAGTGTCTAGGGTACAAGTATTGAGGGTAGGCCGTACCGCCGTAGGCTTCAAAGGCCTTAGAAAGATCAGTAACTTGGACCACTTGGGCCTGACTTTTGGGCTCATCCATCTTTTTGGGCTCTTCTTCTTCTTGGGCTCAACCTTTTCTTCATAGGCTCCTTTGCAGGCCCAACTGAGATTATCTCAGTCTGACAAACTGTTCTTAGTTTGCTCACTATTGCCACAGGATCCATGTCCCCTATCAGTGTCAACTTCTTCTATTTCATGTCCATTGAGATTGATTCTAAATTTCTAATCCTGCAAAATTCATCATTCACAATTCAGTGGTCATGCCCTTCCAAAAGGAAAATCCAATACAATAACATCCCGTATATATGAATCTCATTCGAATAGAATCGGAGAATATCCAAATATATGCGGCATTTGTAGGTCCTACATTCGTGTAATTTAGAAAAATCTAGATATAGAAAACTTTATTTCCGAAAGTTTCATTAGAATATTAATACTAATAATTGAGAAATCAAGTTATGAAGATATATACCAGGGACAGCGGAGACCATCTTCATGGCCTTTTGCTTGCATTTTCCACCATGGACATCAACCTTCAGCACGACCTTCTGATCAAACCCAGAAAGATGGTAATTGAATCAGATCATGAATGATTAAACAATCTAATTAAAAGGGGATTAAGAGAAGATGGTTATTATATGCATTCAAAAAAAAAGGAGCAGTAATACTAGATTATTTCATCAAGTTATGTAATTTCCTAGTAATGAATTTAATATCGTAGCTTATAATGCCTCAAGTTCGGAGTTCGATACCTAATTTCCTAGTATAATTTTAATGTAATTACCTCGACGATATAAGTATTATCTGTTTATAGAATTTCCATTATACCAAAATATATAGTGTAGTCTAATTCATTCTCATTTTTAATTAATTATTTCTTAAAGCATTCCCAGTGGGAGTTCCGAATTTTGGAACTCTGCCCTACCATGTCAGTAAAGGTTTCACAATTTTGGAACTTGCATTTCGTCACTTCTCCAACCTATGGAACTCAATTTTAATCATCCAATAAAAATATTCATCATAGATCCACTTTATAACACACAACTTATTTTTTAAATCATTTAAAAATTATATACTTACTTAAAAAAAAATTTAAAAAGGTAAACAGTGAGTCAATGACATGCGGGGAGACATGCACAGTCATGTTCCCCCGCGTGTCACACGTGCTTTTATGTGATTGAGGAGGCAAAATATGACATGCCACAGACACGTAGACCCCACACTTACCCCGTGTGCCTGTGACTCCGAATGCTCTTAAGACTACTATTATTGTACTTGCTTGTTTCATTTCTTCTCTACCCTCTTCGTACGCACATATGGCTTTTCTCTTCCCATCCCCCTCCACAGTTGAAAAAAAGGGATCCAAATTCAACCATCTCAGTGTCCAGGCTGGCTTTATGGTTGCAACTAATCCACTATGTCCTTAGTTTTTTGTTTTTTTTCTTTGGGTTTAGATCTTATGTCAAAGATCTAATGGGCACACCTTGCTTGTCGTGAACAACATGGAGAACTTGCCATCGTACTAAGTAAATCAATGGGCGGCAAGGACACAATAAAAACAACACGTGTGACTTTGGTGCACTAGGTTTATTTTATGGGTTGCACCAACATTAGCAGTAGATAAAAAAAATTCGTGTATGAATCTGAATAATATGAAAAATGTAGAATCCATCTAAAATGAGCGTAAATTTTAACTATGAAAAAGAATTTAACACTTACTATCCTTTAATTTGGACTTTCCTGCGTACAAGAAGAGAAAAAATGTACATTTTTGAATTGTGATCTCCTGGTTTCAGATCTGGATCTTTACTAAAATGGATAAATACTCTTATTTATATTGCTTTGGTCGATATAGTGGTAGGTCCACAAATTTTTTTTAATTATGTCTAATTTTTAATTTCTCTATATTTTGAAGAGACTATTAAAATTTTATGGATCTTCATCACTACAAAATTTTTAGCTATCTTATGTAAAATTTTGAGAAATTTTTACATTGACACGGATATTTGTCAAGATGTTATTTCATATAAAATATAAATGCATCTAATTATTAATTACCCAAAGTTCAACTAATTTATTTAGATTATTGAATTTGGAGTCATTACATCCACATATAGCCAGTATTCGAATTTAAGTCCATAAGGAAGTTGTGATCATGCTTGATTATTTAGATGAATTTGTACAAATATTAATTAATTATAGCCATTACTTATTATCTCATACGGGATGAATATACTTGGAGAACAAGGCAAGAAATCAATAGTCACCCACCCACCCACGCAATTAAAGTTAAAAAGTCAACTATTTTTTTCTTTTTTCTAGAATTTAGAAACTGAGTAGAAATTTTCCCATTCTTTTTGAAAAAGAGGGAGAAAAATGGGGTGATTAAAAAGTCTTACATGAATACCCAAAAATATATATATATATCATAGACCAAATAAATTCACTCTCTATTACACCCTTAAATAAACTTGGCCGTTATTACAACAAATTAATAGTAACAATCTAGCAGTAGTGTTACCCCACGTAAATATGACCCACATTAAAAAAATATTATTGCTAGTTGTTGTAATCTAGTAGCAGGGCCAATGCCAAGGGTCCACGTAGACAATGTATGGACGGGCCTCCGGTATTTTGGGCTCTTCTTTATTGGGCTTCTCCTTGGGCTTCGGGGGCTCTTTTGGAGGCCCAATTGAGACTACTGTTGTGTGGTAAACCTTCCTCAATTTCTTCACCACCTCCACCATGTCCATCGTTCCTATTAGTGTCAGTTTCTTCTCTTTCACGTCAAGTGAGATATCATCTACCCCTGCAGTAGTAAATAATTACCAAAATAAAGAAAAAAAAACCATTATTTTTTTCTTTTTTGCTTTGTTGGGGGGGGGGGGGGAATATGGACATTAATTTGAAAGGGGATTTTTCATCCAATGTTTAATTATGATAAGATGATACGAAGACGACAGGTTTTGACTACCTTGAACAGAAGAAGCTATTTTCATGACTTTTTGCTTGCATTTTGTGTCATCATGGACATCCAAGCTCAAAACCAGCTTCTAAAGAATAGGGGAACAAAAAAAAGTTATTAATATAGTAAAATCACAAATAAACAAAAGTTCATGTAAAAACAGAATCGATCATGTTATATTCGTAAGATTAAAATCCCTTTAAAATCATAAATAAATAAAAATATATTGATAAATCGAATCTCACCTTCATTTTTCTTGATCGATAAACACAATAATCATCAGATTCAATGTGAATTTCACTATGATTGTATGAAAGCTTTTTCTTAGAAAAAAGGAGGAGAAATATTAGAGACAGTATTGGCATGCAATTGAAGTAGAAATAATGGGTGGTGTCTCTATTTATAGACGCAGTTTGGAGGGGTTTTGAACAATTCAATATTACACAAAGCTTCCTTCGTAATGAAGGTGCACTTAATTAGTGGGATCAAAACGACGTCGTCATATAACGTTCCTGAGTGTGAACGCCGACTATATATTCGTACATGACGTGTATGACGTGGTGATCAATAGCGGAATACGTGGCGGATTTACAGTGGGCGTTACTCATCAATAGGTAGAAAAATCTAAGTCCATGTCAATGTCATGTGCAACTCAGCAAGTCACCGATGACTTTGTTTTGTAAGTCAATTTGTAGTCTTTCTTTACTTGTTAATTAAATTAATTATGGCTATAAAAGTTTAAGAGCATTTTCAACCTGAATTTTAAATTTTAGAATTTTATCCTATCATATTAGTAAAAATTTTATTTTTTGAAACTTGTATTTTTTTGCTTCTTCAACCTATGAAAATTTAATATGAATCCCCAACAAAATATTTATTATGAGTCCACCCTATAACATTTTGTACCATCTAAATAATATTTTAAGCAAAAAAAAGGAAAAACAAAAAAAATGACAAAAAACTGCAATGCGTGTGGGAATGGTTTGGCGTTCCTCCACGCAGGGCAATTTTTCTGATAGCAAATAAAGGCTCGATATGTGACATTGGTAGGGGTGGACAACGGACTGGGTGCTTATTGGGTTAAGTCGTCGGCCCGTTTAAATTAGGGCTAATAAGGGTCGGGTGTTCATACTGGACCGGGCCATTAATGGATCAGCCTGTTAAGGCATATTAACGAGGCGGACTGGTCGGGCCCATTAACATCATTATTTACATGTTCTAATTAGTTAACATCATTGCCAACACTATGTACATAACAATAATTATTATAGACTGTTGTTTTTCGCAAATTTGTTCCGTTTTTAAACGGGCCCAAAGCGGGTCACCCACGGGCTGACTTGACCCGAACCATTTATTAGGTTGATTGTGTATTTTTTAACTTTGAATTTAGACTAGTTTAACTTGTTTAGAAAATTATAAATACATTAGTTGGAAAAATTAACTAACCAAAAACACTCTTTATGTGTTAATAGGCGGGTCGGGTTCATTTTGCCCATAATTCAGTCCAGCGCAATCCATTAACAAATATACTGAACCTATTCCAACCCGTTTAATTAATGGACTGAGCCAGCCCAGCTCAGCCCAATCAATTGCCCATCCCTAGACACAGGACTTGCCCCGCATAGAACCCATGTGACCCACTGGGGATGCTCTAATAACACAATTGAGGAAGGGGAGGAGAGGGGTGCATGTTAATTTGACATTATTGTACAAATTGTGAATGAGATGGCGACTAATCAAACACACAATTAAATATCAAGTGTACTACTAAAAATATAAGATATGACTGTCTTGATCATCTTGTGAAGTATTTATGGACCATGATATATACAAGGATTGAATTATGTAATATACTGGTGCTATATCCTTGCGATGTCGAAGTTGTTGATTTATTTTTTTAATAAATGTATCCGTGCGATTCATCATTTATATATTTATTTACTTTTAATTTTTTCTCTCTTATCGATTGATATATATATATATATATATATATATATATATATATATATATATAT
>JACYFF010031958.1:1562054-1575403 GCA_017589665.1 Selenicereus undatus | reverse complement strand
ATATATATATATATATATATATATATATATATATATATATATATATGTTAGGTAATTTCTTGATTAATAAAAATGAAGTGAACCATATTTAAAAATAAAAATGAAAAAGAACCATGAAAATAGTGGAATAAGATAAATCCCAATAAGACAATTGTGTACAAAAGGGAATAATTCAACCTCTCTATTGTATATGTGTAACATCTCTACCCTACAATACAAAAAAGACTTTAGTGTTTCATTATCTCGCTTATTTATTAAGATCCTGAGTACATTAGGTTCAAGTTCAATTATCCATCCCCCACAATGTCTTTGTGGCTAATTTGAACCAAAAATAAATAAATAAATTATCTCACTTATTTAAAAAATTTCTTCTATAAATATTGGATTACTCAAAAATTATAAGCTCGTGTCGATGTATAATATGTTAATAATGGAATATAATAAATCTTAAAAAAAAGTTCAGCATTATAGTTAAACATGTTTGAGTATTTTAACACTATATTTAAAACAAACAGGCTTTATCGATAATTAAATTTTTTTTAAAGTAAAAACTTTTGGTATGAAAATCCAAAAGAGTGAGAATAATTTTTTTAAAAAAAAGATCAAATATTACAAGTCAAATTGTTTGAAAAATATTTAAAAGGGTAAGCCCAATAAAAGTGAAAAAGAATGAGAAATCACAAAGTAATGATGAAAGGAATGCAGATTGATATTTGATATTTAAAATTTTAATTTGCCACAATATTTGTTGTACATTGTAGGTCCTCCTCGAATGGAGTATGAAAGGGCCTTGAACCAACCTCTTACTCAATACTCAAGATATAAAGCTATAAACATATAGATTGTCAATCAAATATCTCTCTATGAAATTGTATTTTAGTAATATTATAATATGTAAACATATATAAATGTTGCGTGACTTGTTCTTTTATAGGGTCATTGCAAACAATTCTTCTTTTGCATTAGTTTCAGGACTTAAAAGCCAAGTAACCAATATTTTTTTTCAAAATCATAAAGCATTGACAAAGACATTAACAATAATTGTAACTCATACATTTTAGAAGTTATTATGGTCAAACCAATTTTAAAAGTTCCAAGATAACTAAAAGCTCCGGATAAAATGCCAAAGAAAATATTAAAATATTTTTAATTTTAAATCATAAATAATAAGTATAAATATTGAATTAAAAAAAGGAAAAAAATCCACCAATAATACTTTGCCAATTCAACATAAAAATTCCGTTGAAAAATATCACCCATTGATCTCACTCTTGTTGTACCCATGTGATAAAATTGCGTCAAAAGAAAAATATTGTCTTACTCCTTAATTTCAAGTTTCAACAGTTTCTACCAAATAGAAAAATGGAAGCAAGTTGGGTGTGAATGATTTTTAAAAATAAAAAAAAAACATGTTTGTGGATATAAATGCATGCAATAGTGAGTCCTTTTAATATGAAAGAAATCACCAATAAATTTTATCAGTGAATGAAAGACAAAGTAAACTGATAGACATAACTAAATCTGATTATTCATTATGATTTTGAAGTTGAATTGATGTCCCGACTTAGAAGCCAAGACTACCCGTGCAAACCAAATATTGAAAGTTTCATTTTTGACATCGATTAACTTCCCTTTTCATACACAAGGTTTTCCCCTTGTTAGAGTATTTGTCTTTGGGATTGGGCCTTGGCCTTAACCCTATTATTTATCAATAAATAAATCTATATAACTATATATAAAATTGAGTGACTTCTTATGTTTTTTTTTCAAGTGTCATAACCCCATTGATTATGATATTAATTACATTTAGTTTGTTTTGTCTTTCAATATGTATACAACTCTTTTTTGTTTTTTTCCTCTTTGAGCAACCTGTAAGATTTTAATGTCCTCCCTAATCAATTATTTAGAAATGTCATTAATGTATGTTTACTAGCATATGAAAAAGTTACACATACATAAACCTAAAAAATATATATATATGGATGCAAAAAGTATTTAACTAATAAAATAAATCTTAACAATAAAAACAACATTATTGACTAGCATATCCTCTAATCATTCCTTGCATCACAAGGTGAATAGTTCTAGTTTTAACTATTGCAAACTTAAATTAACAAATTAGTGGTTTAATTTAGGTTTTGATCAGTGGTGTGAGATGGGTGATATCACAAGGCTCTATATACAGCGGTATCTTCTCTAGTTCATGTTTATTCATTTCTAACATTTTTATATTACTTTCACATTGAAAATCGGCAACTTCTTATGTGCTCCCGGGAACACATACTCTCATTATCCACGTATATATATATATATATATATATATATATATATATATATATATATATATATATATATATTTCACGCGTGTATTTTGTCATATATTTATTTTCTTAATATATATTTGATAATGTGGCTTGTTGGAGCATATGCTCTCAGGAGTATGATAGACGTATTGCTGAGAATCCCCTTTCCTCTTGCTAATTATTATGTACACCCGGAAGCACATGCCCTCATATCTATTATATTCATCTATTTTTCCAAAAAAAAAGGAAAAACCAAAACATATGCAGCATGCTCGTGTCATTGTTAGGAGGCAATTTTTTTTACCACTTATATAATATAATATATCAAAAATGTGGCCTCACACATGTATAGGTAATAAAAACTTAGTAGTTATTACAGCTTATTTATTTACACTGTTTATGTTTGAATGAAACAACCTATTTCAAAAGGAGAAGCTGTGATCACTGATCACCAAACCCAACCATTTAAGGGGGTGCATAATTTGCCATTTAACTGGGTAATACCATGTGCCAAGGGCAGCAGTAACCATGATTCAAAAGGGTATACAAAGGAAAATAAAAAAGGCTAAATATTCATTTAAGGAGGATAAAAATGATAAAGACGTGTTAAGTATCATACCCAATTTAGCTCCTCTAAGGATAATTCGTGGTAGAATGACTGATTTAAAAACAAATAAAAAATAAATAAAGTTTGATTCTTTCGAAAGTTGTATTTGTACGTAAAATTTACCTATAAAAAAAATACCATACCGTGCCCAATTTATTTAGATAAAAGGGAGGCCAAAAATGGTATGAAGGACATGTAAAACTTGTAGCCAAGAACCCTTAAGATCATATAATATGCGCACTAGGAGGAATATAAGTACAAGATAACAATTTGAAAACGAGTATGCATTAAATTAGAATATTGTACGTGTTAGTTAGTTTCATTGGTGTAGTTTTTAAAAGCTGTTACCAGAAATCTAAGTTTCAATTAGGGATGGCAAAAAGTTGGGGAATACCCGTCCCCGCTGGGGCCCCGCCCCGAAGTGGGGAAAAATCCTCATCCCCAACGGGGACGGGGACGGGGATGGGGAGGAAAATTAATCTCCGCTCGGGGATGGGGACATAGTTCAACCCGTCCCCGTTCCCATTTCCCCGCCGGGGATTTTTCCCCGTTCCCATCCCCGTCCCCGATTCCCTGATTGGGGAAAAATCCCCGCACCCGTTCCCAATTTTAATTAAAATTATAAAAATAATCTTATTTTTAAAATTTTTAAATGAAACAACTAAGGTTATATTTGTAATTTTCTTCCTAAAAACCCTAGATATATATCGGATTTAGTACTCATAGCCGTGTAGAGTTTAGAAGGTGGGGAAAAACAGCGGGTAAAAATCCCCGTTGGGGCCCCGACGGGGATTAAATCCCCGCCGGGGATAGGGATGGAGGGGAATGGGGCGGGGACGGGGAGCGGGGATCCCAGCGGGGACGGGGACGGGGAATATACTCCCCGTCCCCAACCCGCCCCGTTGCCATCCCTAGTTTCAATATCACCTACGTACATTAATCTTCGAACATCATTCGCGCAAAAAAGAAAAAAAAGAATGTTGTCTAACAACTGTTTCTAATTAAGTTTTGAGTTGATCGCATGCTCATCACTGTAAAAATAAAAAAAATAAAATAAAAAAGGCAGCTCGGTGCACAAACATCCCGTGTTCACGCAAGGTCCGGAAAAGGGTCGCATCCCAAGGGGTGAATTATAGGCAGCCTAACCTGACTGCATGCTCATCATTGTGATCTTTCAAGTTAATCAAATTGCATTAAGTGATCTCTCATACCAAATTACATCAAGAGAAGGATTTAGTAGACTTTAGTCACATATGCACACTCACACATTCTTACATCAAAAGAAGAAAAATAAACAATTTTGTTATGCATAAAATGCACACCATACTCTTAAATCAAACTCCCTCTGCTTTATACTCGCTATTATTATTTTCTTAGTCCCCGTTTCAAGGTCAAAACTGCAATTCCCGATACTATCATTAAGAAAAATTCGAGTAATTAATGTCATTCGATAACTTTGAATCCTTTCCACTCTCAAGAGATCAGAAATTCATAATTTATTTTTTCTAGGGATCGCAAAACTAGAAATTTTAGTTATCGCCATCATTTAATCCTTATTTTTCGCCCTTTCAACATATTTGATTGTCGAATACCGGGGAGTACTTTTCTTTCTACTTTTTTTTTGGGGGGGGGGGGAAGGGAGACAGAAAGATGCATAACTTGTATTCACATATTTATTTAGAAAGATTAGAACACATGTGTTGAACAAGAGTACAAGACCAATAATTCAATTACCTTAGAATAAATGAATTTTACACATTAAGCCTTTGATTTCTACATCCCAAATTGAAACAAAGGGTTGACCCTTCAGTCTTCGTAAACTCAAAAGTCAAGACCCTGAACGACTAATCCTTCCTTAATTAATTACTTATACTTCGGCTTTTATTTACTTAACAAATAACACAAGAATTAGGGTCTTCTTCAACACTGGCAACATAGTAGTGTCTAGGGTACAGGTATTGAGGGTATGCTTGAAATGCCTTAGAAAGATCAGTAACTTGGACCCCTTGGGCCTGATTTTTGGGCTCATCCTTCTTGGGCTCATCCTTCTTTTTGGGCTCCTCTTTCTTCTTGGGTTCATCCTTCTTCTTCTCAGGCTCCTTCGCAGGCCCCACGGAGATTATCTCAGTCTGATAAACTTTTCTTAGTTTCGTCACTATTGCCACTGGATCCATGTCTCCTATCAGTGTCAACTTTTTCTCTTTCATGTCCATTGAGATTGATTCTAATCCTGCAATATTTATCATTCACAATTCAGTTGGCCCCCAGAAACGAAACTCTAATACAATCACAACCACTATGAATCTCATTTGAATAGAATCCGAGAATATCAAAATATACGCGACCTTATTTTTACAAATAGAATAAGAGCCTTGAAACAAAGTAAGATTATTTTCGTGTGATCAAAAGATTATAAGTTCGAGTCTTAAAATTAGCCACTAATAAAGTTAAATTAGGCTGCCTATAATTCACCCTTTGAGGTAAGATCATTTCCCGAACCCTGCATGAGCTACAAATTCCTGTGCACCGGGCTGCTCAGCCCTTATTTCTATAAATACAACAACTCCCACTCTCCCTTTGTGGGTCTTGTATTCGCATGATTTAGAGAGATCCTGATATTGCCTCCGAAAATTTTATTAGAATATTAATACTAATAATTGAGAAATCAAGCTATGAAGATATATACCAGGAACAGCGGAGACCATCTTCATGGCCTTTTGCTTGCATTTTCCATCATGGACATCAACTTTCAGCACGACCTTCTGATCAAACCCAGAAAGATGGTAATTGAATCAGATCATGGATGATTAAACAATCTAATTAAAAAGGGATTAAGAGAAGATGGTTATTACATGCATTGAAAAAAGAGCAGTAATACTAGATTATTTGATCAAGTTATGAAGAACACACTGAAAATAATCAAGAGAAATGGGGAAAACTGTTGGGAGAAAATTGAAGTTGACTGACCTTCATGTTTTTCTGGATAGTTCTGATCAGAATAGTAAGAGATCTGTGCTCAAGTCTTTGTCTCACAGAGAGAGAGAGAGAGAGAGAGAGAGATGCAAGTGAAGTACAGACGGACATCTAATTGTTTGAGCATTTATTGAGGGAGGCGTCAAAAGCAGGGTCAAAAATGGCGTGTGATACTGATGCCAATGTATCAGCATTAATGATTTGTGATAGTTGCTGCAACCATACGACGTCGTTCGGTTGCGTTGCCGTGTTAATTTATGTGTGTTATCTCTAATTATTTGATTAGGACAGCAACAATATTGGAGTGTGACTAAAACATTTGAACTTTGGAGAGCTGTTGGTCACTGGTCATAGTACCATTGCTAATACATAGTTAGTGTTTAACCAAAACTTATATTATACTTTGGAGAGTATGCGCTCTAGTATATGTATATTATTAATTACATATGAAAAATATATAAATATATGATAAATATGTTCTTCAAAAATATATAAATAGAATGTGAAAGTACATACTCCAATCCCATATGTGCGTAATAAACCATTGTATTTAATTAGGTGATCTTGGACAATACTTTGAGTAAATTCAGCTTGTGTGTGCTTGGATTATTACCTCAAATAACATAAACACTAACAAAAGTATAGGCAACTACTCAAATGCTAGGTTGGTATTGGGAACTTGACCCCCCCCCCCTCCCCCTAAAAAGAAATGTTACTAAAATGATAGAAATCACAAAGAAATGAAATGCTACTGATGAACAAAATTTTATAAATCTAAATAGTAAGTAATACGGTGATAAATTGAGTACTAGTATTTTCTTTTAATTTACACTAAAATAACATTCTAGAACACATGCATGTTAAATAGATCATTGTTATAGTTAATTAATTATAATCTATAAAAAATAATCAGGTAAAAATCAAATTCTCGAATTAATGGAGAAAAATAAGAAAACAAAATCACATATTTTCATACAAATTATATGCTAGCATCCAATATATAGACTGTAGTTATAACATATAGTTAATTTTCTTAACTGTTTTAAAAATAACATCCGATATTTCTATGGTCTTCTTTCCAAAATAAATAAATATGTAAAGATTCATTTGTTCAATTTACACCACATCTCATAATCAATCCCTATGACGTAAATGGATCCCCACAACGCAACACCTATTTGGTGACTCATCTGCATCAATCGTACAGCTAGCCGGCAAATAAGAATAGACATCGAAAATGACCTTTTTTTTTCCCCCTCGTAAAATAAAACAAAAATGAAGGAAAATGGAGCGGAAGTCCACAAGTCAAGTCCAAGTCAATGTGATCGTACAAGATCCGGACCCGCACCGAAATTCGCTCCGCCTTCCACATGAACACTGTGGGCTGCGCTTTCCCCATTTTTGTCACTGACCTCATAAGGTCATGTGCATCCGCCCCTTATTTAGTTTATTTCTCCATTACTATTCTACTTCTAATAATTTCGACAATAAATAAGTAGTACTAATAACTCACATCTACCATCAAGTATCATCATATAATTAATAGGGATCAGACTATCAGTTAACTTAATTAATGAACAACAATAATACTAACACCTTTCAGTGTGGGTTCCGCTTTTACAGGGTTTGGGGAAATCTAAATGTAAATAACCTGACATCTCTGTCCGTAGAGAGGTTGATTTTAAAAAACCCACAAAACAGAAATTTGTGAAAAAATATCTTATAGAAAAAGGATTTTGTAAACATAGTTTTATGAAAAAGGATAAAACTAAGGATAAGTATGCATTTGATAGATATTTTATAGAAGAAAGATTTTGTGAACTTAATTAATAAAATCTTTGTAAATTGTTACTGAAAACATGCATTTGAATTCCGTTTACATTAAACTTTAAGCTGCATTCTCACGAAAAAACCCCCCAAAAGAGATACCATAGCATGATTGAAAATTAGATTATAATTCATTGAGTATAATGCATTATATTCTTCCATCACATTCATATATGGACCAAAGGGATAATCTTCCGTCCAACTACAAAATTTTAATATAATCTATATTATCTAATCGCATTCTCTTTACAATAATTTTAATATAAGAATATTTTCACATTCCCAACTAAAACAAAAGGTCCACCCTTCAATCCTTATTGACTCAAAACGCTGAACAACTAATCCTTCTTTAATTTATTATTTTAGAGCTTTTAATTGTCTAAAACTCAACAAATAACACAAGGGTTTGGGTCTTCTTCAACACTTGCAACATAGTAGTGTCCAGGGTATGAGTAGTAGTGTCCAGGGTATAAGTATTGAGGGTATACTTCGAAAGCCTGGACAAGATCATTCACTGGAGCAACTTGGGCCTGTTTTTTGGGCTCCTCTTTCTTTTTGGGTTCCTCTTTCTTTTTGGGCTCATCCTTCTTCTTCTCTGCCTCCTTCGCAGGCCCAGCTGAGATCATGTCTGCCTGGTAAACCTTCCTCAGCTTATTCACTGCCAATACTGGATCGATGTTTCCTGTTAGTGTCATCTTCTTCTCTTTCATGTCAACTGAGACTGATTCTAGCCCTGCAGTATGTATCATTCACAATTATTAACACAACTCCCAAATAAAACAAATTCAGATATAGACAGTTTTACTTTCTGTAACTAGATATCATCTGAACTATTAGAAATTCAATATTAGAGAACAATTGAGAAATTAATCAAGTTATCAATGTATACCAGGAATAGCGGAGACCATCTTCATGGCTTTTTGCTTGCATTTTCCATCATGGAGATCCAATTTCAGCACCGCCTTCTGAAACACCAGAAAATTTCAAGCAGGAAAACTCAGAATATTTGATAGTTAGGGCCTGTTCTTTCGGTGGGAAAATTCCAAAACACCAACCTTAACCCACTTCAACCCACTCAATCCACCTCAACCTACTTCACCCTTTTATTTACCCACGAAAAGAACAGGCCCTTACATTAGTTTTTTTTTTTAAGTCATTAATTAAACAATCCAGGAAGGTTGTAGCTAAATCCTATCATGCATGATTAAACAACCCAGAATAAAGCCCACTGAAATTTTGGAAAATCAGCTTGATCATTACATGAATCAGTGAAGAACTCTGAAAATATAGAGAACAGGGACAAGCTGCTTTTTAAAAATTATAAAAAAAAAAAGAAAGTGATAAATTCTTACCATCATATTTTTGAGGTTAGCTCTGCAAATGTTAAGAGATGTGAGGAAAGATCTGATGATGGCCGAATATTTATTGAGAGAGAATGGAGGAGTCAATGGCCAAGTCAAAAATGGAGTGTTAACGATGTATCAGCAGGCAGCAATCATAGTGTATGCTGTGAGAGTAGCACGAATACGACGTCGTCTGAAATTGGGTAAGTAATTTAAAGGGAGACTTCCTTTCACTGAATTTATCTTTTATTTTTGGCATTTTCATTTTAGTTTGGTGTTGTTTGTGAAGGACCTACAGAGGACTCCCCATCTGTCCTCTTCAGCAGAACTAATCATTTGGTTGACTAATAACAGTTGTCTGGATAATCATACACTTTTAATCAATTATAATAATTTTTTATATTAATTATTGAATTATTTTACCGACTCAAATTGATATAAACAAATAAAAAGAATATTGTTAACTTATTAGAGAAAAACTGGTATAAAACCCTTTATTAAAAAATAACGTGTTTCCTAATGTAAATATTTTATAATATAATATGCATGCAGAGCTATAGATTATATTGATATTTGCATCTTTGATCTAAAATGTAAATACTTTGAGAAAAATTGTAAAGATTTTTTCAGCATATGCATTTATATTTTATATAAAAACATATTTTGTGTTAAGAAATGCAAACATTTTGAGAAAAATGATTCTTATATTATCCATCCCTTTATTATATAAGAGTATAAAATTTACAAATATGTGCGTGAGAACAAGCAGACAAACGTTTTTAAAATGTCAATAGCTAATTTTTTTACTGACTTTGTATGTTGCACATGAAACAATAGAAATTGTTAAAATGTTGTGCAAAATACTAATTTACTTAATAATAGTATTTAAATAATAATCCTTTCAACTTTTCTAAAAAATTTATTTCAATTATAAATTCGTTACAAGGCTTTTTTTATATGCTATTGAGCATTGAGGACTGCAATTCTCATTGAAATAACAAGTAATACATTCATTTCCATAATTTGAGTTGTAGTCATATTTATATATTAGCATTGCCTTTCACAAGTTTTGACAAAATAGTAAAACAAGAAGTTTTATATATTTTCCATTCTTCATAATGATTAATGACAAAAACGTAGGAAATATTATCATTATTATTATTGTGATCAATAGAGAAAGACCACAAAAAAAAAAACCATGCAAATGCATGCACAAAATAAAAACGACCCCCCCCCCCCCAAAAAAAAGTGAGATTTTTGTTTTTTGGATTTTGAATAATTAATTTAAGAATAAAGAGGAAGTAAGTAAGTCAATCGGGTCGTGCAAACTGCAAAGGCGGGACCCGCAGCGAAACTGCTCTTGGCTTTCGTCAATCGTCATGAAATTGACGTCGTGAGCAATGACGACCTCTTTGCTTGATTGCTTACAATTTTGTAATGTACGAATGTATCTGTCATTCTCATAATAAGTTTGACAGCAAATAAGCAATGAATGGGACTGTCATCTATAGTATCAAATACAGGAAAGTCTATATAATACACTCGAAGACATATATTTTGAGAAATCATGTAAGTAAAATAATAATCGCTCATATAACAAATACACGGTAAAAATGCACATACATCTGACAATGCGAGTGCATATTCCCGGGAATATTTAATAATTTGCCCACACAGAGTGAACATCAGAATTGACGCGTTTTCCATGATCCAACTACAAATCTGATAAGCTGTAACTTTCATAGATACATTGGGTAGTTGGCGGTATATGAACATACTTATTTCTTGATATGGTGAAGATTAAAATATTACCAAAAAAGTCTATTATCTATATAGATACGTTAAAATAAAACAAAATATCTCCTTCGATTGTTACATGTCACTTGCATGTAGTTTGTTGTTTTCATATTTTCTTTATCCTTGTGATTAAAAGAGCCTTAAAAGTTAAAATATCATTTCGACTCATTTACCATCTTTGTCTTTCTATTTTGTTTTAGAAAAAATAACATATTACAGCATAAAAGATTTTGATTTTCAATATTATCAACACCTGGCAATCTATACTATAATATAAAAACAATGTTGTGATGACGTGACTTTTTCGAATTTTCTTATAAATTTGAGATTTTGAACTGTTAGATTAATTGATTATATAATCACAACCGTCGAATTTTCAATAAAATAATTACTGTCATAATTAATAATATATAATATCTTATTTATTTATTTATTTTGGCAACAGAATCTCTTAACTATCTAAAAACAAAATATGCTTTGATATCCTTTCCTAAATCAATAAAAATAATTATTATCATAATATCATTAGATTATTTGATAATATAATCACAACCATCAGATTTTCAACAAAAATAATTACTATCATAATTAAAAGTGTATTATTTATTGACTTTTTTTTTTGTAGTGGAATCTATTAACTACCTAAAAACAAAATATATTGTGATACCTTTTTCTAAATCACTGAAAATATATATGTACTGAAGTTTATGGATGGTATTAATATTTCAGTGATCCAACGAAGGAATAAAGTATTAAAGTTTCGCTTTTTAATGGTAAACCCGAAATTAGCCGCTTTACATATTATTATTAGATTAAATAGAAGAGATATGAATTAATAGACGAACTAGCTAGACCTAAGCGAAAGACTTTTAGTTCCAAACGTTCTTAATGCGGGATAAAGTGTTTTCTTCTTATATTTCTTGATCATGAATTAAAGTTCCTAAAATCACAAAAAAAATTTATGAACAAAAATTCGCACAATGACAATTAATTAAGGGTCGAATATTTTCCTTTTAAGAGGTTGATGAAGTTTTAAAATTTTTTAAAATTTGTAACAAGAATTTCTAAACCCATATAATAAGTGAAAAAATTTATAATTTTTTAATTGTAATAAATTTTTATAAAATATTACAACATTCCATATAGCAACCATGCATGTCATATACAATATTTTGAGTTTTTTAAATAAAATAATTAATAACTTTTTAAGAAGAAGCAATTATTGACAGGTGCAAATTATGAGAAACTATCAACTAAAATTTCTAACATATCGAAATATACTACAATAAGGCTAGCAAATATTTTCGATCGCAGTCATAATATCTTAATTTCTATATAATAATTTGAAAATTATGATAGTCTAAAAAATTATCTAACTTATTCATTGTAAATTACTATTGATTATACATTTCCAGTTGCATATTTATATTGTGAATTTGACAAGTGTATGGTTGATCGCTGTAGCAAGTACATGTGCCGATCCTTAGGGTTGTGTGTACAAAATTAGATCGCTATAAAACTAGATGTGATTTGATTGAATTAAATTGTCAAGGTTTAGTTAATTAGTAACCAATTATTTCATAACGCTACACTGGAATATCAATATCAGGAAGAAGCTTACCATATCCATCACCATTAACTTTAATTATGAGCAAATTATGCAAAGCAAAATCAAACTTGAATGACCGAAACACAAACAAAGAACTTAACAAGCTAAACCTATTCACCTTCAACTCCTTTCAGCTCTGGCCTGTAATGAAAATCTGGATCTGAACGCATATATGAACTGAATACAGAATCCAGTTATCAAAGTAACGACCAATACCAAAAATTTGAATATGGGCCAAACTGAAGTTGTGTCAATCACGTTTTGGACACTTTATTTTTTGATTACTAACTATCTCATTATAACATTCTCTACAACCGTATGATCATCTATCAGTATATGCGATTATAAATTATTGTACAGATAAACCATGAGTATTTATTATGGAGCATCGACGATACCATGAAGGAGAATTGTCTATCACTCTTATTGTGTCAGTTAGTTGAAATGAGGAGGTGTATTACTTACGAGACACTGATGTTAGGTACACCAGGTATACAAGATATAATTGTAACCTTCATTATATCATTGCTAATCAAATTATTACTAAGAACTTAATTTTTTATGTAGGTACAGGAAGAGAATGTGAACTCTTCGTCATTGCCACCACAAATTAGTTGGAAGAAGGAGGTGTCCGGAGAAGAGCCATACCCCAAGGGGTGTATTGTAGGTAACTTAACCTGACTTTGTCAGTGAATGATTCAAATACTCGAACCTGTGACCTTTTGGTTATACGGAGACAACATTACCGTTACTCCAAGGCTCCCATTCCATACATAAAAGTGCTATCTATTCATATTTTTCAATAAATTTATGTATCATTTTCTAAATTACAATATTAATTTTGTATACAATGAACATTCCTCGATTATTTTGACTATATATATATATAT